>OY987185.1:19858490-20458490 GCA_963920625.1 Dinocampus coccinellae
GTGATGCGTCTGGTAGATGATGGCTGATGGGCGGCTTCGAGGGCAGAAGCCCCTTGCGTGTGTCTAGCACCAAATTGTCTTGTTCTTGTGTATGTATTAATATATATGTATATGTATATACGAGACAGGGCAAATGTTTTTTTTTTTTTTTTTTTTTGCGGGCTATAATATCACAGGCGTTTATATATAACAGTCCGCAAAATGTGTTTGAAATTGAAGTGAGTTTAATATTGTATATAAATGATGTTAGTCTGCTTTTATCTATTTGTATAGTCTATATCCATTATGTATATTATAAGTTTATGTATATATGTATATATGTATATATGTGGTGAAAAGCAATTCACAAAATAATTACTTTGCGTGATATGGAAATTATTTTCAAATGAATAACAATATAAAATGTTTGATAATAATCGGACATTTGGGTCACGTATTCAGTTGTTTTATCGTTGAAGCGGTTAAAACAATGCATTTAAATTATTATAGGGAGGTTACTCATAACTGTATAAGTATGATGAAAAATATTGATAAAGAAAGAAGAAGAAGAAGAAGAAATAAAGGAATAATTAAATTATGAAAAAGTTATAAAATGAAAATATCCAAAATAATTATATTGATGTATGATGAGATATACATGAAGAAAGAAGGTTATATTTTGGATGATGAATAAAAATTCTAAACATTACATTTAAATATAAATATGTGAGTATTTCAATATTATATTTGTTTTATATATAAAATATAAATATAATTTAGAATTTTATCAATTATATTTAATATGTCGGATGACAGTGTACTAATAAATAAAACGTGATGTGATGGGCCTGACCTAGGCTGCACTGGCCTTGACCTTCAACGCTTTGCTCACAACCACAACAACAACAACAATGGCATGGCGATGAGGATGATGATGATGATGATGATGATCATCATCATCATGATCACGATGATCACGACGACAACAACAACGACAACGTCAAAGGCAATGACGAAAACACCGAGGACGAAGTCAATGTTAGTCGTTGTTGGTTAAATCGTACGTGAAATTTACTCATCATCCCACACAATCAAATTGGTTGATTGGCCTCCATATATTATTATTATGAACTATATATGTACGTATATATATATATATTTTTTTTTGGCACGACATATTTTTGTTTTATATTATTGTATCATTTAATATTAGCAATATATATTTATAAATATATTCATGTGTATAGGTGTGTGTATATGTTTTTACTTACGTGGATGGGCGAGAGCAAAAACACTCTCAGTTTTCGCACTATACTCGTCCATTTGTTCATGATAAGTGATGCCTGGCTCGAGAGACTGTGGCTGATCCGCCTGCATTCCGTACATATCCATGAGCTTGGATATTGGCGGTATTCTTGGCAGTGCTCGACCGGTCATATTTGGCGCCTGTTTGAGTCCAAGCCTGTTGAGAATTTGCTCCTTAATTGCCTCGAGACTCAACGCCCGAATCTCTTCATGCATTCTACAGGCATTGCAACCACCGTCACGGTTATTATTGCTTGCAAATGCCAATGATAAATTTTTCAATGGTAATTTAATGTCTCCGAGGAGTAGAAAAAATGCAAATAATAATACACTTTTCATTTTTAATTTTATATAAATAATCCTATCTAAATTTATAAAATCTAATTGATTATTGATTATAATATTGATGATAATGTGGATGATAATGATGATGATGTGGATGATGATAATGATGATGATAATGATGATGATGATGATGACAATGATAATAATGATGATGATGATGATGATGATGATGATGGTGATGGTGATGATACACGAATATTCAACATATTATTGCAATAAGTATCTCAAACGGTGCCGAAATACGTTCTCCGTATTATCTCCTATTTTACAGGAGTTCCAAATTTTTTTTATCCTGATTTTATAATCAATCAGAATTATTTTATCCATTGCTGGTGCAATGCATTATCCACTAATGTTTTGCGATAATATATATATATATATATATTTTTTTTTTTTTTGCTTTTTTTTTTTTCTTCACTCAGTTTTTTGATTATTATTAATAAAAAGGTATTATAATAATTTCTTTTATTTTATTCTATGTCACATAATGCACTTGCTGAGTAATTGATATTCACAAATACAAACACACTGCATTATCCATACAAATGGTCTTGTGGACACGTGTTATATGTCTATATCACTATACACTTTTATTCATTTATTTATTCATTGATTTTTTTCGTTGTTTAGCACAAAAAAAAATTTTATTATTATTATTATTATTATTTTTTTTTTTTTCACTCTTTTATTATTTCAATATTTTTATATTGATTAATTTATTCATTTATTTATTTATTCATAGTTGATTCAATAATTTTTCTTCTTTTTGTATTCAATGTGTTTGATCGATAAATCCAACGATTGTTATGTATACATATACATATATATATATCACTATTTCACTTCAGTAAATTTTTTCATTGTAAAATAAAAAAAAATTTGAAATAAAAAAAAAATATATTTATAAAATATTTTATTCATAAAAAATAATGAAAAAAAAAAAAAAAAAATTGATATATTTTTTTTTTAATTTACTTTATTTAAAAATAAAAAAAAAAAAACAAATAGACAAATAGTGAATAATAAAAAAAAAATAATAAAATAAAATAATAATATATATTTATAATATATAAAAAAATAAAAAAATATCAATTAATAATATTAATTGATATTGTACAATTAAAATATAAAAAATGACAAATAGAAAAAATTGTATCTTTAAGCGGGAGACAAGAGCGCGCGGAAAATCCGAGCGAATAGCTGTGTATGTATACGATAAATGGACGCGGGTACGCGGTGAATCCTCGCGTCTGCTCGCCAAGTAGGAGAGAGAATAAGTGAGTGAGTGAGTGAGTGAGTTGAGAACTGTGAGCTCAGGCCTCACAGCCAATGTGTATATATTCCACATGTATATATAAGTAACTTTATATATATATATATATATATATATATATATATATATATGTATGTGTGTGTGTGTACACATGACTATATGAAATCGTGCGCGCTTATGTGCATGTGTAGGTATGCGTGTAATGATGAACGGCAGAGAAGAAAAAAAAAAATATAAAAGGAAAGAGTGCAAAAACACACACACACATATATATATATATATATACATATATACATATATACATATATAAATACATATATGAATCGCACAGCCCTGTATATTAGAGAGAGAAGAAGCGAAATATAAGACACGATTGCTTGATGCAGCGCAGTGTCAAAATTTATTACATTCATTATATTTATTCGTTGAAATGCCGATTAAATTATTTGATTGAGTATTTTTAAATAAGTATATATAAATATAAATGTGTATAAGTACATATGTGTATTTATATTTATTTGTATATATTTGTAAACAAAAAAAAAAAAAAAATAATAAAGAAACAAAAATAATTATCTTGTAATATTTGTAATATTAATCAAAGTCATGCAAACTTTATTTAATCACGTGTAATTGGATTTATACCAAAAATATATAGACATTGTATTTAACTATTGAAATTTGTATATATATATATGTGTGTGGTATACATATACACACATTAATGATGCAGTAGCAGCAACAACACCACGTGCTTCCGCCCCACGCGTTGTCTTTACAATCCATCATTCATCTACTGCTTTATATACAAACGTTCACATACACAAATATATGCAGTATACATAGGTATTTATGGTGAATATTTATATTATATATCAGTGTCATGTATTCTATATGATAATTCTATAACTTTTATATATATATATATATATATATATATTTTATTTTTTTTTATTTTTTTATTTAAGTAATAATGTGAACTAATATAATTAATTGATATTTCAGTGGTGTCGATAGGATGTCAAGGACTTTGGAGATGAAATATTTCGTTGTTACTTGATACATTGAGATTTAATAGAACTTTGAAATATATTATTCATCATATTTCAATGATATTAATACTGTAATTATTAAAAATATATATATTTAATCAGTAAGTAATATTTTTTTTTTTTTTTTTTTACTTTTTTAATATTAATTATAATTATATTTGGATGGTAGAAATATCGAATATATTATAATCATTAATAGAGATCACATGTACGGGTAATTAATGTAAATTTATATAATTCCATTAAGGATAATTTTTATTATTTTTATTTTTTACCAATGAGTTTAATTAATTAAAATTTTTGAATTGTAAACAGAAAAAAAAAAAAAAAAAAAAAATACATGCAATCATTATAAACAAAATATATCGTGACGAGGAAAAATAATTAAAACAAGAAAAAAAATTGTATTATTAATAATAAAATATTTATTATTATTATTTATTTTTTTTTTTTTTAGATAATAAATTATTAAATTTATCAGAATATGCGCGAGCCGTGTGCATATGGACTCTGTGTACGCGTGAGAAATGATAATTGAACTTGTGATCATTTTATTTAACGACGACGAGAGTGCCCGATGTATTCATATACCTTTAAAGAGCCTGACACAGACAATATTTTCGACCGTCAACATGATTTATTATTTATTATATGTGTGTAAAGATATAATGTACATATACATTCGATCATTTAGTGTTTTATCTCAAGGTGCAATATATACACATTATACATATACATGCACACATATTTTCAAAATTATTCTTATTATCTGTATATAATTATATACAAGGATTTATTTGTGTGATAAAGATTATTTTATTCAGATTGGATTGGAAAAGCAGAAAAAAATATATATATATATATATATTTTGAATAATTTAATTTATATTTTTTGTTTTGTTTTGTTTTTTTTTTGTTTTTTTTTTGGTTTTTTTTTTCAATTTAATCAATTTATATTTTATTATTTTACACAGTATGTAGAAGTATATATAAGAAATAATGACTCACAAATAAAAATTATAATCATAGTTGACTAAAATCTTAAAGTACTGCAGATAAATAATTTGAATAAACATTGATATAAAATATATAGGTATATATTATATATATATATTTATGTGTATGTGTGTGTATGTATGTTTAATTGAATTACCACACTTCACACTTGTCAATCGGATTCATTTTTGAGCCCTTAGGACAATTAAATTCCTGTGAGAATTCCGGAAAATTAGATAGAGGTCCTACGACTCGATACTTTGGTGGACAATGAGAATCTTTCTCAATTTGAAGGCTGATTGCCTCGGGTGTTATTGTTGAACACCATACTTGTGCAAAATTAATGAAGAATAATTGACGATGAGTTAAATTTAATCCGGGCAAGGGCAATTCGTCTTGATAACTTTTGGGCGATTTTAAATAGGCATGATATGCGGCTTTGAGACCACCATTATCTGCAATATTTTCACCCAAGGTTTGTCTTCCATTTACGTTATGACCGTGAATTTTAAAATTACCATATTGCTCAGTGAAACATTTTGTTTGATTTTTAAATCGTTCTATTGTTGCATTATTCCACCATTTATGTAAATTACCATGAAGATCATATTCTCTACCTTGATCATCAAAAGCGTGGGTAAGTTCATGGCCCATAACAACACCAATCCCACCGTAATTTAAACTTGATGGATTATCCTTGTGGTAAAATGGATTTTGTAATATTCCAGCAGGTATAACTATTTGATTTTTTGTCGGTGTATAATATGCATTAACTGATGGTGGTGTCATAATCCATGTTGTTTTATTCGCTGGTTGATCGAGTTTTTCTAAATTTTTCTTCAATATATACTGACTAACTCTAATGTTATTGATAAAATATTCATTTTCATTGATATCTAAATCATGATAACGTTCATCCAATTGATTTGGAATTAATATAAAATCAGGAAAACCAATCATATCAGTGATGGCATTTGCTTTTTCCTCAGCTGACATTCTAGTTTCACCATCCATCCAATCGAGTACTTTAAAATTTTTAACAAAAGCCTCACGAATTCGAACTATCATTTCTTCTGCTTTTGGATTACTATTGCCTTGAAAAACCTGTCGTACAAACATAGCACCAACAGCAAATCCCATAACATTATTTGTGTCAGTAACACAATATCTCCATTGTTCTTCACGACCCTCTGAGCCCATTAGAGCTTTTCTCAAACCTTTATATGCTTCGCGAAAAGGTTTTGATAGGAATGCCGTGAAAGATCGAACTGTTTGCCAAACAAGATAATTATTCAGCACTCTGAAAAATTTCCATACAATATTAACAATTATTATTATTAATAATAAATAATTAATTGATATTAATAAAACATACATTTTTCCATCAATTGTTTTATTGTATTCTTGAACGAGTTTGGTGAGTTTTTTGAAATATTCCGGTGCAAAATTTACAATCTTAACTTCACTGTTGATTGTTTTATTCAATGATTTAGTGGCATTTTGAAAATAATCCACCCATGAAATCTAAAAAATTTTTCAAGAAATATATAGTATGTATATAATAAATAATTATAATAACAAAATTTTAAAATAATAAATACATGAAAATTCGCAAGATTTAAAATATATAATTAATTATTAAATAATTCAATTGTAAACCACATATAAATATATTTATACTGACAAATGGTGCTTGTTCTTGTAATTTTTCAATAGACATCAAGTTATAGAGTTTCTCCTCGTCCCGGCGTTCGTCCTGGGGTGTTGTAATCTCTGCCAATTTCGTCTCAAAGTCGATGATGGCCTGCATTTGACGTTGTGTATCGTTCTCCTCACCTCCTAATAGTACGCCGATCTGTGCACGGATATTTCGCACAGTATCTGTACTCGACTCGTTTTTGCCAATACCAAACATTGTGTTGTTTCACTCGGGTTGTTACCTTGGTCATGTAGTCCAGATATGCCGCTAGCACTTTGCCGTGCTCCGTTTTGTTTAGATAATTATCGGTTGTTGGTAGTGTAAGTCCACCCTGGTCAAGCTGTAAATAATTAAATTATTCATATTGTTATATGAAAAATGTTTAATAATAGCCAATGATTATAACATATTTGAATACTACCTGTATTATATGCCGCGTACTATTTCTGTCGTCTTCATTTACTGCCCATGAAAATAGCCCACCCTGATTGTAAACATTTTGTAATATATGCATACTTTTTTGCAAACTCCATGTGGAAACGTTAAAATTATCACCAGAAATATTCCAACCGCCAATATTATCCAACAGTATCTCCATTGGTTTTCCCCCAAGACTTTCAATTGTTTCATTCGCATCCATACACGATAAATAATATAATTTTGCTTTTTTTTCCGCTTCCGACTTCATTTCTGATAATGGCTTTTCTATAAATAATATATATATTTAATATTTATTAGTGTTATAATTTTATAGTACAATATTTTATAATGATCACGTCATACCAAGAACATTTTTGACAACGAGTTGATTTTCTTGCTCCAATTTTCCAAAAGTCCCCCACATACTTTTACCATCAGGTATTGGATTTTTTTCAATCCAACTACCACAAGCATATTCATAAAAATCATCGCATGGATCTATTAATGAATTTATACTATTAATTATTGATGCGGCAACTGTGACACAACGTTCTGTCAAACAGTGTAGACCGTCTGGAAAAAAAAAAAAAGATAAAAATTGATTTATTTCCATCAATATATTAATCATATTATAAATTTATGTTTATTCTTATCACCGGGGCCATTTGAAGTGAAATGAATTATTTGAGCACCATCCCAACCACGTCTGTTACTGTTAGTGGTGCTAGCAAGAAGGAAAATGAAAATAAAGAGTAAAAGAGTGCAGCACATAATAAAAAGAAATCGTTCAAGTCTACTTCGTGATCTCCACATTGATATCCCCTGTAATTCAATATTATTTCTCCATATCATTATCTATATTCAATTATTATATTAATTAATATATAAATTTATATTCAACTCACCGAATGATATCTTATATGAGTTGCTGATGTGCTTATACCCTCACTATTGAGACACACAGAACCAATGCTACTACTATCATCATCTTCAAATTCTGTTTGCTTGTAATTCGTCATCTATAAATTGAAATTAATCAATTTAATATATTAATATATATTATGATAAAATAATTGAACACTCGGTGATTAAAATCAATCCGATTTCAATAACTCAATACAAAGTTGGCTGCTGTGGAAACAGGATCCTCTCGTGATATCACATATAATAGATTATAAATGCGCGTGCGCAACTAAATCAGTCCAAATTCCAACCCACTGGGGTAAGTAGAAAGCATACACATACATACATATCTATCTATATATCAATATATATTTACATATATATATATATACACCAGATATGTACATTGTATAATTAAATAAATTTACAATTTATATTATTTTCTATTCATCTTCATGTATGTTAATATGAATAATTATTTATAATATTTTATATTTAATGTTAAATTAATTTATAAATTAAAACTTACTTTTACAGACATTTTTCAATGGTGCTAATTTATCGTTGATGTTTTGTGTTTTAGTTGATATACACAAAAAGTATCACGTGTTATTAATTTTACTTGAAATTTTTCATCATTACAATTTCGATATTGTATGTATCGATGGTTTATCAATAAATTTTATTAATAGTAATTTTATATTATTTAATCCAATATTTATAATATAGATTATTATTTGACTTTACCAGTTTGTTCTGCTCACACGCAGTTTCTTTATATACTATATAATAAAACTACTACTCACCCCCGCGTCTTTTCCACAGCTTCTGAGCGTTTCAATGGTACTATATTGATTTTCATTCAAGTTGCAGCTGCCATCTGCTTGCCTACGTATATTTATTTATTCATTTTTGTATTACAGATAAATTTCTTCATTATTAATTTTATATTACATTTTTTTTTATTTATTATAGATTAATAAAAATTGCGTATTTATTTTTTTAATTTATACTTAATATGATATATCAATAAAGAGAAATTTAAAAATAATAATAATTTTTTTAATGAATTAATAATTAATTAATTTTACCCTTTGCATACTTTGCATACTTGAGTGAAGAAATCATCAGAAAAGTATACACGACATTGATACTGTCTATTGTCATCACTGTACTTATTATTTTTTATATAAATATATGTGATTAGAATCTGCAAAAAATAATAATAATATATAAATAATAATATTTTTCCAATAAATATATAAAACAAAATTATACATATATAAAATACCTGTACAGTGTACATATCTGTACACGTATAAGCAGAAATTAAATTTATTGGTCCATCGGTTTATAACCTAGATAAAATATAAAAAATATTATTCATTAATAGATGTATAAACTCGAGTAAAAAAATTAAATCATCTCATATTTTTATTTGAAAAAAAAAAAAACAAAAAAATAATAATATATATGATCTAATCATATATATATATTTTTTTTTTGATAATTAAAATAATTGCGGTTTGTTACTCAAGTACCCTGAATATTGTCATAGATTTTTTTATTGTCTGATATATCTATATATATATATATATACTTATGTATGGTAGAAAAAATTTGCCAGCAATTATATAATATTTGCGGATGTTTATACTTCACATTTACATTTGTAAATATTCTCTACCGGTAAATGGCATTTGAAAAAAAAAAAATATAATAAAATAGATTCACTGTCATTTTGCCTAAAATCACAAGACGTGACTGCAGTAAACTAGAAAAAAATTCAAATTTTTTTACGCGGAAAAAATTTAAAAAATCTGACGCCAAGTTCACACAATAGTAAACCTTATGAAAAAATTTATATATAATTATATATAAATGACTCTAGGACGGTACTGTAGTCATTTTGATACGGTCTTTCATAGCAATTGCGTTCAAATATTACGTATATACGTATATATGTGTTATATATTAGTGTGCAAGCGCATGCGATAATCAAAGTATAAATTGTGTTATCGTAAAGTGAAATGAGATAACTCAATGGAGAATTATGAATGTGAGTTTCTATAATGGAACAAATTTGAAATTAAATGTCGAATATATTGTTGTCAAAATATAGAGGTTATTTAGGAATAAATTATTGACCAGTGGATGCATTTGATATCAATTGAATTAAAATCATTACATATAATATACACAATCAATGTTCAACCAAATACCAGTGCCACAGGCAAAATATGAATTATTAAACAACCCACAAGAGTGAGTTTAAATACATATTTTATATATATATATATATCATAAACAATTGAACTATTGGAAAGCAATATAATTTTATTTTTTTTTTAACTTTATATTTGTACATTTTTTCCTTTGTCTTGTATATAAATACATATATGGATTATGTGTCAGGTCAATGCGTCAGATTTTGTATTGATTTTATAATGTATTTATTAATGGATATATAAATTACCTTCGGATAAAAGTATCGGTTGATGCATTGATGAAGAGCATTGTCATCTAGCTCGTTGCGTTAGAACGACGTAATTTCAAATAAAAATCTCCACATAATCAAACAATTTATTTGAATTAAAATTAATTTTATTATAAAATCTTTTTTTAATTCAGTGATTCTTCCAGAAAACGTTGGAAGTCAACAGTAGTGTGTTTGACATTGGTGTTCATAATTGTCGGTGGATTATTCATTATTCGTGGGTCGTTAGATATATTGACACCAATCAGGAGTTCAGAAACTGGGCCACTATCAAAAATAATTGCTTACGAGGATGCCACGATTGCTGCGTGGTCATGCAGGGCTCGGATGTACGCCGAATCGTCGAAGGAAAACCAAAATGCTGACAGGAACACCACCGTTACCACGTCAAAATCATACGCCAACACTTCTTCAAGGTTTGTTGCAATAATAATAATAATATTAATATTAATAATTATTACAATAATTTTTTTTTACATTTTTTTTGTTTACACTTTCACAGCAGCAAGATCGTCGCCTGCTACTACACAATACCGAGCAACCTGAACACGACGTGGGAGCTCAGTCCAGCTCACATTGACCCTCATATTTGCACGCATATTATCGTGGGTTTTGCGAGCGTGGTGAACTGTACCATCAGTTTGGGCATTGCTAAAGAATTATTACAAAAAATTGTAAATTTAAAGGAGCACGAGCCCGAACTGAAGGTGATGGTATCAGCCGGTGGAATAAATGAGCTCCATCATGGTTTTCCAGAAATGGTTAAAACCCATGCCAATAGAAAAATATTTATCAGATCCGTGTTGAATTTAATGCGGACTTATAATCTTGATGGTTTAGATATTGATTGGGAATTTCCTGCTTGGTTAGGTCAAAATGAACGTCAACGAATTTGGTTCGTTCAATTGTTACAAGAATTAAAAAAAGAGTTTGATCGTAGTGGACGTAAATTGATATTGTCAGCAGCTGTAGCATCGCCCGTTACAATAATTGATGAAAGTTATAATGTACCGCAAATAGCGGAACATGTCGATTTTGTAAATTTAATGTGTTATGACTATCATTATTACATTTGGTATTTTCCATTAACTGGATTAAATGCTCCACTGTTTGCCAAATTATCAGAGTCGGGCTATGCAGCAACTCTTAATGTTAATTATTCAGCTATGTATTGGGTTTCAAAGGGTATGCCGAGAGAAAAAATTGTTATTGGTATTCCAACTTATGGGCATTCATTCAAATTAGATAATGTTAAAAATCATGGAATAATGTCACCAGCCAACGGTTTTGGACGTCTTGGTAAAGCTGGTTTTGTTAGTTATTCTACTATTTGTTGGTTCTTAGACAATGGTGCAAATAAAATTTTCGACGAGGACACCAAAACACCATATGCTTATAAAGATAATGAGTGGATATCATTTGATGACAATGTCAGTGTTTTAGAAAAGGTCCGGTACAACTATATATATTTCAATTGATATGATTCATTATTTTATTTCAAGTCTGCTATTTTAATTTTCAGACTCAATGGATCAATGCCAATGGGTTCAGAGGTGCTATGATTTTTTCCTTGAATACTGATGATTGGAACGGAACGTGCAATGAAAATATTACATTTCCATTATCTCATATAATTACTGATAATATAATTGGATTGCGTAGTAAAAATATAGCGCGTGGTATTTAAAGTTCGTCTTTTTTCATCTAGTTTTACAAATTGATAATTTTGATTAATGAAACATTTAATACTAAAGATTTATAAACTATTCGATAATATAAAATATTTTTAATTGCGCATTTTATCACTTATTAAACTCATGAAAGTATTATATTATTTATTGGTGTTGAATAATTATAATTAAATGAAAGTTCAGCTTTAAATATTAAATAGTAATATTTATGAAAAAAAAAAATGCAGAATAGCTATTGTAAATAATTCAAATAGAACCAAAAACCACAAAGATATTAAGATTTTTATTTGCGCGTCAATTATATGTAATAATTCAATTAGAATTGATTAGGTATAGTCTTGAAAATAATCTAGTGATAAATATACGATATGTTTCATTATTCAAATTTTTAATATATTAATTTTAAATCAATGAAAAAGAAGAAATTTCTTTTAAAAGCGCAATTTCTGTACCTTATTATTCATTTAATTTTAACAGTATTCATTTAAAGTATTTAATTGCTCAATTTTCATTGATCATATATATATATAAATATATTTGTCTTGAATTAATTTCACTTCATCTTGCTCAATTCTGTGTAATAAAATATTCCATGAAAATTTATCAGATTTAATAAATGGTATTCCACTACAGCTTGACTATTCATATAATATTCTTATTAGTTTATTTCAAAGTCACAGTTTTATTTTCAACTTATACTAATTGATACTCAGATCATCTATAGCTTTTTTTTGTCATGACTTATGAGGGAACAATAAAAACCAATGGAAAAAAATTTGACACGGTGAAAGTGAAAGAGAAAAAAATGTTAATGAGAGAATGAAAATTTGATGATCACAGAATAATTTGTGTCTTAACATTTTTATATATTTACGAAATGTTCATTTGTTGTTACTAATAATATTATTATTTTTTATTATTATTAATTATTATTATTTTATTTTTTATTTTTTTCAATTTTTTATTTATCATGTGATTAATTTTTTTTCTTTTTTTCATTTCATTTAGCTTTAGTCATTAAGAAGGCGGTCGTCGTGATATATTACTTTTAGTAAAACCTATTGTATTCAAGCTGGGCGATAGTGCTATCAAATTATCGCATTTTTTTTTGAATGCTCATTATTATTACAGTCATTACAATTAATGAATTTTATTAATTTTTAATATTATTATTATTATTATTTTATTTTTTTTTCATCATCAGCCTGATCACAATTGTGAATGTAATTTGATCATAACGTGTTCATTCATTCAATATTTTTTGTTGTCGTTAATTCAAACTTGGCGTTATATTTGAATTCCATTGCACCTCAATGCTGGGCCACTTGGTCTGTAAAACAGTCAACATTGGATTACTGTCCAATATACACTTGACTGTACATTCGAGAAGCACTGCTTCGCCCGCACGATAAACAATACAATTATCTGGATTACTGCGTGGCAAACCATTGTAATGTAACAATGGAAAAGTATCGGGACACGTTCGTGGCTCTTCGGGAAAGAATTCATCCATAAATGATGCCAACAATATTATTCCCAAAGATTCACTATCTAATTTTTTCCTCATGATATCCACACTGTGAATAAATATAAGATTATTTGATGAAATTCAATGTGATAAATGAAAATAATTGGTGAATTACTATTCAGTATCAGCAACGAGTTCGAGCTCAGCAAGTACATCCTGCAGCTTATTTGATTGTATAAAATTATTTCCTTCTGGATCAAAACGTTTAAATACACGTCTAGCTTGTTCGGCCGGCGTTTCTGGACTAACTAAACGTCGATCGGTTGAAAATAAAACTGTTAAATGTGTTTCCGATCCCAATACCCAAACAGGATGTGATGGCGATTTAAGAAATGTTCCAACCTCACACAAACGTAAATGTTCAAGAAACGCGAGAAAACCAATGGCATTTTGCTTATCGATTCCACGCAATTCTATTAATAAATTGAAATGATTAAAAGCAAAAATGATAATATAATGTAATTGTTAACAAAAATAATTAATTATTTCAACTTACTTAATCCACCGACATCTTGATCATGGTCCCAAACGTGACTAACAGCCCGTCCGGTTAACATTAAATTAATTAGACTTTGGCTACCATAACCATAAGTTGAATCGATAGCAGGCTCTGTTGGATCTGACATTTCTGAATGCATTCCAGGTATTCCTTTGGTACAAACAACTGTATATAAGAGTAATAATACGCCAAATGGTTCTTTCAACGTATTAATTCTCATTTTTAAATACTTCTCAACATCATCGAGACTCATTGTCGTATATATCCTCAATCTTGAATGAAAATAATTTGAATCAAATGTTGGTTTTACTTCTGTTGTTGCAGATGAATTTTCGGATTTTTCCGTTTCATCTGTCATTTTTTGTTGCGATGATGCTACTGATTGTGATAATTCACCATTAGGCATCATTACTGTTTCTTCATTAATATCGAAATTTACTAATGAATATCTTGGGAATTGTGAGTCTGCTGCTTGTGATACAATTTCCATTGCGGCTTTCACTAATAATTCATCTTGCTCATCACTTGTTATATTTTTCCACTTATCAGGAGTTCCTTTGAGTAATAAATCCTTAATTATAAACGCCTGTACAGGCGCAATAACTGCACAAGGACCACCCTCCAACTGAACTAATGCCGTTGGTTCATTAGTAGAAAATTGGAAACCTATGAAATCATTTTGTTTACTTGGCAATAATATACACTTTGTTCAAGCTTATTATTAATTGTAAATTCAAAAACAAAAAAAATAAATAAATAAAAGTAAACAATTAAACCTTGCGCCCAACGATTGAATACATCTTCTTTAACATTATTTCCCCATAGTAGAGCTTTTATTTCCCTGATGCGTTCCTCGTCAACAATACCAGGATTATGCGCCATTATTTAATGACGATTATTATTCTTCACGTGGGAAATTTATTTACCCAACGTTTTTAATGCAACTTATCACTTTCCAGTTATCATAGTATTAAATAATTTATTACTATTCCATTAATTTCAATAATGTTTCTATGATAAAGAATAACAATCTGAAAATTACTTGGAATATATAACCTATATCTTCCGGTCGACAGCTGCCACGAGCGGCGCCATCATGGATTTCTCAGTTGATCACGTGGTTTCCTGTAATTAATATTGAATATATAATTCAAATATGATATACACAAGTATGCATATGTGTATTGTGTGTGAAAAAAAAAAAAAAAAATTTGAACATAATTTTGTAGTTGGACATCACTTTTTCCCGCACATCTTACTGCGCATGCGTATCAGTTATAACCTATATAAACATGTCATCTTGAATAATGGTTATGATTACATTTCATTATATGCATTTATTATTGTGTATGTGTTTTCCATTTGTTATTTTTGACTTGACAGTTCAAGTAACTGGCAATTAGGGACGGAAATAATAAAATAATAGCAATAAAAAAAAAAAAAATAAAAAAAAATAATGGACATGTGCGAGAACTTTTATGTGGCTTTAGGATTTAAGGAAGATTGCATAAAATTAATTTCAGAATTTGAGACATCAGAAAATTTGAAATTTCTCGATTTTTGTCATATATGGAATGAAATGAGATTTTCATGTGTTTTTGGGTGAGTTAAAAATACAATTCCTCATTTAACTCTTTTGAAAAAAAAAAAAAAATTATTATTTATTTAGGGGTCGTGCAACACATTCAGAATTAATAGAATTCGCTGAAGAAGCGCTGGATATTGCAAAACAATTCATTTCACCTTCCAAATCATTAAAAACAAAAATTGGTGGTATTTATCTTCTGTATGGATTATTCTTCACGATGCCTGTATCACAACCAAAAATACGTATGGTTCTGAGTGAATGGAATAATGTTATTAAATTTCAGCGCCAATTGTTTCAAAATGAACAATATGATGCTATATACATCCTGAAACAATTAATAGATAAAGATGCTTTTGCTTATTGTTGCTCTGAACATGAGGTAAATTTTTCAATAAATTAATTATTATTCTTTTATGTCATAAAAAAAAATATAAATAATTTTTTAATAATTTTTTATTTTTTTCATCATTAGCGTGGATTAGAAAATTATTACTTGTTGAAAGACTTCATGAGAGGAAATAAACAGGTTGCACAGTCTCAGAGAAAAGAAAATGAGTGGGAAAAAATATTTGTTGATATCGATATGAAAAATCAGTCATATATAAATAAAAAAAAGAAATTGGCTAAATTTTCCGAGAACTTTGTTCCAAAAGTTTATGATACCAATGAAACAAAAAAACTCACGGATATGATGAAAAAAATAGTCGATGGAGAATATTCATTATCTTCATTAATTTCAAATACCAATAGCACAAACAATACATTATATAATAAAAATTCAGAAATTGATAACGGACCATCCACATCTAAAAATATCGATTCTGATTTATCCAATGATAAACTTGACAGTGGCGATGACTCGGATACATCAGATATGTCAGATGATGAAGATCAATATTAATTATTTAGAGACTGCCAAAAATGGGCTATCAACGATTTAAATTATTTATTCACTTTCAAGCACAATTGATTATATGAATAAATTATTATATTGATAATGAAAACAAAAAAAAAAATGCAGTGAATTAATTAATTAAATTCAATTGTGCTAAATATGAAATTAATAAACTTTCAATTGATTATTGTCATCAAATCCGGCGCTATGACCAGCATTTCTCACAATGAAACTTGTGCCATCATAATGCATACGTCTTTCGCCTCGTCGTACAAATAAATGCGATGTTTGGCCCAGTGACGCGGTGCAATGTAAAAAAGGGGTTGTCAATGATGCAGTCCCATTACTTGGTGATGTTCTCAGTTGATATTTATTACTGTTTCTAGCAATTCTACAACATAACATACAACCATCAATAAAAATTAATAAATGTATATAAAAAAAAAAAAAAAAAAAAAAAAAAAAAAAAATCACTGTAATTTATTAGAGTAAATAATTATTTAAATATTTAGTAATAGTTTTTTTTTACAGCTCACCTGACAAGTCCATCTTGAGTTTGTGACACTCGAACATTATTGATGATCCAATTTTCCACTCCTTCATCTGTTGACCAATATTGAGCAGCGCCCAATGCTGTTGTTGCTTCTTGTAAGCACGATGGACCCCGACGTGATTCTGAATAAAAAACACTGAGAGAAAAATCCTGAGAAAAAAAATATCAAAGCAATGAATAACAAATAAATGAATAAAAAAGCCATAAACAAAGGTATATTTATATTTTTATTGGTAATCTTGATTATTGAAATATTTATGGTAATTAATTTACCTGACTCATATCTGAAAATGAATCTGTGGTGGTTCGAGTTCCAGCTGCGTCAACTAAATATACCAATGCACATTGTTCAGAGGTAAAACTCACGCCTTTATACCACATTTTGGCATACCTTTCATAAAATATAAATGTCTGGATAAACAAAAATATTTATTTTATTGATCAAAAAAAAAAAAAAACAAATTATTAAATATGTACGAACTTGCTATTGCCATGTGCATCATGGGCTAAAATTTCAACTCGTGATCCGTATTGATAAATTCTACCATTTGGATGAAGAAGTGCTGCTGCTGAACCAGATCCACTCAATGACAGCACAATATTGTTCTGTAATAAATAACAACTGGATATGTGGAATGATTTTACAATATACATTGAGTGATTTTTCAATCTTCTTAATTAATACCTAAAATTTTGACGATTAAAATGATAAAAGAACATATAGCATATATTCTTATCACCTTAAAATTAATAACGCGGACTGCTCGATCAATTGTCATATCGACGCGGATGCGATTATGGAGCCTCAAAGAAATTGTGCCATGTGGAGTTGCAACTGCTCCAACAGATGCACCATCAACATCATGATCCCGCCAATTCTCTGAATAAAGACACGCGTCATCTGCTCCATAGTACGGTGCAATAATCGGTGGCTTCAAATTACGTTGACGCCAAATCGCACCGGGACCAGTAGCAAATGAAGCACCGCCATTTCCACCGGTACCATTACCACTGCTCATCGGTGTCCATTGTTCCGCTGGTGGGGTTTCCAGATATTTTGCAAATTCATTAAATCGCTACAATAAAATATTCAAAAAAAAAAAAAAAAAATATATTACACATCGTGTAAATATCACTATCAAATATTTAACCTTGTGTCGAATGATAGAAATAATTATCTTGTGACATTGAATGTAAATTTTTATCATACAAAATGCGATACAAATATTTATAAATATATATATATATATATATTTTCTATTTTTTTTCTTTTCAATAATAACAAATTGTGCCTTGAAATGAAATTGTACCGTTCAATTTAGTGTTCGACACAAAAATGAAGAACTATATATATATTTTTTTTTATAAATAGGCAAATAATTGTTTGCAAAATAAAAAAATAAAAAACATTAAATTAAATGTGATCTGTATATGATTCATTCACTAACTTGAAAATTAACTGCGTCCGTTGTTGGATGATAACTATGCGCCGTATAAAGTGATCTAGGTCTCAGAGGAACGTGATTACTACCAGCATTGACTACATTACTTTGACTCTGTATATGCGGTGCTGAATTTGATGGGGCTGGATGATTTTGACGAATGTGATCTCCAAATTTGGCTGATTCACGACGTCCTTCGCCTGATGATGAATTCGTCATTGTCCTATTGATCTATTTATTTAAATCCATTGAGAAAGTAAAATTCAATTTTTTTTTTTTTTTTTAAATTCATGTTATTCATTTAGTTTGTGGTTTTCATTTGTTTATTTATTTATTTATTTATTTATTTATTTTTTCTTTTCTTTTCTTATTGGAAATTGTGCAATGAATCAAACCTTGGCGTCGCCTGCAGCACTTCTTGGCTTCCGTCGACGTGACTTCCGGGTTGTCTTAGCGGCTGCTGCTTGACCTCCGCTAGTCACACCACCCTCATTTAAGTGATCCACGATTAATCGATTTTTCTCCTTGTCTTGGATATTTGGAAAATCCTCGGAGACTCTCATTAATTAATCTAATCTTAATTGTATGAAAAAAAATATATATATATATATATATATATATTTTAAAAAATTATTATTTCAATGGTGAAACGTAATGGACTGGCAATCACATTGATCTAATCACGTTACCATGAAGAAAGTGATTTATTTTTTTTAAATAATTGACGATAGACAGAGCGAAGTTAGTTGAAACTATATTAAAAAATAGAAGAACATCGTAATATATTATTGTGAATCATTGGAAATTGATGAAAAATAAAAATAAAAAAATGATTCAACAGTAATTTTTCTCCTCAACTTTTATTTTTCGTGTTTCCATTTCAAGACCAAAATTTCACCAAATTTCTTTCTATTAATTTGTATTTGATTAGATAATTTTAATATATTTATATAATAAATTTATCAGAGATATTACTTGGCAAAATAATGATGTCATGATAATGTCATCAATGACTCTCACGACTCTATTTATCATATGCAGTATCGTATTATAATTATGTAATGGGTCATTATTAATCATTATATTGTGTATACTTTATGCATATATGTATATATGTTGAGAATGCAAAAAAAGAGTTAATATTAAATCTTATCTTTATGATTCTATAAGTTATATTTGTCATGGTTATTATACGAGTCAATATATATTTGTTTGTTGATGATATTCTCGAAGGGAGACATTAAATTAAAATATATTTTTTCAAGATAATTAAACATAATTATGGGGGAATAATAAAATTGAAGAAAACCAAACAGATAAAAGGGTAACAAAAAAAAAACCAAAAAAAAAAAACCAAAAGAAATTATAATCATTTTATTTCTGGTGGGGCTATTAATAAATGAAAAGAGAAAGATATTCCGTGGGACTCTTGAAAAATCCCAAGGTGGTATAAACGATAATAAATTGGACTATTGTATGTTAATTGAGTCCTATTACTTTAGTATCACTATCGTACAATAATTTATATAGTTACTCATCATGAAAATTATTGTTTATATTTTTTTCTTTTTTATAAATACATTTTTAAATATTTTTATTTAATCAATTGATGGTAATGAATCCTCGAGATTGAAGATGATGAATACGACGAGTACAATGAGGAAATAATTCAAGGTAATTAATGCCAAATATGGATATATTACTTTTTTTTTTTTTTCTTCCTATAAATTATTAAATAACCTTCGTGTGACATTTAAAAATATAAATAAGAACTGAATTGACTTGTGTCGACGTATGTGCAATCGCACAATATAAAAAAATTATCATAAAAATGGAAAATAAATAAATAAATAAATGTATAGAAGAAACGTAATTTATATTATTGCAATGCATGCGGAATATTACTAATATATTATTGAGATTTATATTTGTATTTATTGTAAATGCGTTGTTTTCTTATTGTGCGCAATTATTGAATAATAATTCAAGGTGAATCAGTATTTACACATACATACACACACGCATACACACAAATATGTGATGTATTACATAAATAATAAATTATTCCAATGAAATTTATAAATTCAAATAGCCGCTTCGTGTAGAAGAATGAAGATGAGAATTCACAATTGACAGTGGCAACTCGATTTTTGTTACGCACTTAAAAATAAAATAAATAATATTTATTTTCTCGATTCTACCTCGACACACTGTCATGAATCTTGTTCTATTACCTATCTATTGAAATCTCCAAATAAATATTCACTTTCACAATAAAAATTTAATATCATATCTAATACAAAATAAAATTAATTTATTCTGCCTCGACATATAGGATAATATAAATACACACAAAAAATCGGTGTATTAGATTAGTTTCAAATGAAACAGTTTTATTAGCATTGAGCTCGAAACAACTTTAATTTTTTTTTTTTTTTTTTTTTTTTTTTTTATATATCATAGAGTGGGGAGAATCTTATCTAAGTCGCGAGTTGTGGTGAATAAGTCTCCAGTGTTAACACGAGCTTGTTTGCGTTTGACAATAAGCCGATGATAATTTAGGCGCAAATGTAAAACGTGATAGAAATTTTTTTTTATTAGTCAAAATTCTTTTTTTTTAATTTTTTTTTTTATTTCATTTATTTATTTATTCTTTTTTTATTATAAATTTATATGCCCAATGATGTATATGAAAATAATTTGTGCCAGTCTCGCTCTTATTGGATTTACAGCGGGTAATTGTATAAAATATTTATTGTCGATTGAAAAAATTTATTTCATGGGTAAATTTTTATTTCCCGCCAATTATATTATTTTAATTTTTAAGGATTTCCGTTTTCCATCAGTGATAGCGCGAAATATCGACGTGAAAGTGAACCAGAAGTAAATCAGGATACACTTCGACAAGTTACAATTGTAAGTTCACACGTTATTGATGTATTTACTTGTTTAATTGAAGGGAAAATTATAATAATGAAAGAAAAAAAAAATGACACCTAATAATTCAACGACGTTTTGTTTTTTTCATTTTTTTTTTTTTTTTTTTTTTTTTTTTCAATTTCAATCGAAAAATTCAATATTAAGTTATACAAGATGTGTTTAAAAACGCTAGTATGTACACTCATTACGAAAATAATTATGGCAATTTTTTTTGTCGTTGGTGTTGGTGTTGGCCTTTATTTTCTTATAGAGTGGGCCGACTCGTCATAACATAAACTCCCAATTTTCCTTGATTATTTCTATTTTAATACGTTATTATAATTTTTTTATATTTCATTTAAATGATTGATGACAGTTGATGCGACACGGTCAACGATCACCCGTGGACACATATCCAAATGACCCAAATATCAATTCAACAATGGCACCTTATGGTTGGGGCCAATTGACAAATGTAAGTGTGTAGAAAAAAATATAAAAAAAAAAAATTTTTTTTATCAACTATCAAAGTTTATTATTATTATTATTATTGATTCCTTATGAATTGAATTTTTCCATTTAATTTGTCACTGCAGTGATTAATTTATATTATTAAATTGTATTTATAGAAAGGACGATTAAACGTTTATGATCAAGGACTGTATCTTCGTAATCGTTACGATAAATTTTTGGGTAAAGAATACAGTCCAGATAAATTTTGGTTGCAAAGCAGTTCAGCTGATAGAACAAAAATGACTGCAATGATTTTGTCATCAGCATTGTGGAAACCAGATGAGAAACAGACATTTAGACCCGGTTACGCTTGGCAACCAGTTGTATTTGATTATTGGACAAGACCTGAAGACCGTGTAAGTCATTCCAACCTATAAAAAATAAAAATAAATAATATTTTATATTTAATTAAATTTTTTATTTTGTAATTTTATAGTTATTAATTATATGGAACGCATGCCCCAAACTTACAATGGAGAGAATGAAGGTAGAGAATGATACTAAAGTTAAAAAAATTAATAATGAAAATCGAAAACTTTATGAATACTTGGGAAAACATTCTGGTTGGCCTATGAAAAGTCCTGGTGATGTTGCTAATCTCTATGCTACACTTAGAGCTGAGGTATTTAATAATAATTTATATAAATAAGATTTGAATAAAAAATTAATTGGAAATTTTGTCTGTAGGAGGAAATGGGAATTGCCGTTCCAGACTGGGTCCAACCTCATTATCCGGAAAAATTACAATCAATCGCGACGTTTAGCTATTCAATGAATTGCTATAATGAATTATTGAAACGATTGGCAGGTGGTCCATTTGTAAAAAAAATGGTTAATAAAATGTTGGAAAAAGCATCGGATACTCTGGAACCAAAAGATCGTAAAATGTTTGCTTATATTGCTCATGATAATACTTTAGTGAATGTGTTGACGGCATTAAATGTTTGGGATAAAAAAGATCCAGATTACAATTGCATGCTCTTGGTTGAATTGCATGAAGAAAATGGAAAATGGAATGTTCAAATGTTTGAACGAAATTCACCAGATTATAAAACGCACTCATTGACAATTCCTGAATGTGAAACAAAATGTCCGTTAGATAAATTTATTAGATTAGTTACTCCAGTAATTCCTACTGATTATAGTGGAGAGTGTAAAGTTGATGATCCAAATTATATTATACCGCCTTCGCCCCCAGCATAATTTACAGATTTAACGAAAAAAAAAAAAAAAAAAAAAAAAAAAAAATTACCTCATATTTATATTTATAATTAAAAACAGTAAATTGAAAGACAAAAAAATTTTTTTCAACCCAACGGTCAATACAATTCTGCACAACTGTATCGCTAGAATTAATAAATACGTTTGTTATTGTTATTGATATTAATTAATTAATTGTTATTAAAAGGAGTGATATAAGTGTAAAAAGTGATAAATATTACCTTGGAATTAAGCGAATATTTTTTCTTCGCGTCTCTTCTTGGTTACAACCGTTCCAGGTTTGTGTTGCGCTTCAGGATGATTGAGAAGCTCAGGTGGACACGTTGATATTGGACTAGCTAATATTGTTTGCTTAAGATCGTAGAATAAGTGACTGTCTTCCTTCGTACAGAATGATATTGCCAATCCGGCTTTACCTGCACGACCAGTTCTACCAATACGATGGGTATAATCTAAAAAAAATATAATTAATTACCATTAGCAATTTTTAAATGTAAATAAAATTTTTAATATAATAAATTTACCTTCAATTGTTTTTGCCATATCGTAATTAATAACCATCGACACATCCTTAATATCAATACCACGACCAGCAACATCTGTTGCCACCAAAATATCTTTGCTACCACTTTTAAGTGATGCCAAAGCGTATTCACGCTGTTCTTGTCCTTTACCACCATGAAGAGTACAAGCATTGTACTGGAAATTTATAAAATAGTTGTATTTATTATAAATTAATTATAATTAATTAAATGAAGGAAAAAAAAAATATTAAATAAATAAATAAATAAATAATAATAATAATATATTTACACCAAGTTTTTCCAAGCCTCGAGCAAGCACATCGGCACCCTTTTTCTGGTTAACAAAAATAATAACAGGTGGTTCAACGCCACGACTAAGAATCTCCACAAGTTTTCGTCTTTTATCCGCTTCACCCATAATATGAACAATTTGTTCTGTTCTTTCGGTTGGTTTTCCAACACTACCAATATAAACAACTGCTGGACGACGTAAATACGTTCTTGCTAATCGTTCAACGGCAGCAGGCATTGTAGCGGTGAACATGACTGTTTGTCGATATTTTTTTTTTGTATTATAATTCGCCAATAATTTTTCCTTATCTTCAGCATCCTCATTATCTGGTTTTAAATTCGTCACGGGCATGTACTCCAATATTTTTTGAACGTCCGGTTCAAAACCCATATCAATCATCCTATCGGCCTCATCCAATACAATATATGTACATTGATTCAATACAAGGTATCGATTTTCCAATACGTCAATCAATCGACCGGGTGTTGCAATAACAATTTCACAACCCATACGTAATCGAAAACCTTGCTCTTCCCTTGACAATCCACCCACTACGACAACTGTTCTTATTCCCAATGGTTGACCAAATTTATTTGTTTCCTCTTCAATTTGTTGTGCTAACTCACGCGTTGGTGCTAAAATAATGCTATATGGTCCCTGATCAGCCTCTTCGAGTCGTTCAATTTTTGGTAAACTCGTAATCCATAACAATAATGGAATTAAAAATGCCAAAGTTTTACCAGATCCTGTTTCAGCCACGCCAATAATATCACGATTTTGCAAACCAATTGGTATTGCTTGTCGTTGAATTGGCGTCAAGTCTTTATAACCAACTTTATCAATAATATCCAAAATTTCTTTTTGAAATCCAGATTCTTTCCATGATCTAATTGGATCCGGTATTCTTCCACCTTTTATTGTTATATTATAATCCTCACGGAATATACGCCAATCACGTTCAGTCATCTCATTTAATGCTTTTTCCGACCAATGACGATCATCCCATTTTTGCTTTTCCTCTTTTCGTTTAACTTTTTTTAATCGCATTTTTTCTTGCTCCTTTTCCGCTTCTGTTCGCCTTTTTTCCAATAATTCACCGTAAAATTTACTTTGATCCCGTTTTTGAGCTTTGATATCGATTCCTGCCAAATTACCACGACCAAAAAATTGCACCTGATGACGCTCCTTGTATATATTATTATAATCTACAGATGTGTCTTCACTTGTATCCCAATCAAAGACAAATTTTCGATCGTTTAAACGGCGAACTCTTCGTTTCTTCTTTATTAATCCTAAATATCGTTCCTTAATAGCTTCAACTTCTTTTTCTTTATCCTTATCCTTTACTTCTTCATCACGCAGTCGTTGATTTTCTCGTCGTCTATCTCGATCATCCCAATCACGATGATCCTTTGACGTTGTACTGGTATCATTTTGACCAAATGCTTTTCTATCCTCATCCTGCTGCTTTCTTATATTTTCTACTTCCTCTTGGCGTTTTTTCAATGCTATTGCAGCTCGTTCCTCTTTTGTAAGGAATTTTGGTTTTGCTCTTGCTTCCTCTTCAGCTTTTTTCTTTGCCAATAATTCTTCCAAACTCAATGGCTCTTTTTTTCCAGAAACCTTCGTCTTATCCCCGTTCTCATCATCCTCATCTTTTTTATTATCTGATGTTGACTGTTGTTGTGATTGTTGATGTTGTTGTTGTTTGTTGAGATTGTTGTGATAATTTGGTATCTTTCTTTGCTTCATCATCAACAAATATTGGACTTGGCTTTCGATTTTTATCTTGACTCTTGTCTTTTGGATCTCGACGTTCTCTCGAACGTCCTCTCTCACGTTCCCGTTCTCGTGATCTTTCACGTTCACGATCACGATCACGTTCACGGGATCTCGAACGTTTTCGTTCTTTTTTTCGATCTTTTGATCGACTACGTGAACGCCTACGATCCCGTCGTTCACGTTCGCGTTCACGTTCTCTTTCACGTTCACGTTCACGTGATCTACTTCTTCTTACAGGCTTTTTATCATGACCTGCCATTGATAAATCATAAATTTATCAATTTATTTCACTCTTAAATATTTTCTGTGGTTAGTAATTTTTTTTTTTTGTTTCAATATCAATCTTCAACACAAAGTACAAAAACGTTTTATTTATTAATATCCCATGTCAAAACATTTTGAGGTTATGTTTAATTCCGATCATCATATATATATATGTCTTTAGTTAATGTCGCAAAGTATATTAAATTCGTAGGTGGAGTTGCAATGAAGCGCCAATTTCTAAAATTCTTAAACAAACAAAAAAAAATTTAATAATAAATTTTATTATTCTATTATTAATATATTATATAATATTGATATTTACATGATTTATCGTATCCTTCAAATTACAAGTGATGTATATATATATATAATTATCTTCATAAAATTACAATATCATTGAAATTATTATTATTCAAGCATAAAAAAATAATTTTTCAATCAAAAATGATTATTTTAATAATATATAGCTTGTGATGATTTTCTATTTTACACTGCTAAAAAGTGATGATGATAAATATAATTTTTTACATATACGTATTATTATTATTTATCATTTGTGTTTTGTTATGATGATTTGCATAGAGAACAAATTTCATATAGCACCCGAAATTATTTTTTTCTGCGGATTACAAATAACACAATTTTCTACTTGATCAAAATTCGGCAAACATTCCTCATGGAACATGTGCTTACAATAAAATACGACTAGATTACGTGGATCTCTAACAATAACTTTGCGATGACAAGCGCCACACATTTGATCATCATCAATGAATATTCCTTTTTGATGTGATCTAACTAGTCGTTCATGAAGATTGAAATAATCATTGGATAAAATTTTTTTACATCCCTTTTGTACAGATACTTGTAAATTATAATCGCACATCATTTTTACTAAAGCTTTTTTTAATCCAATAATTTCCATTGACGGCTCAATTCTTTGTACCAATAATCGTGGATCAACGTATGTACCAATTTTTTGAAGTAAAAATGTTATATTCTCTGATTTATCTAATGAATAATTAATGAGATCATTCCATAATTCTTCGTCATCGTGCTCTTGGCAAAATGCAATTGCACTCTCCATATCATTCAATTCACGTGTCATAAGTGCAAGCGCCTCCGATGTGTTACCAATTCGTCCAAGTAGATAAACCATTTCTGGATAAAATTGTCGTTGACTGCAAATATCAAGTGCCTGTTGTATTGGATAATTATCAGATCGTCGTAATAATGGCAATAATTTATCTCTCGAATAATCAGCATATAAACGTACTAATAGTCCATGATATTTTCCCTTTGAATCTTTTGTATCTTTTTTATTTAATGCATCTAAATATAAATATAAATATCGATGATTATTGGATAATTTTTTTACCACAATATCAGATGGTACGCGATCTTTATCAAGAAAAAATTGAATAGCACGATCACTATCGAGATCCATTAAACCTTCAATCATATCATAAACTGAATTATATAATTTATGTTTTTGAATTAATTGAAATACATCCTTATGTCGCAATTTTAAATACATTGCCAATGCTTTATCATATTTTCCATCATGACTATAAAGAATTGCCAATGCCTCCAATAATACATTTTGCCTCTGATTGTGAACTAAAAGATGTTCCAATACACCATTAACAACTGCCGCAACTGTATATAATTTTGGCGGCCATTCTTTAACTAATTGGAGAAATCCATCAGGATCCATTTTTAAATATTCATAGAGTACCATTTCATAAATAAGTGGATCCAGTGTAACGTCACCTCGTGGTAAGTATGATGATATTGAACGTAGTTGATGAACTCGTGCAAATTTATAAACTTCCTCTTCCCATAATTTTTTATCACGTCCCAATACTTTTAAACACAATTTTCCAGCATCATCGTATTTTCCACATGCCAATAAATGGTCCAAATAAACGCGTCCAACATAAATCAATGTATGACGTTTACAATCTTTACCACCATTTAATGTAACCGCTTCCAAAGCTCGTTCAAATTTTTTATGTGACAAAAGCCATTCAATACGATCATCAACGTCATACAATGATGCAACAACAATGTCCTTTGGACTGACAATAAAAAAACGATTTTCATCTGTTAAACAATCTAAATGATAATCATTGCAATTGTATTCTGTATAGCCACGTAATGTTAAATAATTTGCGCATATTGGAATAAAATCCTGATATTTTGGTTCTACCACATGTAACGTGGGTCGTTGGCTCATTCCATTGTCATCTAGTTCTTTTAAACAACCAAGCAGTACTAATTGATTGTCTAATGGTGCAATTCCAGATATAAAAAAGTCCACTTGAAATGTTGAAATGGGATCAACAATAAATTCTGGTGAATCTCGATTAATCATTTCTTGGGTTGAACGTTTACGAATTCGGCATATTCTTACGGTATCAACCCATCCAATTAATAATGTACGATCGCCGTTCCAACGTAAATTGCATCGATAATGTTCGGGTAATGCTTCAGATCTTCGCTCCCATTTCATTAAACCCAAAGAACATCGTGCATTTAAATCGTATACTCTTACACCAGTGTCAGATGCCCATGCCACAAATTGTCCTGCCCATGCTACAGCTCTAACTCCACCTTCTGCCTCGCATAATACCGTCAATTTCATTCGTGCCAAAAATGTTTTTTCATACAACATTAATTTATCATCACCCGTGATGAATCTTCTATTATTTCCACTTTTTGAATAATATGGATCAATGCCAATACTTTTAATTTGACGTTCCATATTCATTCTATGATTATTTTCACGTGTATATAGACCGTAAATAAATATTTTATTGTCATCACTGCATGAAGCTATGTAATCACCTTTTTCATCAATTGATATTTGATTAACTGCAAGGGTGTGAGCTTGAAGAGTTTTGGATTGGATATTATTGCCTTGATGATCTAAAAGATGAATTGTACCCCAATGCGAACCCAAACACAGGAACTAAATAAGCAAATGAACAAACAAAAAATTGAGTAGTGTTTATTGTTATTTATTTATTTATTCAATATTATTATTTTTTTTTTTTTCAGAATAATATTTAGACTCACTTTGGGATGGACAGCAATGCAACTCGCTGCGTCATTCTTCAAAATATCTTTAATATCATTTTGCATTCGAACATATTTCAATCTTGGCTCGACTTCATCTACCTTACAATCCGTCTCTTCTTGATTACCCTAAAATACATTGAGAAAAAAAAAAATCCACATTTTTAGATACAAATAAATATTTGGGCTACGAAATTATAAAATATCTCGTAAAATTTTAATACTTTATCTGTGGTATCATTCATTATTAATTTAATTTTTCACACAAATACGTATGTACATTATAAGTGTAAATATTTATTAATGTCTGATACGATTGCCTTCTCATGGAGATCTGTCAAAGTAACAACTTGGTTAGAATTCATGTCGCTTACTTCACAAAGAAACAAAGACATGACGTCAATCGATAGTGATTAATAAATTTTGAATATTTCAATTTTTATTTATAAATATTTTTTCATAGTCTTGATATAAATTGATGAATAAAATTATTATTTATTTTATATATATATTATTGTAATGAATATTCATATAAAAAATTATGTGAGTAAATAACATAAATTATTGTTTAAACATAATATTGTACAGATTTAAATATCCGCGGGTAAATATAATTTTCGATAAAGATTATATATAGGAAATGAATGCCCGCGCCAATAAATCAAATATTTTGATACATGTGACCATTATTATTTTTCATTCTATTCACATTGTATTTTATTGTTTATACTTTCATAACCTTTAAATAAATACAAATTTGGTATTTATCAAACCGACATGTAAGTTTGTGGGACAATTATATAATTTAAAAAAAAAAAAAATGTCTTCAAGGTCATCTTCAAATACTGTTGGATCACAATCCTCAAAACGTAGTATATATCAATCGCCTAAAGATCGTAAAGAAGCTTTAAGAAGTGCCCTTACAAAAACTCAATCACTACGTAAGATTTATATTATTCTATTTCTCATTTTATTTCAATCATGTAATCAATTAATTAATATTTATATAATTTTTATTTTCTGTTCTTTACAGAAGAAGATTTGAGCCCCCATGCACTTCACACACTGAGAGATGTTTTTAAAGAAGTCGATGAAATTTATGCGGATGAAAGTCTTGATGAAAAAAGTAATATATAAATGTATTTTTTTTTTTTTTAATAAAAAAAATTATACAGATTTTTATATAATTTTTTGGGTTTTAGTTGGTCATCAAGATCAGATTGTTATGGACTCAGAAGTGATAAATGTCTCGTCAATGATCATCAGAACATATACCCAAAATTTGACCAAAGAATCCAATAGTTTTGACAAAAACGAATTTATCGACAAATTAGTACGTATAAATCTTAGTAAAAAATAAAAAATAATAATGATTAAAATGAAGAGGAAAAATTTGAATATAATGAAATTGTTTCTTCGTCCCTTAAAAGCTCAATTTTGTTGAAAATTTACCGGACGTTACACTATCTGAACCAAACTGGGCAATCTTGGAGCATGAAATTCCTCCATTCAAATCTACTGCAAATTATACTTGTCTTTTGGATTGGATGAATTTATCCGAACAACCAATTGTAGTGAAATCTAAGAAAGAGCGTAATCCAATTGTGCGTCAACGTAACTCTCAAGCATCAGTTCAAAGACCAGACAATGTTGTTCAATTAGAAGAAGAGGAAAAAACTATTGAAAAAACAGTGCAACAAATAAATAAACTAATTATACGATTATACAAAGCAAACGCAGAGCCGATAGATTTTTTAAAATTAATATTAGATCCTGATGATTTTGGAAAAACTGTTGAAAATTTACTTCATGTTTCTTTTTTGGTACGCGATGGACGTATTAAACTTAGCACAGGTAAACAAAAAAATCCATTCCAACATTGTTTTATAATTGAATATTTATAATTTATTTATTATTCAATGGTTGTAGATGAAGAAGAAACATTAGTAATAACTCCATGCAGCAAAGAAATGATATCTCGTGCTCAGCAAATTGGAGAAAATAGTAGAATGCAAAATATTGTTTCATTAGAAATTGATCAATGGCGGGTAAGAAAAATTATTTAGAAAAAAATATTATTCATTTCAATATCTTCTCCATTATTTTAATTCGTGTAATTAATTTTATTATGAATTTTTTTGAATTACAGATACTGAAAAACACTTACCGACTTACCAAGCCCATGATAGATTTTTAATAAAATATTAATTAGCATAAAAAAGTATTTGGAAAAAATAATAAATATTTTATTACATTGTTTTGATAATTTTTTTTTTATTATCATTTATTTTCTCTCATTTACTTCACTAAGTATACAATACGGGACATAATCTCGCTCAGTGTACATTTGTCCGAATGAATAACAATTAATTACAACCAAATGACAACTCCAAAGGGACCAATGTTATTAGTAAAGAAACTCACAGTGGTATCTTTTAACATGGCTCGTTCTCTTTGTATTGTCATAGGCAGTGAAGCTCAAAACGATCTTCCAAACTCAATAAAAATAAATGATAAAAGAGCTATTTCGATAAGCCCAACGCCTTAATTTTCATTCAACTATATAAATTGGCGATTATGAGTTTGACTAAACCGTTTTGGAAGATCATTCTGGTGTGAAAAAACGTTATTTTTAATTATTTGTTGTTGTTACCAAAAAGTTATTACGACTGTGATGAATGAATGATGGGCCAAAATGTTACTTGTCTTTATTTAATTTCAATGATTAAATTGATTTTTCTCTTATCACGAACACGATGTCATTATTGACAAGAGTATGATTTTTTTTTACATTTATTGTTTAGCAAGCGTTTCAGCTTTGGCAACCACTTCTTCAATGGGTCCAACCATATAGAACGCAACTTCAGGCAAATGATCGAGTTCACCGCCTAAAATTTTTTGGAATCCTTTAATTGTTTCAGTGAGAGGCACAAGTTTGCCAGCATGGCCCGTGAATACTTCAGCGACTTGGAATGGCTGTGATAAGAATCTTTGAATTTTTCTGGCACGAGCCACAGTCAATTTGTCTTCTTCAGACAATTCATCCATACCCAAAATAGCGATAATGTCCTGAAGTGATTTGTAATCTTGGAGGATTTTTTGTACACCGCGAGCAATATTGTAATGCTCAGCACCAATAATATTTGGATCCATAATACGTGATGTAGAATCAAGAGGATCTACAGCTGGATAAATACCAAGTTCAGCAATAGCACGGGACAATACAGTGGTAGCGTCCAAATGGGCAAAAGTTGTGGCAGGTGCAGGATCAGTTAAATCATCAGCTGGCACATAAATGGCCTGGACTGAAGTGATTGATCCTTTCTTGGTTGTTGTAATACGTTCCTGCATGGTACCCATGTCAGTTGCTAACGTTGGCTGGTAACCTACAGCAGATGGAATACGACCCAAAAGAGCAGATACCTAAGAGAACATATAAATTTCATGAATGATTTATAATTTATCAATTTTTTTTTTTTTTTTTTTTTTTTCATTTACGCACCTCTGAACCGGCCTGAGTAAATCTGAAAATGTTGTCAATGAAGAGCAATACATCTTGACCTTCCTGATCACGGAAATATTCAGCAACAGTCAAACCAGTCAATGCAACTCGTGCACGTGCACCTGGTGGTTCATTCATTTGACCATATACCAACGCTACCTTGGAAGTTTTATCTTTCAATGAAATTACACCGGTCTCAATCATTTCACGATAAAGATCATTGCCTTCACGTGTACGTTCACCAACTCCAGCGAATACAGAATAACCACCATGAGCTTTGGCAATATTGTTAATAAGTTCCATAATTAATACAGTTTTTCCTACACCGGCACCACCAAAGAGACCTAATGAAAAATAGTAAGAAGATAAATGAACGGAAATTCGATACGTTGAATAATTTATAATTATTTTTAAATATATTTTATTACAAATTTTTTTTATTTTTTTTTATATCTCACCGATTTTTCCTCCTTTCACGTAAGGTGCCAATAAATCTACAACTTTGATTCCAGTAGCAAGAATCTCCTGTTCTACTGACATGTCAACGAATTCTGGTGCATCAGCGTGAATTGCAGCCAATTTATCAGTATTCACTGGACCACGTTCATCAATTGGTTCACCAATGACATTAATGATACGACCTAGTGTTTCAACACCGACAGGAATACGAATTGGATATCCTGAATCCAATACGGGCTGTCCACGTACTAAACCTTCAGTACCATCCATGGCAATTGTGCGTACAGTATTTTCACCAAGATGTTGAGCCACCTCGAGAACAAGTCGTGGTGAACGATCTTGCACCTCCAAAGCATTAAGAATTGGGGGAAGTGCATCGTCAAATTGTACATCTACGACGGCACCAATTACTGTTACGACGCGACCCTTGGCAACAGCCTTTGCAGTTGCTGGTTTTGCTGCATATTCACGTTCTAAATATTTGAAAAATCACAATAAAAAATACAATGTATTAATTTTATTATTATTATTTTTTTCACCATATTTCATTTGAGATTTAAATAAGTGAATCTCAACAATTAAAGTGAACTAAGAAATATTAGGTAATGATATGTATATTATATAACCAACAATGTTAGTTGTATATATAAGAACTCGTTAGTTAAGAAAAAAAGAAAAAAAGAAAAAAAAAGAATATCTTAAATTGTTGATTGTATCATCTGAAATTTAATTGTATATAATTTAATTTAACAATCAACTGAGTGTTGAATTATATTGATATTATTGGTAAGTGTTGTATTTATAAATGACAAAATTCGAAGTAGATAGATGTGACAATGAGAAGAATTTTGTCTATATAGAAATTTTTTTGGAATAAATAAAAAATGATGAAAGTGTTTATTAATAATATATTTGGAAAAAAATCGATGAGACGTGATAATAGTTGGAGAACATGATGAAGATAAATTACAATGAAGAAATCTTTTGGTAGCGGTACATGGATGAAACAAGGTTGGCGGCCATGTTGGCCCACGATGGAACGTCTGTGGTAAAAAATAAAATTAAATTATATAACCGGATAATATATAAGAAACTATATTGACCGAAAAAAAAAAAAAAAATTAATTCACTCACTGATGACCGTTGAATATAGGAGAGATGTGTAAAGTAATGGATAAAATATCTTTTGATTATTAGGAAAATGTCACGTATTATGGTAAATGTATGAAGGAAAAAAAAAAAAAATTATGTCTGAGTTATGAATTAGGGTCCCGGGTGATGTGGAATAGTAATAGTTGAATGTTCGATCTTTTAACAGACACTTTATCACTTAAATTTATTTTACTCACTGTTCACGGAAATAACTCCGGATAATTTAGTAGCTTCATTTTGTAAAATATTAGGTTTGACGGCTCTTAAAGCCCCAGCGGCAGCTTTCGATACAGCACTCAACATCATGGCCAGTCAAGTGAGCAGAAAGCAGAAACGACCGGAATACGCAAATGGATCCGGCGACAATTTTTCTACTTCTATATTTTATATAAATATATATATATGTAATATAAGTGCTGCTGCGCATTAAGCGACATTTCTGCGCACAATCGGGTGTACTATTGAGTATATGTAAACGTAACGATTTCCGGAACAGGTGACTCTGCATTGAGAAATATTATGACCATGCGCGGGCCCGCGTATTTTAAAAATTATTCTTCATATAAAAGTGAGTGAATAACGTGAATTTCAGATTTATAATTTATTATTATTGTTTTTCTTTCATAAGTTCATTATAGTTCATCTAATTTTACATTGAAAGGATATTTATTTTTTTTTCTTTGTTTCACAATAATTAATTTTAATTATATTAATTAAATGACTATTATGATTAATAACGCACAGTTGATAATTTAATTTTTTTTTTTTTTTTTTTTTTTTTTTTCAGGATCTTTTGAATTGGCATTCCAAATATTTCAAACTTTTTTGTTTTATACATACAATTAGAAGCATTATTAATTAATCTTTATATTTTTAATTTATAATTTTATTACTGATTATTGTATTCATATATGAAAGCAATAATTTTTTTGTAGGCCTATTTTTCCTTTTTTTTTTTTTTTTCTTCATATGCAGATTATTGTAAAAATTTTTATATACTTAAAAAACAATGTATTGTAAACAAAAGTGAAGAATAATAGTGATAATAGTAATCATTAAAGAATCATCATCCAATTACAAATAGTCACGCGGTGAATACATAAGTGGGTTGTATTATATTTTTATTTATATCTTCTAAATTTTCATTGAAATCATTTTTATTATTTTTATTTTTACTTTAGTTTTTTTTTCTTTTTTTTTTCTATTGCATTAATTTATAATATTTTCTCAATACAGATTTTGTCATTACTATTATTTCCTAAATTGAATTATAATATTGCTTGAAAAGAGAAAATTTAAATTGTAAGACATAAAAAAAAAAAAACAAAAATGTGCATACAAGTTTGACAATTTAAATTATTTTTAATTTTACACACCTATATATATAATATGTATATATGTGTATACAAGATGGTGTTTTATTGTTTTGTTAATGTTGACATTCAATTTAATTTGAAGAAAAGTTAAATTTTTTATCATCATCAAATTTTCACTTGTTATTTCTGCTTTTCACACACTCATATATTTTATTTAGCAATAAATATTTCCATTTGAGTTATTACTTTTATCGTGATTTTTTTTTTTTTTTTTTTTTCTTCTTCTCATATGTTGAATATAATTATCATAATGTATGAAAATTTCAATTGAAATATTTTCTTATACAGCATCATATACATAATTTTTATATATACATTGATGTATACATCATGAAAGTCACTGTCAACATTTTTAATAATTTAATATGCATAAATTGAACATTATATCAGTGAATAATTAACTACATAATTCTATTTTATACATAAATAATTTACAATTATTTCACTCGGTTTACATTAAAACTCGTTTCTTCTTTTAAACCATCATCACACTATTATGAAGATAATTGAAAAATAAAATAAGAATATGATCATAAAATTAAATGGATTATTTCTTTTTTTTAATTTTTTTTTTTTTTCTTGTTTAATTTATTATAAACGATGACAATTGTCTTCATATTATGCTACGGAGGATTCCCTGATTGAGTGAACCGACAAAAGCAGCCGGTGCACTTTGTGCACCGCCAGGTGCTGGTGCTTGTGGTGCTGGACCAGGTTGTCCAGGTAATGGAGCACCAGGTGGTGGTCCATATTGATAAACTGGTCCAGCTTGCTGTGCTGGTGGTGAATCCGGCATGAATTTTGCTGCAAAAAAAATTTTATTCAAATTAAAATAAAATATATAAATAAAATAATATTTTTTATGTTATGCCAGGCATTAAAAATTTTAATCATTGTTATGTATCATTGTTATGTGTCTGTCAGGATGTTTGAAAGTTAAATCAATTGTTACTTATATATTGTTAATAATTTGTAGTATTAAAAACATTTATATATAATTGTTATGTATAATTATAAAATATGTAAATTGTATGTGAAGGGAAAAAATTTGATATAGATAATTATTTTTAAAAATTATATAGAAATAAAAACATGCAAAGCGATTATGGAACATGCTCCTCACATATTATTTTGTTTCATCTTACCTCATGTATCAATTATTCTACCGTTTTTTCAACAAAAAAAAAAAAAAAAAAAAAAAAAAAATCCACAATATTATTATTACTCTTAAAATTTTGTATACATTTAAATTGTCCTTGTTATAATATTAACTATCAATATTTTTGTATCACATTAAATATACAACATTAATTTTATATTACACACTTTACACGTATATACTTATATCAATTTATTCAGATTCAATTAATCACGTATAGATTATATTGGATTATAATATAACGATTTATTATTATTATTATTTTTTTTTTCTATTTTTTATTTTATATTATTTTAGTTATGAACAATATGTGAGCGATATTTTTTTTGCAATTTATTATATAGGCATTTTGACTGTACTTCACTGGCAGTTTATGTCATCTCAATTCTCATCTATATCGATCACTATACACGTTCTTTTAATATCAGCCTCGATTTTTTTTCTTCTTTTATATAATATATATATATTTACATAATATATAAACATATAATATGTGTGTTGCAAAAAAAATAACGCTCATTGTTAAAACACAAAATTGATTAAGAATTTGTCCGCCTCATAATAAATGAAGATGAATTAATTTTTTATTTTTTCTTAAATTATTTAATGTGCCATTGTCATTAATTAATTCGTTATTTAACATATATTTATGCAATTTATTTATCAATATTTTTATATATCGTTCTCTATTTTCTTGCTTTTTTTTTTTTGTTTTGTTTTTTGTTTTTTTTTCCACTCTTCATTTATATTATTATTTTTTTGTTATTGATCTTGATTTATTCAATGTATTCCGATAGTTTACACACGATGTTTAGAAATTAAAAGAAATTGATATTGCCATTTGAATTAGGCAGACAAAAACATCAAACAATTAATTTTTTTACTTCCACTCGTCTTTTTTTTTTTTTTTCTATTCAAGTAGACATAACATTTACATATATCATATAATCTATTATTTCTTTAAACTTATTTGTATAATATTTTCTCGTGTTTTTTTTTTTTTTTTTTTTTTTTTTCTCTTTTCTTCATTTATATTTTATTTCGATCTAAACTATACGAACACACATGATAATCTTATTGAATGACACAATTAATTGGCGATAAATGCATATAAGGATATATACTAATGTTATTTACATCACGATTACGTGAGAATGCTTTTTTATATATATGGCGTGAATGAAGACACGGGGGGGGGTAGGCGCTAATTATAATGATTATTATTTTTTTAAATGTATTTCTTTCGATTATCATTTTTTTTTCTTTTTTTTTTTTTATATTAATTTTTAGCTTTTTTTCTTTCTCCTTTTTTATTTCAACTTATTACATGGAAGAGTTGCAACGTTATTTTTAAATATTTTTCCTCTTTTTTTTTGTTTTCATCGATTAAAATTTTCTCTAACTAATAACAGGAAATTTATATTCAAAATGTGTGAGAGTTTTTTTTTTTTTTTATAATCTCATGAACAATTTGAAAATTTTCATTCCATGTTCTTTCTAAATTACGTATTTGAATTATATAATTGTAATAAATATTTAATTTATGAGAAAAAAAAAAAAATCCAAATAAATAAATGAATAAATAAAGAAGAAGAAAAAGAATTGAATGAAACAAATAAATAAACGTTATCGTTGTCTTCGATTCACGGTAAAAATATTAATTCCAAATTTACCACATAAAAAAATTATTGACATTTACATTATGAAAAAAAAAAAAAATACAAAATAAAATAAATAATTATATATACATATACGTACATACGTAAATATACATATAATATTATTTATAAATTTATTTATTTATTTATTCATTCAGCTATTATTTTTTATATATTCCCAATGTCTAATAGTTAAATTCATTTCTTTGTGTTGCTTCCACTGATGATTATTCCTGAAAATAATACCGAATAAATTTGTTTTAATTCACAATCTAGATATACATGATATAAATAAATGAATATATTTTTTATGTGTATGTGTATTCTACATATTTAAAATTGGATAACTGTTATTATTTCACACCCACCAATTAATATTCATGCAATTTCGAGTGATGACATAGTAACGGAGTTTAAGGCGATGATAAATTTCATTCACATCTGTTTAAGCATTAAATATATTTAATAATAATATCAATAATATTTGAGATTAATTGCAAGTAGGTCAATATATTTATATAAATGGAAGAAAAGCAAAAAAAAATCGAGAAAGAAAAAAATTAGTTACATCTGCTACACAAATAGGTTAGTTTTTCATTCACCTCATCTTCGATACTATCGCAACCCTCCCAATCCAATTTGTACATGCGTAAAATCGATCCACACCAAAATTCGATTTATTATTTTTTTTTTTTTTCTCTTCTATTCATGCACAAATATAAATTGTAAATGTAAAAGCTGTTTTTTTTTTTTTTCCATAATTTATCAAAGCATGCAAATATGGGTTGAGAGAAGAATGAGATAAAATAAGAATAAAAAGAGAAATATTTAGCCAAGCGTGAAGTCCGTCCCAGATAATAAAAAAAAAAAAATTTTATTTTTTTATTTTTGTTATTTCTGTTCATTGATGTTGGAACAAATTATTATATATTTTTCGAAATTTCTTCTCTTGATGTGATATATATTTTTTCGGTGTGATATAATATTGAGTATAAATTGCTAAATTGCATTGTCATGCAATATTGTTAAATATATAAATATTTGAAATTGTTGTAAAAAAAAAAAAAAATAAATAAATAAAAAAATTGTATACAAGTATAAATATATAGGAAAAATATTGATTATATAAGAAGTGATGATAAATATAAATAATTTAATTTTTTGTATATCAAATTGATATTAGTGTAATTATAATAAGTAAAAAATTGTGTACAGATGAATTGTTCGGCTTACCGTTTTGTCACATAGAAATATACATGTATACATATTATAAATATTATTTAAAATGTTTATTTTCTTATAAATATAATTACTGCAGTGGTGTATGTTCTTGTAACACCTGGGACTAGCTTCAGAAAAAAACAAAAATATACATTTATAATGGACAGACACATAACAACAGTTTGGGCCTGATGAAAAAAAATAAAATAAGAATAAGAATAAAAAAAATTAATTAATTAATTAATTGATTAAATTTTTAATTAGGAGAATAAATAATCGACTTTTTCATGTATATAAAAAATTTGATTAGTAAAATTTTCTGCATAAAATTAATTTTTCATTTTTTTAATATCATCAAAAATTTCGAGTCGATTATTTATTTTATTAATAATTTTTTTTTTTTTTTGTTTGTTTTGTTATTAGGTCCTGTTGACACATTATTACAGGAATAAATAGCGATAGAACACACCAGCAATCCTAAAGACAGACAATTATTATAAATAACACACCGACATGTAACCTAACAATGCTCAACGTATATGGGAAACTTTAAATTTTCAGATAATGAAAAAAATAAATAAATAAATAATAATAATAAAATAAAATCGGTGAATACAGATAGGCAAAAGAATCAGATAGAGGGTGATACAGAATCCTACTATGGCATAGATAGAAAAACACAAATATCGCGTTTGTGTGTTGTAAAAAAATAATAAAAAAAAATTATGTTACTAATTTTTTTTAGGTTTTTTCAGGTTTTTTTTTTTTTTTTTGAAGAAATTATGCTCTACCTGACTCACTCACACACAAATTTCTGTTCCATCAATCAGTACGCCTACATGAAGTTCCCTAAACGAGAAGAAAAAAAATATAAAAAGGGTATTAAAATATCAAACCGTTTATAATCCATTTTAAAATGAATTTAAGACAAGTTGATTTGAATCTTTACTTTTTATATACAACTGTTTAATTATTACGGTGGGAAATGATTGATATTTCAATGGATATAATGAAAATATATGTATTAATTATATAAATATATCATCGACGGCATTATCATAATTATACAGGATGAAAAAAAAAAAAAAAAAAAAAAAAAATTTGATATTTGTCTTTACTTACCAACAATGATAGCCAATATAATGAGTCCAATCACGCCCATAATAATCATCATCTAAAAAAAAATGGAATTTTTAAAAATTATTACATGTAAAAATATATAAATTTATCTGGTCTCGATATTTCTTACTTTTAAATTTTGTAGCCAGAATTTTCGCTTGAGTTTTCCCGCCTGCTGTTCAAATTGTGACGCTCCCTGTTGCAATGCATCTGAAAAAAAAAAAAAAAAAAAAAAAAAAAATCAAAATAAATAATTAAATAAATAACGTAAATAATAAATGTAAATTATTGTAAATATAATTTATCATTCTTACCCGCTCGATCATCCAATTCTGATAATTTTTGATCACGCTCCAATACTTTTTCAACATTAGTTTTCATAATATCAACGACTTCATCAACTTGAGCTTGAGTTTGTTGCAATCGTTTTTGCGATGCTATTTGTTGGGGCGTTCTGGGACCACCAACAATACCATCAGCACCAGCTCCTGCAGCTGCATCTGGTGCAAGACCACCCTCAGTAGCCCTAAACATATCAAACAGAAAAAAAGAAAAAAAAAAAAAAAAAAAAATATACAAATATTCAATTAATAATTTACATATTTATATATACATAATGTTCATTCATAAATTCACAACAACCCAAATATTTATTGTATAATTTTGTAGGAGAGATAAGATAGGATGGGGAAAAGGGAGGGGTAAGACGAGGCGAGGGGAAAAAAAATCGTATGACAAAAAGGTCAGATATTAAAATCAGCAAAAGGTCAACGTCACACTTTTTTATTTACATGAAAAAAAAAAAAAAAAATTTTTTTACCCTCTGGTAATTCAATTAATTATGAAGAATAAAATTATTTTACATGACATTGATAAAATATTGTGGTATACATTTAATAATTTTGCGTAAGAAACTAAAGCACAATGTTATGTAATAAGTTTTAATACAAAATCAATAATATTTAATAATTAAATTGTTTTATTTGTATTGTTGAAATATTTATTATAGTTATGAAAGATATTTTTTGTATCAATAATATGAAAATTTTTGGCGATATCGATAAAAAAATATCATGAAATCATTGATAATTTTTGAATTTTTATATTAAAGAATAGTGAGACGTATATATATATTTATTCATTGATTATCTAAATATAGAAGAAATAGTCTTTTGTAGATTTTATAAAACTTTATATTGTCAATGGTAGTGGTATTTTAGTGGATTAATTTTTGATATTATTATGCATAAATTTATGTGTGACTTTTGAGGAAACATGGAGGAAAAAAAAAATGCAAAGAAGAAATATAGAAGAAAGGTAAAAAAAAAAAAAAAAAAGAGTGGGAGAAAAAGTGGGGCTACATCTGCAGACTAGACCACCATTGACTTTTATTGGAAATTGCAGTAAACGTACATTGAATAAATCGATTGTGTGTTAAATCTTCAGGACGATAGTACTTATTGCGTAGTTAAAAAATCAATTTTCCTCATCCCCGTAATCACATTAATATCAATGAATAAAAATATAACAAATATTGAAAGTAAAAAAAAAAAAAAAAAAAAAAAAAATCAATATAATTTTTCTGTTTATAAATTAATATAATTGCCAATAATTAATTAATTATTTTTTTAATAATAAAATATATCATTGATATTTAGTTCAAATTTAATAAATATATAATAAAAATTTGAGAAGTTTGAAAAAAGAAAAAAAAAAAAAAAAAATCTGAAATATGTGAAAATTTATATGTTGAAAAATAATTTTTTATTGTACTTACATATTTGTGGATATTCTTCTAAACGGGATTTAACCGTTTAAGAATATGTGAATGAGCTCGTTGTTTTCTCTAAAGTTCACGCGTAGGATTGAATGCGACTGCCGATGACTGGGTTGGTCGGTTATTGACAAATTTTCCGGCTATAATATTTTGTACATCGAATTTCGCGATATATCGCACAGGACGACTACTCGAAGGTTGTCAATAACCACGAAATAACGAATAATATCTCGTCAAAATAGATAAAATTTCAATTATTTTATAATTAACTGTAACAATTTATAATATTTATCTATGATTATTATATGCAGTTGATAGTTATTTCAATGAAACCGTTAAGGACTCTTGGACTAGTCGATGAGTTTTTTAACGGTCGAAAGACAGTGAAAATTGTTCGATGAGTCGAATATTCAGCAGTGAATTTTCCGCGTTTGCGCCACCCTTAATTCACGCATGCGTATAACCTCTTTACATCAGTAGTTCAGTCAATAAATGGCAAATACTCCCATCCACCCACCACCCATTCACCTCTAATTTTATTCAACCCCCATTTCAGTCTTACACAGTGTCACTTTCAGTTCAAACGTTTATCGACTAACTCATTCAACTCTCGTCACTATTACTGTAATCATTTTCCATACATCGAATAACAATGAACGCGAGTTGTTTACATTATTATGAAATATCTTCGGACTATCAATTATACCTGATAAAACGTTGTTTACAAATAAAGACAATGATGAAGAAATTAGTGATGCAGACAAATGGTAACGTATTAGTGAATATTTATTTCCAACTATTATTTATGTGGAATTATTTTTTATGTGAAGAGTTTCAACTTCACCTATACAATATATAATTATATTTTTCTTTTTCAGATTCGTCTTTTATTGGTAATTGCATTTATGTTACGTACATTTTTTTTTTTTTAATTCCATTTTCGAATAATATTAGTGAAGGGAATCACTCGATCAATATATTCCACTTGTATCAGAAGTCGGTAATGTAATGTTATTTCTATTAAATTGGCGCCAAAAGATGGCGCATAAAGTAGGATTTTTTTGAAAATTAATTTATCACAAAAAAATACAATAAATAACGTGGAGTTATAAATTGTTGAAATTTTTTTTTTTATATTCATATAAATTTCTATAAATTTAGAGATTAATTTAAACGTGAATTTTCATATAATGCAATATTTATTACTATGAAATTATTATTTTTACATTACAATTATTTAACATAATAATTGAATTGACCCTGAAAGATGATTCTTATGGCTGAAATGACGTCATTATCGTGCCGCCATCTTTAAATTGTCTGATGACGGTGGCCCGTTATTCTGTAGACAGGACGTACCGTATGATTCAACTTTTTTCATTCATCAAATTTATTTGTGTTCCCCTGCATTACGTTTTTTTTTTTCTTTTTTCTATTTAAATCCTCTGATAAATGTAAGTGTCCAAACATTATTTAATTTTTTGTTAAATTTTTCGTTCATCCCAACACAAATGGTAATAATTATAAAATTATTTCTAATACGCAATGGTCAACCATTGATGTATATATGTCGTTTATTGTGTCAACTGTGATTCAATAGTAACGTCAAACAGTTGCTGAGGCATGAAAGAATATTACGATCAAATTATTATCTAGTCATAAGTTCAAAACATTTTACCATTTTTCAACAAATATAAACTTGAACACCTGTAACAGTTTTTTAAAAAAATTTTTTTTTGTAGGTTAATTTAGGTGTGTAATTATGTTATAATACTTAATATAATTATTATTTTTGCGTAGAATCATCATGGATGGTGGTGGATACTCTGGCGATGGTGAAGTTGGTGGTGTTGGAACAATGCAACCGACAGTTTCAACGAAAAAATTGCAACAGACTCAAGCAAAAGTTGACGAGGTTGTTGGCATCATGAAAGTAAATGTAGAAAAAGTATTGGAACGCGATCAAAAATTATCCGAATTGGATAATCGAGCTGATGCATTGCAACAGGGGGCAGCACAATTTGAACAACAAGCAGGAAAATTGAAGAGAAAATATTGGTGGAAAAATCTAAAAATGATGATTATTATTGGCATTATCTGTGCAGTCATATTGATCATTATAATAGGTAATTTTTATATTTCATTCATTTTTTATTGTATAATTCAATTTCGATGATTAATTTATATTTTTGTTTTTTTTGTTTTAGTAACTTCTCTTCCAAGTTCAAGTGATGAATCAAAGCCAAGTGGACCATGAAATAACTAATTTTTCAATGTAATTTATTAAATAAGAACGGTCAATAACTTTGAAATTACATTCAAGATTTTGGAATAATTAACTAAAAGTGAAAATAATTAAGAAAAAAAAAAAAAAAAAAAAATTCTCAACAACGAAGATATAAAAAAAAAATTATTTGTAATAAGATCACAGTAATGTGCAGCATGAATATAGTTAAGTAAAGATGGATAAAGTGAAAAAACAAAGGTGTCAATGAATGCGTATTGTTGGACCAAATAAAAAATTTAAAAAGGAAAAAAAGAAAAAAAAAAGAGAAACATTAAAGGAGAATAATGAAGCCACTTAATTTTAATAACGCGTAAATATTTGCGTTTTTATTTGTTACGATTATCTATTGTATGAATTATAACATTTAATTAATATATAAAATGTTTATATTCCTAATTGATATTTTGTAATATTTATTTATTTTTTTATTTTGTTTTTATTTTTTATTCATATTAAAAATGAGTTGAAAAAAATAAAAACTAAAAATTATTTAACAATTAAATGAAGACAAAAAATAACAATATTTGTATATAAAATTAGCAAGAAACTATGTTTTACAAACATGTATAACCACAAACGATATCTGTTATCTAATCAAATAATCTATAAATATTTGTTGATCAGGAATAGGAGTAATAGAAATCAGTAATGTGCTTCGAAAAATGATCTCACGATAGCATTGTTTGAAATTCAAGACACAAGAAAAAAAAAAAAATATGAATAAATCATTTACAAATGTTTTTCATGGAATTTTCTTTAGCACATTCATGTAATCACATAGTAATCAAATTCAATTGTGTCATTATATTCTGTCATTAGAATATTTATCATTTCTGAATAAAAGGAAAAAAATAACATTTTAATATTCATATCAATAACCAATAGGAACACAAATAATGGTGGGGGACAATAGGGATATAAACACGCGAAGGATTAAATTAATAATGAAATAATTCACAAATGTATACCTTATTACATTATATTTATTTATATATATATATATGTATTACAGATAAATATTATTCATGACAATAGGAATTTTCAATATTCCGGTAATACGATCAAAAAAATCACAGTAACAGTTCACATATATCAGTCGAGTCACAACTGTCGCAGCAAACAGACGTTGACGCGCGTGCAAACGTTTTCGCCATTGGTCTCTTTAGCAAATATTCTTTCTATTATTTACTTTTTACATGTGAAAGTGTTTTTTTTTTTTTTTTTTTTTATTTATTTATTTATTAATACCATTGATGAAATAAAAAAATTCTGTGATATATTTTTAATTATAATGTGTATACAAAGAGACACTAATTTTATTCATTTGAGTGAAGAAATGAGAGTATCAATTTTTTTTTTAAATTGCACACTGACCTTCTTGCACTGTGGGTCGAGTAAAAAAAAATTATAATAAACCGTGAAAAAAAGATAAATTTAATTGCACGATATGTTGAGTGTTTATACGATTAGTTACTGAAATATTTGCTTCAGCGTATAAAAAAAAAGAAATAAAAATTAAATAAAAAAAATTAATACAACTACAGACAACAACACACAGTGATTTAAATATAATAAATTTTTTTAATATTGATAAATATTAAATAGCATTAAGGGCAGAGTTTTATTAATTTTTTAATTTTTTTCCAATATTAAATTATTGGTGAGTTCGGTTGGATGAAATAAAATACATTCAGGAAATAAGCGATGGCACCATCAGATTCAAGAAGAGGCGGCTATCGCCAAGATTTTGGTCTCGGCTATCAAAATACTCTGGTAAGTACGTGAATTAACTGTAATTGAAAAATTTATTGCATAAAAATACAACCAAGTTTTTTTATTAAATTTTTTTTATTAAAAAAATAATATCGCTGCATCTAGTTATAACGATTGACTCGGATTAAACAAATTAAAGTTGACAAAGATGTGATTCATGTTGTTGGCTTTTTATGCTTATATCAAGATACATACAATACATGTTTGTGTATATAAATGATCACGCTTATTTTACTTTTATAATATTAATTGCACCGATAAAATCATTTTCACGTGTATAATTTTAACAAATTCAATAGAACAACAAAAATTTCATCTACAAATGCAATCTAAAATAAATTAAATAATTCACTATGCAATATAAAATTCAATTCATCATAAAATTCATTATATATTTTTTATTATCATTACTTTTTTTTTTTTTTTTTTTTGATGAATTAATAAATTATATATTGTAATATATATAGATAAAATATAAAATTAATTTATGAGTTATTATAAATGGTGAATGTATTGGATAAATGAATTATTTACTTCACACACGAAATTTAATGCTCAACTGCAAAATATATTTTTAAATGTACGTGTCGTTTGCATATATGTAAAAAAAAAAAAAAAAAATGAGTAACTGATAATATGTATATATATTATGACTATCATTATTTATATCAAGTAAATATCTAATAATTTTTCATCCAAAACCGGCATAATTTTTTTGTTTTTTTTTTTGTTTTATGAGCCACAGAAAAAAATATTGATTATAAATTAAATATTATTCATAAACAGTATTCAATTACTATAAATTATCATCTGTGCCAAACTTACACAGTGTGATAATGAATTGTTAATAATAACAATTTATATATATATATTTTTTTAGTCCAAACACGTTTTATCCACGTGCGAATCTATACGCATATGCATACACATAACCAATGACGTAACTGTACAATGTTATCGTGTATTAACACAACCGGGCATTTAGCACTACTCGATTTAAACTTTCAATTTTGTATATAGCAAATAATCAGAATGAAAATCAGTGGAAAAAAAAAAAACAAAAAAAAAGTAGAATATAAAATTAATATAAATTTTCATATAATAAAATATAAATGACACACTCATATTGTCATTGATGGAAAAATTTTTTTGTATTGATACAATTGTAAGTTTGAATGAATATAAAAAAAAAAAATTTGAATTTACCGCTTATCATTAAATATGTCGTTATTATTTAATTAAACTAAAATACGTATTTACACACATCATACGTAAATACCACATCATTATTCTGTTTTTTTATTACGTCACTACTGAAATATTGGAAAGGTCTTTGACGATTGTACTGTATTGACAAAAAATAACCTCACTATTTACAACTATGAATGCAAATAAACAATTCACGTGCGATTAATGTGAATTGTTGAGAGTACCATTATAATCTAACGGTTATCTTTTTTCCTCTTTACCTTGTCCCATCCCCCACTTAACCAACTTATTATATATACATTTTATTATATATACGCATTATATATATATATATTTGCGTGTTGTTTCATTGAACCCCACCACAATTACATTAGTAAGAATCTTCTTTCACTCACACTTCACGATAGTTTTTCTTCCAGGCACTCATAATATTTATAAAAAAAACTCTTCATCTTGATTTTAGTTGATAATAAATATAGTCAAGTTCTTTATGACACAATTCTAAGACAAAAATATTATTTGGGTCACAGTAAAATTCACAGTCAGTAGAATTAAGTTTCTTCAGTGTCATTTGATAATTGATACAGTTAACACTGATAACAAATGTGAAATTTAGTGTTGGTATTCGTGGTTTACTCTGTTGATTGTGTAATATATTTTGCATCGCAACCTAAAGAAGATAAAGAGATATATATTTTTCTCGATATGGCATCTTCAATATTTTTCTTGTGCCATCGAGTGTTCAGTTTGAAAACGTCTGTTATTATTAAGACTCCTATTCTTCAGCGCGCAATGTCATCATCAATTTCAACTGGAACATCAATACGTATCAATGATTTAATTGTAACTAAAGATGAAGTTGTGAGATTTATCAGTGATTGTATGCATAAAGCCGGCACCAGTATTGAAGATGCAAAAATTGTTGCTCATCATTTAATGACTGCTGATTATCGTGGACACTTTAGTCATGGGATGAATCGGGTGCCCATGTATGTGAATGATATTGAAAAAAAATTGACGGATCCAAATGCTAAACCAGAAATTCTCACTGATTTCCAGGTTATTATTATTATTTTCCTTGAAATTATTCTTCTCAATATACTTTACATATTGAAGGAATTTTATAGTTATAAATTTCTTCTTTTTTTTTTTTTGTTTATTCCAGGCAATTGGTTTAGTAGATGGAAAAAATGGTTTGGGTCAAGTTGTAGGAAAATTTTGTATGGAATTAGCTATTGAAAAGGCAAAAAAATTTGGTATTGGATTTATCTCAGCCAAAGGTTCTAATCATTATGGTATTAGTGGATATTATACATTGATGGCAGTTGATAAAGGTTTAATTGGATTTAGCTGTACTAATACCAGTCCACTATCAGTTCCAACCAGATCCACTGTTTCAGCATTGGGCACTAATCCAATTTCAATTGGTATGAGAGCCAACAATGATGATGAATTTATTCTTGATATGGCAACTACTGCAGTGGCTCTGGGTAAAATAGAACTTGCTATTAGAAAAGAGCAGGATATTCCTGAAGGATGGGCATTGGGTGCTGATGGTATGATGACAAAAAATTCACAAGAAGCATATGAATGTGCAAAATTGATGCCATTAGGTGGTACTGAAGCTAATTCTGGATATAAAGGATACGGATTAGCTCTGATGGTAGAATTACTTTGTGGTATTCTAAGTGGCAGTAATTTTGGGCCAAATATTAGAAATTGGAAGAATGACAATAGATTAGCAAATCTCGGACATTGTTTTATGGCTATTAATCCTGATGCCTTTGGATCAGGTGCAAAAGACAGATTATCACAGATATTAAATCAATTACGTAGTCTTCCAACATCCAGTGATGATGGCGTAATGATTGCTGGTGATCCAGAGAGAAAGGCCATGGCCAAAGTTGATCAACATGGTGGAATACATTATCATCCAAATCAAATTAAATCGTGTAATGAAATGGCTGAACGTCTTCACGTTTCCATCATCAAAACTATTGATAAAAAATAATTTTTTTCTTTTGTTTCTTTAATATAAAAAGAAAAAATAAATAAATAAATAAATATATTATGTATTTTACAAGAAACCACGATTTTTACAATAAAATTAATATTTGTTATTTGAAATGTAATATTTTCATTTTACTTTATATTTAATACGAATAAGGAAGCAGTTGGTTTGATCAAACTTGTGGGGTAATTCAATATGATTCGGCTCGTTTACTACACTACTCTCTCTTTTTTTTTTTTTTTTTAGTCATCTCAAAGACGCATGTCGATGATGTAACTAATTTATTATTGCGATGTGAAATATGACCTTGGCACTAGTCCTATAAATTATTATATAATGATATAATTATATTATTTAAATATGATTATTTTATTATTTTTTTCATATAATATTTTATGATAATTAATATTAAAAATTAAAATTAAAATTTTATTTTTCAATTTGACACAGTAATCCCATTCGAATAATAATTTAAAAAAATATTAATCTAGAGTAAATATTGTATATTCAAGGTTATACAATTTGAAATTAATATCAATATAAATAATAAATAAAAAAAGATAAATATACGTGATAACAATACTTGTATAAGTTATCTTCAATGAGATACCCACAAACTCACAAATAACAAATAACAAATAAAAAAAATTACGAGTTATTGAAAATCACTTGTAATCATTTGTTATCTAAATATTGATAGCTTCAATGAAACTATAACGAATGACAAATAAAATAATTTAGGGTGAATGATCTACTGTACTATAAAGATTGCAGAACTGTATTTATGGTAATGGCGCGCCAATAAAACAAAAACAAAAAAAAGACGAAAAGGTTATCGTAGAGTTATTATAAATACGTTCACTACAGTGTAGATGTTTTGTTTAAATATATTACAAATATATAAGACCACAATATAAATAATATATATAATTTTTTTTCTATGGTTTTTATTATTTATTATTTAATTTGTAATTTTTTAAAGTAAAAAATATAAAAAATCATATATAATAATTGAAATTAAGAGAGGAAATCACACATGTGACCCTTATCAACTAATTCAATTGACTCATTTGACAATTTGATTGTTTCTCCTGCTTGGCCAACATAAGGTCATGGAACTCAGTGGAACTTCCGTTCCACTGTTTTTTCTCTCGCCCATTCTCTCTTATTAACTGTAAAATAATCCTCATTGATTTAACATAACGAAATTATTTCTTCTTCTTCCATTTTGCCGATGTATGCACATTTACATATTAAAATTCAACATAAAATATGCATCATGAAACATGAATGTATGTATATATCTACTCTTTTCTTATCTTCTCATTTTCACTTTGCTATCTGTGTTTTATTAATGACCAATTTGCAAATATTAGGGATGAAAATTTATTACAGACACAGTACCGGTGTTAAATAAATGTCTTTATACAGGATGTAAAAGAAAATTTTCAATTAGATTGTGCATTGTCTTCAACTAGTTGGTTGAAATAAAATTATCCGTATACCTATTGGTGAATAATCAATAATCAATTGAATAAATTGTATAATTTAAAATTTCAAAGATATTAAAAGAGACATGTCATGGCTCAATTGTTTTTACAATTCTAATAATGAGGTATGATGTATAAACAAAAAATTAATTTTTTTTTTCACTCAATCATGAAAACAAATAATAATAATAATAATAATAAATAAAATATATAATAACTTATACATATTAAAATTATTGTGTGCGAGAAGCAGGAGGTCATTTTGACCAATGATAACTCATGACTTTGAGCTTCCTATACAATCGTAAGGGCCTCCCTCCTCGCGATCACTTCACCAAGGGGAAGTGGCTCATTACTGAATGACTTTGTACAGTCCAATTCACAATTTTAACTATATCTCCATTTTTTTCTTCATTATTATTATTATTATTATTATTATCATATTCTATGTTGACAATAGCATTATTCAAAATCATTTTCCATTAATTAGTTATTTATTATATTAAAAAAAAAATAAATATTCGATTGTAAATAAATCGTGTGATCAAGTTGGTCACAGGTTTCGATGAAAATTACAATTGCAGCTATTCTATCTTATTCTCCTTCTCCACTCTGTATCTCCTATTATCTTTTTCTCTTATTATTTCTATTTCTCTTGCACTCACCCTACAATACTATGAGTCCATCCAAGTTTATAAATTGAACCAGTGCAGACTCACGCGAGCTCAGTGTCGTGACTCACGCGTTTCAGTACACCATTAAAAAAAAAAAAAAAAAAGAAAAAAGAGAAAAAAAAATTATGGTGCATTTTCATTATTTTTTCAGCATCAATCGAATCATGTGCCACTTTATATGATATTAATAATAAATATAAATTTAACCTGAAAAACAAAAAATAAAATAAATTAGAAAGGGGAGGATAGAAAAAAAAAAATGGCGAATCAAGTGGAAAAAAAAGAATACAGCGGTCACATGTGTAATGATGATACTAATCATCATCATCATCGCCATCGTCATCATCATCATCATCATCATCATGTACACCACAATCAGGAAGATGATCTGGAAGGTAGTGAAGAGAATGTGGACAAAGAATGGGAGGATTTCACTCGATTAATGGCAAAATTACGTGAAAGACGATCAAACAGACCCAATAGGTATAATTTGGTCATTATCCAAAATCCAAAACTCATCATTATGTTGTGAATAAACAACAGATCAACTTTTTACATACATGAAAATATGTATTCAAGTATATATATGTATATATATGTATATATATATATATTTATTTATCAGGCCGTCGCAAGCTTTTTATCCATGTCCACCACCAAAAGAAGATGATCAACCGGAATTCGATCCTTTCGACTACATAAATACAATAGTAAGGACATTATTATTGTCCACAATTCGATTGCATGTTTCATCCATGAAATTCCAATTGAAATACAATTGCATGATGTGTCCATTATTAGTATCATCATTTTTATCCGTATTATTATCAAATCAAAAAACAAATGAATTCAAAATGCTGAATAAATAGTGAGAAGTAATACAATTAATTATATTATTGTCATACACCTAATTATATATAATAATTATATAATACATAATTTTTTATGTGTCGACATATATGTAAGAAAAAAAAATATATATATCTTGATATTTATAATATCGGTAGTATATAGAGTTAGTAAAAAAATGGTAACGGGTTGGAAGCAGCATTGAGAGCCGCGTGGGTGTACACACGCAATCTTGCCTTAATGAGCATGTGAGCAATCAAAATGTTATAAAAGAAAAAAAAAAAAAATAATACTAATACGACCTTGTATTTTGCAAGACAATGGTAATCTGTATTAACATAGCACCAAGAATTTTTGTTTGAATCTTACAATAGCTAGACTAAATCGAAATGAATAAATTGCGTTCATTTACTGATGACTAGATGATGTTATATAGATGTGATTGTCCACTCAACCATTTTGCGAGATTATAAAGCACTGCGAAGTCATAATTTACATAGATTTGTTATGCATATTAGTCAATATACATAATATGAATGGAAATTATTTAGCTACAATATGTTGCTGATACATGAGCACCAGGTTTTTTTATTTTGTTTTGGCAATGAATAGGATTATATTTTGATATATTATAGTGGTTGTGTATGTATTTAAATTTTGTGTCCATTAACGGATACGGGGTTTACAATTATTATATATAAGTATCAATGGACACTTAATTATTTAGGTACAATAACTAAAATTGGATTACCAGGGCCAATTGCCCAGTAGAACGTGGTCGTTGTTGACGTCAATGTTACTCCTTCATTTTTATATATATGTATATGTACCTGTAACATACGCATGAAATTAGACAGAGTAATCAAACGTGTAAATTACATTGTCACAACTCTTTGTTTATGAATGTCGTCTTACTTTTTTTTTTTATAAATTATATAATACAGTTGATAGTTCCAATTGCATTTATTGTTGTCGTGACAATTCAATTGATTTTTCTCATGACAGTTATTTTTATCCACGAGCTGCACTCTTGAATATACCAATGTCGAGAACTGCCAAATGATCAAAACTGTCTGGCATACGTATACCAGTCAAGAGTGGGATTCCCCTGAGAGCGGGTGGACGCTGTATTACTGTCCAATATAAACATAAACAGTTGGTGAGAAAAAATGACCCATGTGTGATCTTGAGTCATTCACAAATAATTATATGTTATTTGTATAATAAACAGTAGTTGATGGATCATCTCTTATATATATATCTAAAATTTTCAATATGAATATCATAGTGTACTTAATTTTAAATATAACTTTGTATTAACGTCATTATGGTGAAAAATAGTATGTATATCATTATTGTGCGTTGACGTTGAACAGTAGGATACGACCTAGCCAGACATGCTACCGATGACAATTGATGACCTTACAACCATGTACTCTCACCTTAGGTAAACAATAGAGAGGGACAATGTGGGATTCACTAGTGCAGCTACAATCTAAAAATAATAAATGTCGAGCGATGCCAAATTTCGAACAAATTCAATGCTAGACGGTAGGCAATTCGCGTTTCAGTCACCATTTAGTCACCAACACATTCAATTCAATATTATTGTTTATTATTAATTTAGAATTTAATTGAAATATAAAAATATATATATACCAATATTGTATACTTTACCAAGTTGTGCAGCTGTGATTGATCGTGTTAGTGGAATCATGAATTCATCAATCACTTGAAATTTTTTTGCGAATAAATTAAATTGATCAACACAGGAGATTAATCTCTTATGCCGGCCACTGTCCTTAATAGGGCTTATTTCGTTTGCAACGATGACTACGTTGTAAGTGTAAGCCGTCCCAAATTAATTAATAACAATTTGAAAAATTGTTTTTAAAAATTACCAACAACGTTAAAATTGTCAAAACGGTTTGGAATATATTTTCCATCTGCTTCATTAAAATAATTATATCCATTTCATATAACCCATTGAATTTTTAAATGCGATTAAATATTCACTAGTGAGTTTCTATTTAGCCTAATGAATTTATTTTCTTCATTTATACATTGAATGTGAAAATATATTAATTTATATTTAATCTTATATTTCCAATAGATGTATGGTCGATATACCAAAGATTTGGGTGAATTTGCCAAAGAAGAAGCTAGACGACTCAAATCACACGATAAAGCTCGAAGAAAACTGGATAAAGTCAGAGCAGAAGAATTACGAAAATCAAGACGTGGACCATTATGCAAAAAGGCATTAGCATTAATTGCATTCGTGTGGAAACACACGGGTGCAAGATTAGGAGAGGACTGGGTATTTCTTGCACTTTTAGGTATCATTATGGCACTCATAAGTTATGCGATGGACCGTGGCATTTCTATGTGCAATAATGGTGAGATATTGATATGAAATTTACTATTTAATTCCGTCATTATCATTATTATTATCATCATCATCATGATTTTTATAGCAAGAATATGGCTGTATCAAGATTTAACCTCACATCCAGTACTTCAATATCTTGCGTGGGTCTCTTTGCCAGTTTGTTTGATCCTGTTCAGTGCCGGATTTGTTCATATAGTCGCGCCACAAAGTATTGGTTCGGGTATTCCAGAAATGAAAACAATTTTACGTGGTGTTGCACTAAAAGAATATTTAACATTCAGAACGCTTGTTGCCAAAGTAATTGGATTAACAGCAACATTAGGATCGGGCTTACCTTTGGGGAAAGAAGGTCCATTTGTTCATATTGCAAGTATTGTTGCGACATTGTTGTCGAAATTGGTAACGAGTTTCCAAGGAATTTATGAAAATGAAAGTCGAAATTGTGAAATGTTGGCAGCTGCATGTGCAGTTGGTGTAGCATCATGTTTTGCAGCCCCTATTGGCGGTGTTCTCTTCAGTATTGAAGTAACAACAGTGTATTTTGCTGTGCGAAATTATTGGAGAGGTTTTTTTGCAGCGGTTTGTGGCGCCACAATGTTTAGATTATTAGCCATCTGGTGTCAACGTGAAGAAACAATAACTGCTATGTTTGCAACAAATTTTACAATGGATTTTCCATTTGATCCTCAAGAACTTTTTATATTTGCACTTATTGGCGTAGGCAGTGGACTTGGCGGTGCGTTTTACGTATGGCTACATCGTCAATATGTTATATTTATGAGAAAAAATAAGAGCATGAATTTATTTTTACAAAAAAATCGTTTTCTTTATCCGGGAATTGTTTCCCTGATTGTTGCCACGGTATCTTTTCCAATGGGATTAGGACAATTTATGGCTGGTGAATTGAATACCCACAATCAAGTCCAAGGCTTATTTACCAATTTTACATGGACAAAGGAACATTTGAGTGTTGAAGAAATGAGTATTGTTAAACATTGGACGACCCCGTATTCGGATGTTTTTGTTGGTCTCTTGGGTTATACCCTCTTTACTTTTGTCTTCTCTATCATCAGCTCCACTGTTCCCGTGCCTTCAGGCATATTCATTCCAGTTTTCAAAATTGGCGCAGCTTTAGGCCGTGCGGTTGGTGAAGCTATGGCTCTTGGATTTCCTAATGGCGTTCGCTATGGTGGTATCAACACTCCAATAACACCAGGTAACTACAATAATAATATTAATATGATTTATATTTAATTTTATATTTTTATACTTTGTATATTAATTTTACAGGAGGATATGCAACTGTAGGCGCTGCTGCATTCTCAGCTGGTGTTACACACACCATCTCCGTTAGTGTAATAATATTTGAAATGACCGGACAAATAACGCACATTGTGCCAATAATGATTGCGGTATTGATAAGTAATGCAATTGCGGCATTACTTCAACCAAGCATCTACGACAGTATTATTCTAATTAAGAAACTACCATATTTACCAGATCTTCTACCATCAAGTTCTGGTAAGTTTTTTTATAAATTATTTTTATATTGTTATCATCATTATCCGAATTTTTCATTAATTATATTTTTGAATTGACACAAAATTTTTTTTGCTGTCATTTACTTATCTATCAGAAACGGATTTACGATGGGTAAGATGACAGTTAATAGATACTGTAGAGGAAAAAAAAAATTTTTTTTAAAATTTAAAAAAAAATTAAAAATATAAAAAAAAATATTTTTTTTTTATTAAAAATTTTTTATTCATTTATTATAGGAATGTACAATATATATGTCGAGGATTTTATGGTGAGAGGAGTTAAATACATATATCATGGTATTAGTTATCAAAAATTAAAGGACACGCTGAAAGAAAATCGAAAATTACGGGGATTCCCATTAGTCGATAATCCCGACTCTATGATTCTTCTAGGCTCTATTCAAAGATTAGAATTGATAAAATTGATTGAAAAACAAATTGGCCGAGAACGACGTCTTCAAGTAATGTCTTCAATGTATAAAAATAATTTTAAAATCCATTTTTAATGCTTTACATTTATATACTGAGTAGAGTAGTAGTAGTAATACATGTAATTTTTTTAAAATTATTCCAATTAATTTTTTTTTTTAATACTCAACAATTCAATGATAATATCAAGGTGGCGCAAAAATTACACAAGGAGGCGGAAGAGCGTGCAAGAGAAGAAATAGAACGTCAATTGCGAGAACAAGAGCGCACACGACGTCCATCAAGATTTGAAGTTATACCTGCTCCGGATATTTTGAAAATGCAACGACAGAGTGTAAATGATTTGACATTAGCTGGAAATACATCTTCAGATCATCATACGTATCACACTCCAATGTTTGGATCACAACCTAAAAAATCTATATTGAAGAAAACAAATTCTTTTACACTAAAAGGATTTAGTCCACTTGTAAGTCCAGCTGTGACCCCGTATACAACTGTGACGGGAGCTGAAAGCAGAATTCGATTGGCATTTGAGGCTATTTTTCGAAAATCAGCGACTCTTCAAGATGTCGATCCTGATCCTGAAATCGGCTCGAACAATAATACACGAAGAGACAGCACTGATGACACGAACATTCCCGCCCACACACCAATGTTGGCAACAAGTCCTGCTGCTTCGAAAAAAGTGCAATTGGTAAAATTTATTTTTTCATTTTTATTTCAATGCTGTTAAATAAAATTTTGATAATATAAATATTTGAATATTTCTTAGCCAAGAGAGAGGGTAATAGATATGTCTCCGGAAGATCAAAAATTATGGGAAGAAAGTGAAATGGCACTTGAAGTTGATTTTTCACGTTGTCATATCGATCCAGCTCCATTCCAACTTGTTGAACGTACATCATTACTAAAAGTCCATAGTTTATTTAGTATGGTTGGGGTTAATCACGCATATGTCACGGCTATAGGGAGGCTTGTAGGTGTAGTGGCCCTGAAAGAGGTACGTAAATTTTTTTTTTTTGAGAAACAATTCATCTTTATTTCAATATCCCACCATGAACAATATGATTTTTAGCTACGAAAAGCAATAGAAGACGCAAACTCAGGAATTCTACCGATGCATAATTCTAGTGAAGTTCATCCCACAGTGTCTGTATCGAGCCTCGTTCGCAGCGAAGGTGATTCGGAATCAAAGTCCGACGATAAAATTAATTCGATTGATATGATTGATGATGTTGAAATAGAAAAAGGAGACAAAGCTTGAAAAAATATCAGTCTAGCAGTGATCGAAGAAAAAAAAAAAAAAAAAAAAAATCCACAACTACAAAAAACAAAAAAAAAACAAAAAATAGTCATTAGCAAATGAAACAAATTTATGTGATAGTCTCGTCAATTTGACGTGACCTAATGTGCGAATGGTGTATGAATTTTATGTCTTATTATTTTCAACTATTATTTTATCTTTATTCTTTTAAATTGACTGCGGCGGGCTCCGTATTTCCAGGATATTTATTTTTATTATCGTCTTTTTTTTTCAATCATCTGAAATATTATATACATATATTTTCTTGAAATTTATTAACAAATGTACATATGTTTACAATTAATCAGGATGATACATCAAAACCGTGACTAATTTGTTCATTTAAGTAGTCAGAAAAAAAAAAACAATGATAGCAATTTTTTCATCTTTATCAATTGATGAATTGAATAATACGATTTTACCAATTAATAATAAAAATAATATAACAATAAAAAGTGTGAATGAGAATGAGAGAGGAACACAAGGACAATTGATATATTGGTTACAGTCGCATTCAATTAATTTATAACACATGATTGATTTTGAGTTACGTCCAGTGATCAAAATACTTGGAGAAAGAAGTATTTTTACATTCCATCCAAAACGTTCGACCAAAAATATTGTATCATAAACTATACATAAAAAAAAAAAAAAAAAAAAAATTATGAAAAAAATTCAACTATACATAGAATCCCATTGACTGAATTTATCAATTCATTATTTAATTAGTAGCAATAATGGAAAAATAAAATATATATGAATTTTATTTTTTAATGTGTACGTGTTTATGTATATTTTACATCATATTAGAATTAATAATATGAACGAAGCGGTGTTTATCAATTTTTTTTTCCAATTGTTGATCCTCTCATAACAAATATCTTTTAATTGGATTTGCATAATTGATTATATTTATTATCCAAGTAATTATATATTATTTTATTTCATATTTTTATGACTAGGTAAGAACCACCCATGAAGACATTTGGGTACCGGTCCAGGCGTGCTAAATGTTGCTCGGCCCATTTCTTGCATTGTCCTTGCATCCAATACCAAGAGAATGACATCACATTCTTTTTTTCTTCCAAACACAGCAGCACTCACAATTACTCCATCATCTTCATCCTATTATCAATAAAGACAAAATATATAAATATATAATTTTCTGAAATATATACATGTACATATATATTTATATTTAATATAACAGTTGAGAAAATATTTTTTATTTAAATTACTTTTGCTCCAGGACGTGGAACAAAAATTGGCTCGCTTGGGTAAACATCATGTTCATTCCATGTTATTCTTGTTTTTGTTGCAGTATCGACTTTAATAAGCTGAAATTATTTTTTTTAAAGTAATTGCAATAGTGTAAAAAAATAGAATGATAGTTATAAATGAACTCACTGTTCCAGGATTATCAAGATCAACGTCACTTGATATAGCATAAAAATAACGATATTTACGACCTAAGTAACGCTCATAATTCACTCTTGGTGTTTCACATCCTAGATCACAAAGTAATTCGGGTTTAACGAAAATATCACCATTAGGAAGACAATGTGCTGATGCTTTCTTGAGTAAACGATTGTCCTTGAAATTTATATTATTTTTATCGGATAAATTTTCATTCAAATTTTGATATAATTGTTCATAGACAGTTTGAAACGGTATTATATTGTCCTCAGATGATAAGTTAGACTTTGATTTTTTTAACGGAAGTATAAAACGAAGAGGTCGCCCGCGAAATAATTTTGAATAATCAGGATTATTTGGAATATTCTTCAATGCATCTACATACATACAATTGAGCATTTGAGCGTCACGATAGCATGAAATATCGATAACAATGAAATCACCATCTTGTGTTTCAAATTGATTGATGATATGTAGAAAAAAAAAAGCTTCTGCGACAAATGTTTTTTCCACTTGACCTGATTGTCTCGATATCACGTGAATCAACGTCTAAAAAAATATTATCAAGAGTAAATATTATTTTGCAATGAATGATTCGCATTTGAAATTATTACATAGAATAAATTAACTCAATTGTTTGTGTGCCATTGAGTAATTAATTAAGGGTATAATTTTGTATTTATACACATACATTTTGGTTCTCATGCCATTTCAGAGCTGTGCACAATGGATCATTTTTAATTTGACAAGCAGCCATTGTAAAGAAAGAAATTGCCAATGGTTGTTCAACAATAATAAAATAATTTTCTGTTATTCCAAATGTATGCATATACGATGGATTCAATATCCATCTTGCTGGAATTGTTGCCACAATGGAAGCTTCCTCAAACATTGATTTTTTCTTCTCATCTAAATCCAAAGGAAAATATATAAATAATACGAACGAGTCGTAATACCTTAGAATATATATCTTACCAATTGTTTTTTCCCAAGGTGAAAATTTAACGACATTATAAGCGGGACCACGTGACGTTATGCTTAAACCTACATTGAATACAGTGCCATCCGCCATGACATGTGGATGAGAAGTATGATTGACAATTGCGACGTAATTTGAAACATCAATTTTATTTAATGTCTCCAAAGTATTTGGATCAATTTGATGAGCAACTGGTGATTCAGCAAAAGTATAAATTTCATCGCCAAATGGATATACAGAAATCATTGAGTTGTCTGACATAGTTTCAGCTGGATTGAATATTGCAGCAACTCTGAATGTGTGAAAGAAAAGAAAAAAAAAATTAATTTATATACGATATGATCATTTGAATATTTTTTAACACTGTTGAAAAAATAAAATACCTTTGGAAAATAGTATCACATGGATCGGGAATGGCTCGAGTTCCAAATTCTGTGAGGACAATTCGTTGTGCTTTGTGATTTTTTTTGAAAACATCTGTTTGTATAAATCTACTTTGGTAAGTGACTTTTCCTTCCGCTATATGAAATCTATTCATGAATTATAAAATTTCAAATTCAGAAACAGGATAAATTTATTTAATGGGTATTTTTTTCTTTTTTTTTTTCTTTGTATTTAGTAATATTACCTATGAAGCAGTGCAGAACTATCAAAAAGATGATCGAATTGATATTCACCAACTTTCAAATTACCAGGACCATTTCGTAGTAATGTACCCTTTAACCATTTTGGAATTTGTCCAATGATATTGCTTGCGATCGGTTCAATCACTTCTTTCTCGCACGATCTCAACCATATTGATGCATCCACATTTGGCCAATAATTTATATTTGAACTATTATTGTCATTTTTTATTTTTTTTTCACTCGTAAAATCCGTTGTCCTTGACGATAAACCTGAATAATTTTTATTACCATTCAAATAATTATCAATCACACTTGAATTATTTAATTGACAATTTATCGGAATTTGTACACGTTTAATTAATTTATTTCTTGACATATTTTCTCCTGAATCAATATATTTTATGCTTTTTTTTTTTTTTCTACTCGGGATTATTTATATTGTTAATAATTTATTCACTATCCTCGTTATTTTGTAACTGATTTTCAGTAGGGGCATCAATCAACGGTCTTAATATAGCCGACAAAATTTCATAAATTCGTTTATGTGTAAAATCCATTCTATGTTTACACACTGAATCACTTGAATGTAATGACGATTGTACGACCTAGACCAGTAACCTTTAAAAGGAAGCTTTCCAATCAATTTAATTTGTCGTTGAAGCCATATAATATATAAATTGGTATTCACGTGCTTTCATTTGAAATTCACGTGTAAATACGTTCACGTGGACACACTCCATTATATTATATATAATATAATTGAATGAATATATTTGGATTACTGAGAAAAGCTTCGGAATGATTTCATCATATTGTTGTTTTTTTTTTTTTTTTTTTTTGTTCTAACACCGTGTAAGTCAAAAAATTGTTACACAGATTAAACATGTCATTTGATAGATAATCGCACGGCTAACTATTTTGAGTTAAGTGGTGTTAGAACTTAAACAATGATATCTAATTATCCATTGGTTCTTCTTTCATCTGATTAGTATTATTATATTTTTAGGAAAATGACGACTCGACAATTTGAAATGATGCACAGTGCAAGTACAATTACATTGCAATATATACATGTGTAAATATAAAAAGCAAAATCTAATGGCCATCAAGTTTTGCACTGTGATCTACACTGGTATGGCATGACATCGAGCCGAGAATATTTTTGGAACAACGTCAAGGTCGTATTTTATGCTTCTTCACATCTTTTATATTTTACAATTTATTATATATTCTTTATTAAAAAATAATTAATTTTTTTTTTTTCCTTATTATTTCAGATAATTAATTCAATGTTGATGAAGAAAAATTGCTATATAAATTATTAAATCACAGTTGAGATACTTGAAAATGATTATAAAACCGGTTGAGAATTTTTTTTTAAATATTTCTTCATTCCTTCCATGATAAGAATTATAAATTCAATTAATGCGAATAATTATAATTATATGTATAGGTCATAAATTCAAAGTCATAACAGGAATATTACAATATTATAATTTTTTATGATTCGTGTGGAAAAAAAAAAAAATAATTACAAACTTTGACAAATACTTGGTGCAAGGTTTGGTGCAGTGTCAATCAGATAAAGACACAAAGAATAAACAATAGTATATTAATGTCCTTTCACATAATTACACGAGAAAAATAAACATTTATAAATATAAATTAATAAAAAACATATTAAAAAATTATCATAGAAAATATATCATAAATTAATATTAACAGAAGTAGGATTAATGATTACAGACAGACAGATCACATGGTGAGAAAGTCACATGTGCGTGTGGAATGAGGGGAATATAACGAGTGTTCATATTTGCGTATCTGTATATAGTATTAAAGCACGTGACGAATGAGCAAGTGATAATGATATTTTTTTGTTCTATAAAAATTAAACAAACATAATACGATGGGTAATAAGACCCTCGACCTCTCATCGTTTTCTCTCCTCCACGATACTATACACATATTTATATTCATATGAAAAAAAAAAAAAAAAAAAAAAAACCAAGTTATATATATATATTGGTCATTTTAGATTAATGTATTGTGTATATTTACATGAATTTTAATATTAATAACTCACACTTTTACGATTTATCTCACTCTCGCCAAACTCATGATCGATAAGCTAATCTTTTATTTTGTTAAAATACATTTTTTATTTCACTGTATCTCTATAGATTGTGAAGCTATGATGAAATATATATACATATGTGCATAAACATACACATGACCACGTGGATAATAAAGATATCACGGCAGAGTAGCGATGAGAGCTCCCCGCGATTGAATTGATCTGATTGGCGCCATGCAGTCTACATGTAAAGATTCCTCCTTCATAGTGAGCCAAGTAATTAACTAATATATTATTTCAGATAATTACTAATGTTTTTTTTTTTGTTTAATTAATTAATTAATTTTTTTTTTTTTTTTAATGATCTAATAATTCTATGTGTACACACGTAAATATTATATTCACTGTATAAAATTTATTTATGTCAATTAATTGCACATTTTTTTTTTTTCAAATGCATTCAATGTGCACCGTGATCGTATTCATTTCTGTTCACCTTATTTTTTCTATCGACATTTTTTAAATTGTTTACTTATTAAATATTCATTAAACGTTTTGCTTATGAGTCCTTCAAGCTTGCAAATATGCATTGGTCATGCGACACCACATAAAAGTTTCGTAATAGTTTCCAATGAGGTAAATAAGTGTCAATGATGCAATATTATTTGCAAGATTCCTCTTATTAATTATTGATTTAAAAGATGAAGAGAAAAAAAAAAATTGGGTGAACTCATATTGTTTGTAATTATTCGCAGGAGAGATTTTCTCATTTGTCTGATATAAAGTGCAAATGGCAATGACTAATTAGGCATTCATTTTTAATATTAAAAAATATTGCCATAATCAATTTTATGATAATAGAGACATGGTAGTTGGTGGTATTTTCTTGATAAAAGCATAGCAGTATATAGCGAGACCACATCAGAGTTTATGGCATTTGCATCTTAAACTTGGGTGCGTGACGTTACGGAATACATTAACGATGCCAGTCAATAAGAATTACGAGACATTCACTGGAATTGTCCCGTCTCGGTGAGTATTTATTTCTAATGTCTAACTGCGTATGCCATTCTATCACATATTCAATATATTTTACACCTCTATTCAGTATCGTTTATCATTGTATTCATTATCAATGCCAATGATAGAAAGAAAATTTTATCTACAGTCACCTGCGTAAATAGAAATTTTATTCATAAAAACACGTAGAATATATTGCTGTCAGGTATAATTCATTAATAATTTAATAGTATTGATTTACATGATGATTATTAATTGTCATCACTCAAGCTACAATAAATATTATTGAGGTTGATTAATTCAATTGTATACTCATTGTTATCATGTATTGATTAAACAATAATGATAAAGATAATGTGTACTTCATAATTCATATAATTTCATTTCGATATTTCCCTTCAAGACATATTGTTCAATTGAATTTTTAATCTTTTGTTTGTAAGAGAATTTTCTTATCAGAGATTGCGAAGAGAACAACGATAAAGACAATTTCTTTTATAACCACAATCTATTACACTGTTTTATTATGATTATTAATATTATCTTCTTCTTCTTCTTTTTTTTTTTTTTTCTTATTACTTAATTATATATTTTAATATTTCTCGCGAATTATATAAATATTTTATACAGTGATACATCTATAAATAAAATGATATACAAATGATGATATATTTATTTGAAAATACTCATATACAATGAAAAAATTTAAATTGACCAAGACAATACGGATAACAGCGCAGTCTTGAGGTGAAAGCGTTAAACTTTTATTATGCGCGCGCATTTTCAACGTAATCAGAGGGGAATTCTATTTCCCTCTCTCGCTCTTCTTTTCGCGATATTATTGTCCTATACACATATACAACAATAAGACATGTAGTGGCGGGCTTTATGTATATAAAGCTCGTAACACAAAGATACGTGAGTACATTTGGTTGGCGGTACTTTAAATGTGAAGCGTATTCATTTATCTTCGGGGTGACTTTGAGTTTAAAAAATATATATAATAAATAAATAATAAATAAATATAATAGTAATAATAATAATAATGATGAAGAAACAAAAAAATTTTATGTGTAAAAAAATTACTTACTATTAATTAAAATATATAAAAGAAAAAAAAAAAAAAAGAAAAAAAGTAGCACACAAATATATACAAATGATTCGTGAGTGGAGAAATATATTTTCATTTGGCCAATTATATTTGCTCACGATTGCGTCAACAATTTGGCGATAATCTCTGTGAATTAGATAAAACAATTTGCCCGTTGATATTATACGAGTGATATTACGAATATTTTAAATCAACTTCATAACAACGTCACCAAACAGTAGATAAAAATAAAAATGGATGAGTGAGTATTTTATGATAAATAAATATGAAAAAAAAAAAAATAATAATAATAATAACAATAAAAAAAAATTAATTTATGTTAAAATTTTGATTTTATTGGCATTTTAAGTTGTGCAAAGGCGTATTATTTGCGTAAATGTCACGAACAGATGATAAAAAAAAAAAAATCTAGTATCCGTTCATCATTTGCATGATGAGATTTTCAATTGAATGACGATATTTCACAAAAAGAAAAAAAAAAAAGATTTAATAGCGATATATTAATAAATCATATGTATAACTTTAAATTATGATATCCATGACAAATTCTACGTGTATCTTTCCTATTTTTGCTCTACCGATAATTTTTTCATTTACATATAATATATTAATAAATGTATATATATATATTATTATTATTTTCCTCATATCCATGAAAGGCGAATGTTGATTACGACGCAAATAATAAGTTAAAATATGTAAATGAATATGTATGACATCACACACAAATATACAATATATATATATATATACATATATATTGTCATTCATAGTTCAATAACACTTGGTTCAATCAGATAAAATCATTTTAAATCTATGCCATCTGCAGTAAAATTAGATATTATATAACTGGAATATTTTTGCACATTTAATTGTGATCAGGAAGATAATTGTCCTTGTAATAAATCAATATTCAAAGTCAAGGTATATAAAATTAATTTACACATGAGATAAAATAAAAAAAAAAACAAAAAAACAAAACAAAAAAATTAAATTAAAAAATAACAGTTTTAATACTGTGAGAACAGTGAGGAAAATATGATAAAGAAATAAAAATAAAATGGCGATTACAATTGTAATCGTACTTTATGAATCATTCTTCCGTGTACCAATGCACTTAATTTTTTTCATATAATAATATCTTCCACTTTTGTCATCACTTTAAACTCCTACGCATTTGCTTCATCATCATCATCATCATCATTGTCATCATTGTCATTGGTGTCTTTGTTTAACACAAGTTTAGCACAATAATATAAAGATCTGCAATGATTTCAAAATTGAAATTAAAATTAAACAAAAAAAAAAAAAAGAAAAACGAAGAAAAAGAAGATAAAATAAAATTTAGTGAGAGACAAAGGAGTTATAAATAAATATAAGATGTATAGGTGAGTTTTCCAAAGACGAGATTGTTCAAATGATGCACATGCACGCAAATGCATTGAGTCTTTAATAAACATTTAAATAATTTTAAATTGGACCCAAAAAAAAAAAAAAAAAAAAAAAAAAAGGCGATAAAGTGAAAATTATGTGGGAATAATTTTGAAAATAACCATCTAGAACTAGATGACCTTTGTACAATAATATAATTTACTTTATTTTTATAAATACGATGAAAAATTCCATTGTAAATATGTATAAAAATATTATACATGTGTATAGTAATGCGTGGCCTTACGTCAATTCATATAAATGCTCAGATCATTTTGTTTATTTGAATTATCGTTGCGAATGTTCTGGTGCTATCGCTATCTATTAACGAGCATTTAAAATGCCTTTAATTGGCTTAATCAAGGTAGTAACATACAATTCTGAATATAAACGTCATTACTAATAAACGTTCATAGCCTTAATATTATCAACAACTTTTTTTTTTACTACTTTTAAAAAAAAAATTTTTTTTATTATTACTAAATAAAAACTCAACACTTATTATCATAAAAAAAAAATTTTGTTTTGTTTTGTTTTTTTCTTTGCAGAAAAAAGTCAACAGATGAGAATGAAAAAGATGCGCTTGTGGATCGTGACAAAATTAAATCGAAAATTCAACCAGTATCAGGAATTAGTGAAGATGAAAAATTATTTCTGGCCCCAAATGGACACAGTTTTAATGCCGAAACACCACACGTATCACATAAAAGTGTTTTAAAACAAGTTCTTGCTGCTTTCGTTGCACAATTGGGTACAGTTAATACAGGGATGGGCTTTGGATTTTCTGCCATTGCTATTCCACAGCTCAAGGACGCCAACAGTAAAATAGTAATTGACAGTATCCAAGAATCATGGATAGGTAATTTTAAAATGAATATAATTTAAATTATAACTTGACAAAGTCCAAGTATATTGAAGAATTAAAATAAAATTGTAACGTTAAATAATTTGATTGAATTGCAGCGAGCATGACATCTATTGGAACCCCAATTGGATGTCTTTTATCGGGTTACATGATGGATCAATTGGGTAGAAAACGATGTTTAATCATAGCTGAAGTGCCAGCAATGCTTGGATGGCTTCTAATAACCTTCGCGACTAATGTAGAAATGATTTATGCCGGACGATTCTTTGTTGGATTGGGTTCGGGAATGGTTGGCGCGCCGGCGCGTGTTTACACGAGCGAAGTAACTCAACCTCATTTACGTGGCATGTTGACAGCACTTGCAAGTGTTGGCGTGAGCACAGGAGTATTATTGGAGTATGTACTAGGAAGTATTGTCACATGGAGAACATGTGCGGCAATAAGTACATTAATTCCAGTGTCAGCATTAATTTTAATGTTTGTCTATCCAGAGACACCATCTTTTTTGATAGCCAAAAATAAGCCAGACGCTGCAAAAAAAGCATTGAAACATTTTCGAGGCAGTGCAGATAATCTTGAAAAGGAAATAGACGATGTTGTTAATTTTTCAGATAAAAATCATCTCAAAAGACTAACAAAGCCAAAAGATATTATTCACGCTTTAATTCAACCCAATGCATTGAAACCATTTGCTCTATTATTTTTTTATTTTTTAATTTATCAATGGTCAGGAACAAATGCAATTACTTTCTATGCCGTGAATATATTTCAACAATCAGGTGCAACAATAGATGAATATTTAGCAACATCAATTCTCGGTGTTGTACGATTAATATCGACTATTGTTGCTTGTGTTTTGTGTCGAAAATATGGTAGACGACCACTCACAATGGTTTCATCAGTGGGATGTGGATTATCAATGCTTGGATTAGGTGGATACATGTGGTTAAATAGTTATTGGACTGCTCATGGTGAATCTGCGACATTGACATGGATCCCAGTGTTTTGTATTTTTTCTTATACTGTGACTTGTACAATTGGATTTTTAGTAATACCATGGGTAATGATTGGTGAAGTTTATCCAGTTCAAGTTCGTGGTATTATTGGTGGATTAACTACAATGTCGGCACACTCATTTGTTTTTATGGTTGTTAAAACTTTTCCATTTTTACGCGATGTAATTACTGAACATGGTACATTTATTCTTTACGGGTGCATTTCATTATTTGGCACAATTTACTTTTATATTTGTTTGCCAGAAACAAAAAATAAATCACTCCAAGAAATTGAAGATTATTTTTCAGGCAGAAGTTCGAACCTGGAAACTGGACGATACAGATTCGGAATACGTAAAGTGCTACAAGTGCAAAAAGGCGATATTTTACCTACATAATACGTTAAATAATGTGCCTTCACGATTGCAAAACAAAACTCATTTCAAGAGATCTCTTTTATAATTATCTGAATTAAAATTTTCAAAGTCCAATATACTAAGAACTAATGACTATGTAGAGATTTCTTCGATATGGTGATATACATGTATTGTTTATATTCTTATTACAATTTTTTCCTTTCTTTTTTATATGATCGTCAATTAAATACAGATTTAATTCTGTAATATTAGTCAATTGTTAATTGGAGAAAGGTAAGGAGAATATAAATTGTAAATAGCAGATTTTAAGACGCACAAAGTAACTTAATTATAAATAATAATAATAATAATAATTTGGAATATCGTGATTTATTTGTTTCTAGAGATATTATTTATCGAAATATACGAACATAATTATTTACAATGTTAACCGAGGTTTGTTACGCTTCTTTTCTATCTTCTCCTTTTTTTCTCTCATAAATTCACGTATCATCGCCTGGGGTAATAATTCGCCACGCCATTTACTTGGGATTCTTACTGTATCTAAAATTTTTAATCTTGATGCTACATAAGCTTTAGCATCAAATACTTCAGCTTCTTCAATTTGCTGACACAATTCTTGTTGAAACGCCTTTTCTCTTCTCAATTCACGCCTCGTTTTTACTTTACCCCATACATATTTCATTTTTTTTCTCAATTTTCGTAACTTATGTTTTTTCATTTTTTTCCTACGAATGACAATTAAACGAGCTGCCTGTTTTTCAATTTTATTCTCAATCATAGGAAGATTTAGCGAAATTGTTGGAATTTTATCTTCTTTAGATTGTGGTATTTGTATTGGTTCAATAATATTCATATTAATATTTATGGGATTGTCTATTATTTCTTGGATTTTCCTTATTTCAGGCAGGCTCATATCAATTATAGAATGACCTGCTGTCAATTTTGAATTGGATTCCAAATTTGGTGGAGCTGTCAATTGAAAATGCATTGTTGACGGATAAAAAGGCAAAATTTTACCTTTAGGAATTTGTTGATGACATGATGTTGTGTAGTTTGATTTCAGAATACCTAATTGTTATGAAAAAAAAAAAAATATATATATATATATATATAATATATATTAATAATTTAAAATATTATCATTTTTGAGGTTATGAAATATACTGTTATAGAGTAGTAAATTAATATTTAACAATTTAGTAATTATCTTTTTAGTTACCAGTCACTAAGATTTTCAAATTTTTAAATTGCCGACACAATATATTTGTCGCCATTTCTTAATCGTATTTTTCTCTCTTCAATATTTAAAGTATCATGAGAGAATACTCTTAATAAATATACTTCACGAAATGCAAAGGTTTGCGTGTGAGAACCAGATTAAATACATAAGACCAAAATTGTGGATACTTTTTATATGATTGGCCACTTACATTCACCAATCAGATGGCACTTTTTAAAATTGGATGTTAAGAGGTTATACAAGTGGAACCTGTTACCGGTAAGAGATTCATATAATTCTTAATTACAAATGATAAAAAAAAATCGCACCGCCACAATTACTACTTGATGAATTTTCATATATATATTTTTTTTGATATACCTTGATTATATTTTTAAAATATGCCAACACCTCAATAATTTATATTTGGGACTGTTATAATGCATGCATTAATATTAAGTATTTAAATAAATATTCTCTTCATTGGATTAAAAAATTTTACGTGAATTGAATGAACATTTATTAGACCTTCGAAAAATGCCATTTAATATTTCTTATTTTATGTTATCACTTATATAAATCAATATTTATGATGGTGTAAAAATTAATCCATACGAGTCTTGACATTTCGTGTTGTGACTTTATCTTTCTCACTGAAATAAATTTTAAATAATTAATTTCATATGATTATAGAACGTATTTTATAAGCAGTGAATTAATGTATATTATATTAATTGTATATTACATGATGTAGACGACTGCGCCCCAACCAGAAATGGCATCTCTATCGCAAGCATTAACAAGTGCCTGACTGATAGTTTCAAACAAATCTTCTGGCTCCAAGTCTGGCTCATACAGCGTTTCGCACATTCCGTAAAGTTGTTCTTCACAAGTTCCACCAACGACAAAGTCATCAGGTTCATTCAGGCAACCAATAAGATCCATATTGCATATGTAAGGCTCAAATGTTTCTGGATCAAGACCAACAATAATTGGCTCAACAAAATATGATCCGAATCTTTTTTCATATAAAAGATTTGAAACTACTGAGGCAAATATTTTCGGATGCATTTTTCTATTTTCTTTTAGTTCATAAAGATTTAATCTAAATCTCAATCGTTCCATCACTGTCTGAACATCAGTTGCAAGACCGGGAATGCCTAAATAAAGATGTGGTCCCATTTCGAATATTTTTTGAAAGTTTGTCGTTATTGTTTGAGCCTGAATGCCGAATCTACGATCAGCTGCAATTGCTACACAATTTTTCCCCTTCATTGCTATAATTGCACCACCATTATATGCAAGGATACTCTAAAAATTATTGAAATGGAAAAAAAAAAGAAAAAAAAATCATATTTAATATTTAATATATATTTTTTATTTAAGCAATTTAATTGATAAAATAAATATATATCAAACATGCAATGTCATTCGTATATCGTGTACGTAACCTCAAATTTTTATTCTGTCATTCATAAACTATTTACATACAACTAATTGAATAATTGAGAACTTTTAAAACCATTGTTAAATACAATTACAACGAAATAATAAAAATATTTATAAATAATGCCATACCATTTTTATCTTATATCAGTAATTAACACGGATTTATTTGAAAACTGCTTGAAAGTGATTGAAGTTTTCGAACAACAGTATCTATAATCAATTTATATACATATAACTTTTAGCTTTACGCCACAGGCGCCTCTACAGTCCTTTACACGTCAACATTCAAATAATTTTTTTATCATTTGTCCTCTGGTGATAAACTCGAGAATTATTTTCCTGCAATCCTATGATTATGTACTGTCAAATATGGATACATAACGTACAGTACGAAATTTCATCTTCCACTTTGTTACGACTATGGATAAAAAAAAAAAAAAAACAAAAAGATGGCAGTCCTAATGTTATTGAGAAGCATATAGATTCAGTGTAGAATTATTTATTTCACAATATTGAATTTGTGTGTAAGGGTTTTATAATATTTTTATTCATAAATTTGAGAAAAATTTCTTTTCTTTTTTTTTTCTTTTTTTTTTTTTTTTCTTTTTCTAATTTTTGAAACTCCTGTGTTGGTGTGGGGATATTAAAGAGGCAGAGACCAACCGTGTCATTGTAGAATATATAATTAATTGTGAAGAAAGTGAAAACGAATTTGAGTATGTTATCGTGGATTAAAAACGACAGTTATAAGTGTCATGCAATTTGCAACGAGTAATGAATTGCATTGCCCTAAAAGTAAGTGGGACGCAGCTGAAGGATCCACCAGTGATCACGAGCATAATAGTGGAATTAATTATCTGGTGAGTTTGTATATTGTTTTTATGAATTATCAGTGATTATAATTTTTTTATATTCACACCTACATTCTAACATATTTTTGAATTATTTTGTATGAGAAAGTAACCACAAATCATCATTACTATATCTCTTTATGAGGAATATTTTTTATTTATTATTATTATTTTTTTTTTTTTCTTGCACACGCTTTGTACCATTAAAAAAATGTCAATTCAACATCACTAGTTGGTCTGCTGGCAAGTGTATCACTCGTTAATACAAAATTATTTCATAACAAATTCTTTTACACGCATACACAAAACACACGACCTATACACTCGCGTATACTCATTGATTCTCCATTTTTTTTTTTTTCTTTATCTTGCCATGCTCTCATGTCATCTGATTTAGGTATAACCTCGTTTGGGTAGACGCGCTATTATATCTGTATGAAAAAATATTTTTAAAGTTGTACATGAAAATTTCGAGTTTAAATATATATTATAAATTGTTTAATTATTTTATTGTATTTTTTTTTTTTTTTTTTTTTATTCTTTTTCCTTTTTACTCTAATGTTTTGATCTTATCTGTTTTTTTCATCATTGACCTGAATAAATGTGCAATTGAAACGATGAATCGCAGAAAATTGGGCACCTGGACGATTGCCAAAATATTTTAAAGTTAAACAAAAAATACATATGACATATATATATATATATATATATTTAAGTTGATATAGATTATATATACATTGGAAAATTTAAATACTTTGATATGAATACATTAATTTATTTGCAGAACCAGTGATCATTACAGTGATTTTTAAAGAAACAAAACAAAGTGAAAAGTGGAGATAAACGAGAAAGTAGAAAATCAAAAGAAAAAGATTCATAAATAATGTCATTAAAACCAAAAGAAGTGGATTTTGGTCAGACATGGGCCGTTCTTCAAGAAACTCTGAAGGGTGTAATAACTCTTGCAGACATTCCACGATCAACATGGAACGATCGGTTCAGGTAATTGGATTAAAAATATTGGAAACAAAAATAATTTATGTCATCGTGGTATAAACATACAAGGGAAAATGATAAGATAAATTTTGTTTTTCCAGTGATGTTTATTCATTGTGTGTGGCATATCCAGAGCCACTTGCTGACCGTTTATACAGTGAAACAGAACGATTTTTGGATAATCATGTGGTACAATTGCTTGAACGTGTGCGTGATCAAGGCGAAAATAATTTATTGCAAGCCTATCATCGTGCGTGGAATGAATATTCACAAGGAATAAATTATCTTCATCGTTTATATTTATATCTCAATCAACAGCATATTAAAAAACAAAAAATAACCGAAGCAGAAATAATATATGGTACATCATCGTCGAATTCATCGGATTATCAAGAACAAATGGAGATTGGTGAATTGGGTTTAGATATATGGAAGAAAAAAATGATTGGACCGTTGAAAGATTCATTAGTGGCTTTATTACTTGAGGGAATACACGCTGATCGAATGGGTGATGCTCAGCCAGCAACAACTGACGTTATTTGTGGTGTTATTGAAAGTTTTGTTCAAGTAGAAGCCTATAAAACAAAAGGAGAACTTGACATGTATCAAGAAATATTTGAAAATCCATTTTTAGAATCGAGCCTTGAATTTTATTCACGTGAAGCCTCAGAACTTTTACAGCAATCTGATGTTACACGATATATGGAACGTGTTACGTGGAGATTAGGTCAAGAAGAATTACGTGCACGTAAATTTCTTCATCATACTTCAATTGCGAAGGTGCGTCTTTGCTGCGAAGAAATGGTTGTAGCCCATATAGCGTGGCTTCATACTGAAGCAGAAACAATGATTGAAAAAGAAAGAAAACGCGATTTATCACTACTTTATCCATTATTACGACCATTACCAGGTGCATTAACGCCATTAATACAAAAAATAACATCCCATATTACTGTACAAGGATTGAATGCCATTGGAAATTTACAGGGTGACAATATACACACTCAATTTGTTGAGAGTATGCTCGATGTTCATACAAAATATTCCGAATTAATAGCAGAAGTGTTCAAACGAGATCAAGCATTTATTGCAGCACTGGATAAAGCGTGTTCAGCAGCAGTAAATTATCGACCTCCACGACAGCCCGCCCGTGCACCAGAATTATTGGCTAAATATTGCGATTCATTGCTTAAAAAATCAGCCAAAGGAATATCTGAGAGTGACATTGAGGAAAAATTGGCCAAATCCATAACTGTATTTAAATACGTCGATGATAAAGATGTTTTTCAGAAATTTTACGCACGTATGTTGGCTAAACGATTGATTCATCAACAATCACAATCAATGGATGCTGAAGAGACTATGATTGATCGTTTGAAACAAACTTGCGGCTATGAATTTACAAATAAATTGCATCGAATGTTTACGGATATGTCGGTGTCAATGGATTTAAATTCGAAATTCATGGCGAATTTACGTGAACGTAACGCTGAGGATCAACTTGGAATTAGTTTTATTGTTTATGTTTTGCAAGCTGGTGCGTGGCCATTGAGTTTACCACCACCGCCCGGTCCGTTTCACGTTCCGCAACAGTTAGAAAAATCCATTCAATCATTTGAAACATTTTATCATGCACAATTTAGTGGACGTAAATTGACATGGCTACATCATTTGTGCCAGGGTGAATTAAAATTTAACTGCTTCAAAAAACCCTATTTGGTCACAGTGCAAACTTATCAAATGGCATTGCTATTATTATTTGAGCATTGTGATTCAATTCCGTGTCGCGAGGCCGCAGCTAGTTTGAGATTGTCCAATGATCAATTGATAAAACACGCTTCGAGTCTTGTTGATTGTAAAATATTAAAGAAATCCAATGATGCCACTGAATTAGATGAAGACACGATACTCACGCTCAATTTTGATTATTATAATAAAAGGACAAAATTTCGTGTCACGGGGGCATTACAACGTGATGCGCCACATGACGCTGAGGCGACACACCGTAGTGTCGATGATGATAGAAAACTTTATCTTCAAGCCGCGATCGTTAGAATAATGAAAAGTCGAAAATTATTACGACACAACCAACTCGTTCAGGAGGTGAGTCCTATCATTTTTTTTTTTTTTTTTCCAAATTTTTTGGTTTCTTGTGATAAATGATATTCAATAATTTTTTACTATGCAGGTGCTAAGTCAATCGAAAGTGACTTTTGTTCCTTCGATTGGAATGATCAAAAAGTGCATTGAAGCATTAATTGATAAGCAGTATATTGAAAGGACTCCAAACAGTGCTGATGAGTATTCATATGTCGCATGACGTCCTTCCCATTATTGAATTCACAAATTAAAATAAAACAAAAAAAAAACAAACAAACAAAAAACAAAAACAAACAGAAAAAATACTTCAATTATTTATTATTATTATTGTTTTTTTTTTTGTTTTTTCATTTGAGATGCTCCAACATATTTTGATTTCATTTTTATTTTTCGTTGACGAATAAAATACATCCATCCCTTGTTTATGCATTAAAAATATTTTTGGTAATTCCAAAAAAATGAAATGAAAAATCTTTAAAAAATACATATATATATATGTATATATATAATGGAAAACTTGGTTGAATAGGGGGATTAGATATAAAATACTTGATCATTAAAAGTAACGTATTATGAAGTTGATGACGATGTGGTGATAGTATTTCACCATAATTGATAATTTCTCGTCTTTTCCCCCGAATTAACAAACTGATTCCCAAATTAATTAATTCATTTTCAAATATAAAAAATGTAATATATACGCAAAACTTAATAAAGATGACGTTACTATTTTATTTAATAATAATTATTCATCAATAGATAATGAAAAAAAAAAAAAAAAAAATGGAAAAAACAATATTTCATTTTTCATATTTCATATCTTTTTATTTTTTTATTATACAATTTTTATCAATAATTTTAATTTATACATTCCATTAACAAATGATTAGCAGAATTAGCTCAATCTTCACTCTCATTATACTTATAATTACAGCATCAAAACAAACAGATAATAAAAAATAATAGCGATATATTATGAACGCGGCGTTTTTAATTGTAAAAGATCTGGATCCAAAAGAGGATTATCATCAGTTTCTGGTGGTTTATTCAAACCGTTGATAATTAATGGCGATGTAGCAGAAACATTTGTTGTGTATGGTGAAAAACCAGCCCATTCCATTCCCAAATAAATTGATGGTGGACTACCAAGCGGTGCTTCTAAAAGTAGTTGATCTGTATTTGGATGTTGCTGTTGTGACTGTTGTTGTTGTTGTTGTTGTTGTTGCTGCTGCTGCTGGTGATGATGATGATGATGATGATGATGATTATGCTGCGTCTGCTGATGTTGCTGTTGAACATCATGGCAAATTTCTGATGATAAATGTGATGTCATTCCCACTTTACATTGTTTTTCTTGTTTACGCCATTTAGCTCGTCTATTTTGAAACCAAACCTATTGAAAATTAAATTAAAAAAAAAAATAAAAAAATAATAATTCTCATAAAATCTCTATCGTATTAAATACAAATAAAATAATAATTAATTAAAGTAATACCTGAACACGAGCCTCTGTCAACTGAATTCTCAGTGCTAATTCTTCGCGGAAAAAAACGTCTGGATAGTGGGTCTTTTGAAACGCCCTTTCTAGTTCTTCTAATTGAAAATTGGTAAAAGTAGTGCGATACCTCCGTTGCTTTCGTTTACCAACACCAAGTGAAATTTGCCGATTATCATTCCCCGGACTCGATGAAAAATCATAAGCTGTAACAAGATTAAAAAAAAATAATAATAAATAAATACGACAACTTGCATCTAATTTAACCTACCGCTTAATGTATTTAGAAATAATTTGATTGAATTACTAAATTACGTTAGGTACACGCAAATATAAAAGTCTATATGACACTTGAGTGGGGTTAAAAAGAACGCGAGAGACAGTAAAAAGCATTGAAAAACAAGGGAGATGGTTAGTTAATTAGATAATAAAAAAGAAACACCCCTCTCATAGCTAACCCACGCTCCATTCTTCTTCTTTTGCTTTTTGTTTTTTCTGTAGTCTCGCGCTTTCTATAATACATTCTCATTTTAATTCACTTACTGAATTTAGCTGGGAAACATACTGACGTAGATTGGCTTGACATCAGACCAACTAGTGCGCTCGACTGAAGATCACTCGAATTTATTTCTTCACTTGCATTATCATCGTTAACTATTGTGGCCCCTGACACCAACGGATCGCGCGGCGTGCCAACTAAAAATAATTGTCGTGCTGCTCCACCATTATCATCATCCGCTTTTAATTCCATTGCCGCATTGAAAAAATCGTCACCAAGTTCGTTTTCGCTTTCGTTATCGTTATCGTGATCAATTGGGACATGAGTTCTCACCGGCACTACCGGATCGAACGGCCCTTGATCAATCTCCTTTGACGCCGTTATTATTCTATTTTTTTACGTTAAATTAATTTTTTCCAATGCGTCTTCATATATTTACAACAGTGAACAATTAAATAATATATTATATATTATATATATATATATATATATTTATTTATTTATTTATTTATTTGGGTTTGTGCTTCTGTATATATATTATTTTTAGCAACAATTTAATTAAAATCACTTATAAATTCCTCTTTATATTATATTAGTCAATTGATTGATTATTTAATTAATTTATCGTTCATGTATAATAAATGGAAATAGAAAATATATGAACGTGTATGCGACGAATGTGGTAATTGAATCACGAGCCCGTTCAACACTATCTGTCTACGTACTCGTGACCGTTGTCCAACCTTTGTCGTCGTTTGTGACTTTATTTTTTCACTCTCTTTCTCCTTTTTTTCTTTATACATATTATCACGCTTTCTCGCTTCCACCAAGGCTCCAAATGTCATTTCTCATTTTTTCCTCTCTTTTCTTTTTCCCCCGATGTGTTCTAATGTGTACCTCTAAATTCACCTGTACGGAGACACTCTTCGAGGGAGAGGGTAGTAAAGAAAATGTAGTGCTTCACAAATAAATGATGGAGGGGAACTGTCTGAAGCCTCACCAATGCACTCTCAGTTTCCCTTTTTTTTTTGTTCTTTTTTTTTTTTCACTCAAAAAAAAAAAAACTAATCGATATGAAAAAGAAGTGGTAATCTATTATCTTTTTTCTTCATGTTTTCCATATAATTCTCAATAATTATTGTTAGCAATACATTAAAATTGCTTATCACAAAAATCCATGATAAATAGCGTCGTGCTTTGTGTGAATAAAAATTGTATCAACAGATAATTGTTGAATCAGATTGTCAATAAAATTATTTCTTTCAGATTTGTTTTTTTTTTTTTTGGTTTTTTTTTAAAGATGTGCTTCTGTGTGCTCGTGATAAATTTCACACAAATATTCTGTACGGTTTTATAATTAAATCTAATGTAGAAATTCATTTTTTCTAGAATATAAAATTGATCCCTGGTCCAGTGTGAAATAGAATTAATTTATAGTGGATAGTTGTTTTTTCATTCACGTATTTTTTTAAACGTAAAATAATCGTACTCGACTTGTTGAGACAAGAAGACTATCATCGAAAAATTTTGTTTCGATTACTACATTTCCACTGAAATAAAAATAAAAATAATATTATCATTTTATCGAGATTTCATTAAATAAATAAAATATTCTTTTTTATAATAATATACTTTAAAACGTTGGCTGGCATCATTTGACTTTCCGGCGCTGCTTGTATGAGACTTTGCCATGTGTTTGTGCTGTTTGGAATAACAAAACCAAACTCAAAAAACCATTCTTCCAAACATCTTCCTTTAAACAATACTTTCTGCTCTATTCGAAACCTTTCCAAAGATTCAGCAGAACTGAAATTTATTTCTCTCGATACTGCACGACACTTTAGAATTTTTTTTGGTACTCGAGCTTCATGTTCCACATCAGGTACCGATCTATAAACAAAAAAAATTACAAACGCTCACCATGTCATTTATTGATCCTAATCATGATGACTAAATTTACATTCTATTTTTAGATTACATCATACTTACAAATCCTCATTACCCTGCCAGAGTATTTTTCCGCTATCAGCATCTCTCAAATTCATCCAATTACTGTATTTAATTAATAAATAATGTCAAGGAAAAAAAATAAAATTAATTTTTTGTGTATGCTACTTAACATAACCTCAATATAATTCGAACATAATATTTATGATTTAAAGTGAATTTTTTCTATTTTTAAAAAAAGGATACACTTGAAAGCCTTTAAGAATATCTTCACTGCGAGACGGCATGATTTTTCACTATGTATACAGTTTCAATTACAATTAATTAATTAAAAGTTTATAACAGTAACACTACTCAATACAACACTAAATCTTTGCAGGACGCTAAATGCCACGAGGAAAAATAATTATCGATACACCATCTTTACGCTGCGCGCGCAATGGGCAAAACGTCCTGATCAATACGCACTCTAGTGGTCATTCTGGAACTAGAGGTGATATGTTTGATTTGACAGTTTGTATATGCAGTTATTGTGTTACGAAAACTCAAAAAAATGGCGCCAGAATAAAACTAATTCAAACACAGAAGCGAAAGCCTGGAAAAGTAGTGATACACAGTTACAAATTGTAAAAAAAAAAAACCTATTAAAAGTACAAACTATTAAAAAAGCCTAAAGCCATATGGAATAAAATAATAAATGAATAAGGACTACTGATCAGTAGAGGAAAAATTTTATTTATTCAAATTCTTTCAATTACTCAAATTGAAATATTCCATGAAGGTGAATTATGTGTCGTTGTGGACTTGAAGAAATATAAAAATAAAAGAAGAAGAAAAGCCAATCCTCAAATCCATAAATACAATTTCCCTTCTGATTGTATTCTAGTATAAGGAGAGTAAACAATATTTGATAAAATAAGTCAATAACACTCTAATGAGATTTAATACTATTGTGATTTCTGTTATTACTATTAACCTATTTGATGTTTTGTTACATATGTGGAAAAAGCATTTTTGTAAACACAACATCTACTTCAAATCCAATGGGCATATATATATATAATTTATCAATAGAATCATGAGGTTTTTCATCATTATAAATCAAGCTGTGACGCATTCATCGAATATATGTGAGTATAAAAGATGTGTGTACAAATAACAACATACATACTGATGAATGCTTGGCAACTAAGAAAAAAGAAAAAGGATATATATTCATCTACATATATGAATAGGGGCGAGGGCTGCAGATGGAGGGTGAAAAGAAATCTTCTCCTATGAGTTCAGTGATTGGTCTCGACAACTTATACTGGAATGACGTAGTTATGTTGGCGCGAGCGCACCACCGTTCACCATCAAAGTGGGAGGATGTGCTTTTGCATCCCTTCATTCGTCTCGTTACAAACTCACATCTCCACCCTACTTGAACCTTATATTCACTGCCGCAATCCCTCAAAATATCATTAGAATGACGGAATGATGAACGTCGAAAACGGTGACGTTGCAAACTGTGACTTAATGGCGTCATTGGGAAGCGAGGGACAATCCAATCCATCATTTTTCACGGTAAACATGTCATTCATTATATTATCATAATCCGTTGATTTCATCATTCTTATTGTACTCTGATACCAATATCTGTTGTGTAATAATATCGATCAAGTAATTGGGAGTGTCTTATTTAGATGGAGAAGATATGGATGTCAATAGTGCGAATTGAATACGAATGATGAGATTGGGTATTTAATTAAGCAAGTAAAACTAAACGTGGAAAAGAGAATTAAAAAAAAAATGGCAAGTTCAGCAACGGGAGATGGACCTGATGGTGATGCGATCCCTGGGCTCAATGGATCACCACGAAATCCACCATTAACATGTAGTGTCTGTCAAGATTATTATCGTGATCCATGTTTATTGTCTTGCTTTCACACATTTTGTGCAAGATGTATACAAGGACCACATCTAGATGGAAAAGTCATTTGTCCTGTATGCGGGTAAAATTTTTTTTTTTTCTCTCATCTAAATATTTCCAATTTTTTTTTTTTTTTCTTATACATTTTTTAATAATTCAATTTTATAATTACTTTAATAGACAAGTGACTCAGTTGAAAGAAGGAACACAAATGCCACCAGTGGATCAATTGACACGCCAATTATTGGAAATAGCGAATTCGGACAATCCCGCTTGTGCCAATTGTGATAAACGCGACAAAACTACCATGTTCTTCTGTATTACGTGCGGTACTGGTTCCAATTATTATCATAAAATCAATACATAACTCAGGAATTTTTCTAGAATTATTATTTATATTATTCTAATTTGTAAATATACCTTTGCAATATTGTAGCGTCGTAGAATTATAATGAAATATAAATAAATAATTTTAGGTCAAGCATTATGTACTCGTTGCCGTGAGCACACTCATCGCGCTAAGATGTTTTCATCGCATGAAGTTATTCACATGAGTAAATGTTCAAAGGACACCCAAAAGCGCTGTTCAAGCCATGGTGAACTCTATATAATGTATAGTCAAAGCAATAAATGTTTATTGTGTGCAACATGTTTTCGTGATATACCAGCTGATGCACGTCTTCATTGCGTTGACATTGACACAGCATGGCAACAAGAGACGAAAAAAATGAAACGTGCCGCCGATTTACTTTGCGAAATGCAAGCAAGTGTTCGCGATAGCCTTTTAGCTCTGAAAAGCCAATTGGATGAACTTCGACACAGTTTAGACACTGAAAAACGTTCATTAAATGTATATTGTCAGGGAATGCAGGAGGCAGTTAATAAAACTCATGCATTTGTATTATCTGAGATACAACGACAATATGAAACAAAAGAACGAATGATTAGATCACAATTATTAACTCTAGGTTCAGCACGACCACTTATACAAATGCACTTGATGTTGTGTACGGGTTTTGCTTGTGCCGCAACAAAATATCAATTTTTAGAGTTAGCACATCCAATGCTCGAGCGTCTCGGACGCATTGCTCAACTGGGACAGCCATCCCGGCTACCAATGTTATCTGCTCATTTGAAAATAAATTATCGTAATGAATTTTCAAGGATAATGCAGCCATTTATTGGTCAACAAACTACGCACAAGGACTTATTATATGATCAAACACATCAAATTCAAATTGAGCCGTCATTTCAGGCAAGATGAAAATCTAAAATAAAAATTTTCTATTTATTTAATTAACAGGAAAAAAAAAAAAAATTAAAAAATTAAAAAATTATTTAGTATGAATATATTTATATTTATTTCAGAGCACAAAAACACCACCAAGAACTCCAAAATTTTCAAGTGACAGTGGACCGTTTTCGAATCATTGTCGTGCCTTTGATTCTCAATTAAAAGAACTCAGTCAACAATTAATGACAGTCAAAGAACGATTAGGTGAATTACACAAAGACGTGGCATTATTGAGACGAGCGAATACACCACCAATTGGTTCACGTTATGATCACATTGCTAGGGATTGTCGATTGCTTGAACAGCAACTTGAACATCATCAAATTGAATTGGAACGATTAAGAAATATATTTGATACATTGTGGGAAGAACAGTTATGTAAAATTCACATTGAAAAAGAAATGTTTCACTCACAAATGAATGATATATTGACTCTGCGCGGTGAAGTCAAACAATTACAGACTTTAACACAACAATTAGAGCCATTTGTTAAATCATTTTCTGCTGGGGTAACAGCTGGTGAGATGAGTACCGCTGCTGCTGATGCCGCTGGTCATCAGCATCTTCAAGCATTGCTCGATCATTTTACACAGATGCAAATGCAAGAATCCCAACAGCCTCAACATCAACATCAACAGCAACAGCAAGATACTTCAATTCCTACGAAGGACTGTCAACACTCTAAAAATACCAGTTCTACTGATAATATTCTTTATATGAAAGGTAAATAAAACTTTTTTTCCTATTTATATCCTAACAAATGAATGATTATTTTTAAATGATTTGAGTAGAATCTAAAGAAGTACCTCGCAGTAGAACACCATTGGGTGGCGTTGGTGCACTGTTAGACTCTAGTGGAAATATTATTGTCTACGGGGCAGCTAAATCATCGGAAGGTAAAAGAGGTGTGCTTAGTCAATTAATTGAGAAAGCAAGAACGCGGGAGGATCGAAAAAAATCACCCGGGCGTGAAGAAGGAAGGGATAGAAGTCAGAGCCGACGTTCAAGAAAATCCCCGGACGGTCAAAAACCGAAAACACCACCTGGACATACATCTGGGAGTAAAGTACGGTCGTTATATCGTTCATTAAAAGGTGGTGGTAGTAGTAGTGGTGGTGGTGGTGGTGGTGATGCAGTAGTAGATAGTGTAGAGCAAGAGAAAATTAATGAGGTGCAACAACCACAGCAAATACATACGAATGGTAAGTCATTTGTTTTCAATAATATTTGAATGTTCCAAATAAATTCATTTAATTTGGTAAAATCAATGTGTTTTTGTGAAACAGAGGAAAGTGAGTATCAGAGAATATCTGAGGCATCTACATTGGGAGAAGCAAAAAAATCTCGAGTTCAGGCACAAATTCACGCTGCGCCACAGGATAATCAATCGTCAAATGTACAAGGACGTCAAAAATCAGTTAAAGTTTATCCAGCAAGTGACTCTGAAGATGTATTTTACTCAACAGAAAAATCCACTGCAGATGGAAGACGACGAAGACGTGCAAGTTGTGACAGTTTGAGTACAACTGGCTCGGGTAGTCGTCGATCGAGTATTGCTGATGGTACTCATAATAATAAAGCTGTCTCCAATCAAGATTCACGCAAAACATTGCTACTACTAATTGAGCCGACGTCTACAAAATCAACATCTAATTCATTGGTTCAAAAGCAACGTTCGTGGGAAACATTCCCACGACCAAAAAATAAACGTCAATCAATACCTTCAGCTACGGTCGCTGCTGCTGAAACAAATGCCACTGGTCTGGGACCATTGAAGAAAGCTGATAGTTTTGAAGGGCATGAAGAAGCTGTGAGGACTCTTGTTGCCGCTGTACAAGAAACGCGGGTTTTACAACGACATCATCATGCTCATCATCATCGTCATCATCGTAAAAGCAAAACAAATTAATTATTTTCATCTGATATAATCGATTCGGTTGGATACGGAACATTTTTTTTTTTATTGTTCAAAAGATGTTATAAAAATCGCTGCTAATAATCGTTGAAACGACACTTCTAATGCAACCGTCATTATTAATCATTTAGATTAAAAATAGGAAATTACTGTTGAAAATTTAACGAAAAAAATGTTAATCATAATTAATGAGGTCTAGATTTTTTCCTCAACTCTGTGGAATATGTTAGTACTCAGTAGTCCAGAATTTAACAAGCAGAAGAATTGAATTATTATTGAAAGAAAAAAAAAAAAAAAAAAAAAAAAAAAAGGAGAAAGAGAAAGAGAAATAATAAAATAGAAAAATTAAAAAGAAAGAATTAAGATATATGTATAATAAGGTAAACTTGAATTATTAATTAGTAAAACGACACTGCCAAACTCGCGGTATACTTACGAATTAAAACCGAGCCTCGATACTCAAAAATATTGCTCGAAAAACGCAATTAAAATATAAACAATTTTTAATAAAATTTAAAATATTTATCACGTGATAAAATTGGTAGTTTAACAATGAAATAAATGAAGAAAAAAAAAAGAAAGCAAACGCTTTCGATTACACCCAGTATTCCAAAATAAGTAATACATAAATATATACATACGTATGCATATGCATACATATACACATAATTTTAAATACATAAAATTATTAGATAAATAAATTTCATTGTCATGTTCCAAATCGACTTATACAAAGCGAATAGGTTAATGACTGAATTGAAAATATATGATAATAAAATAATCTCAACAAAAGGCGTTCACAATTATTAAGAAACATATTGAAATTATATATTATATGCGATAAAAAATGTAACTGCCATTTGGTAAATGATTTAAAATAATTAAAAAAAAAAAAAAAACAAAACAAAACTATGAAAGAAAAAAATGATATATGAATTAATCAAGTATATACAATATCGTATATTAATTTGGTTTTTTTACAAATTTATGTTTAATGATTTTTTATTTATTGACCTTTGCCGGCGTTTGCCTTTTCCGTTATTCCTTGCCGTATAATTGGTATCTTGTCATTAACTTCATTTCTCTTTGAAAATAGATCTGCTATACGCAATTTTTGAGAACCTATTGTTTTTTCCTTCAATTTCACCCCAGAAAATAAATCAACTAGTCCTCTACTTCTTCGGTTATTGGACGTTCTCAGTATTTCTATCGCATTTGATGCTTCTTTGATGAATGTCATTAGTCTGACAGCATTTACATTTTTACTCACATTCAATGTTCTATCCAATGGATTATGTATGTATAATGAATCATCATCGGATTTATATGTAGTGATACCTTTACGTAGTGATATAGCTTTGGTAGTGAAATCGAAATTTGCATAAAATTGGAAAAAATCTGCGAGTAATGTTTCAAGCGATTTATCAGAATCAATTGACTTAGACTTTTTTATCATTTCGTCTAAAAGCGTGTAATCGACACATGTATTTATCGATTGTATATTAAAATTTTCTGAGGAAAAAAGAAAAAAAAAAAAAAAACGAAAAATAAAATTAATATTTATTATTTATTTTTTTTTTTTTATAGTAAAATAATTATATTTCGAATTTCAGTTTTTTTTTTTTTTTCTTCATTTTTTTATACTTACGTCTCCACCCTGCAAAATGTTCTAATGGTGGTATAATTTTTTCAGATTGTAAAAAAAATAAGACCATTAATGAAAGTGAAAAATTTGTAATACTAGGTCCAGGGCCCGACTGAGTTATATTGTGTGATGCTGCCCACTGTCTAATGGTGAAGACTAACGGACGAACAACTGAATAAACTTCTCCATAAAGAAATAAAAGTTCTGACATGTCCACGGCTGATCTAGAAATTTAAAAAATATTTAAAAAAATTTTTTTTTCATAAAAAAAAAAAAATCTCAATATATTTTCGAACGTACCTATTTGCCATACTAAGATCACACTCGATGCCCGTTAATTTGTGATCATACTTGATTATAGGTACTCTTGCACATAAAATTCTTCTTACATTTACCACACCTGGACAAAAATATTCCAAAATACTGGCAAGTATTTCCATTGAAAATTGTTTATTTCCACGATTTTGTAGCATTGCTGACTTTGTATGGAATACTAAACGACTACTCATTTTTTCTTGATGATTTGCTTCTAAGCTTGCTACTAAATCTAAATCGCAGCCTCTCCTTCCAAATCCATTTACAGATGATCCAAATGGAACAACAGAAATATTGGGGAATAAACCAGAAAAACTGGATTCCAATTGACAGGCCGTAAGAAACCTCAAGCGAATTTGAAGATCGTCCAATTTCCATATGTCATGAAATAATTTTATTTGTTCCGATACCTAAAGAAAACAATTGGACAAAGTAATATTTTACATGATATTTATTCAATTGACATACCGACTTTGCTGCCGAGAGCGCGGTATCAACGTCTTCCACAGTAGGTTTTTTCAAGAATCTCATCATTTCTGGTATACTTTTGAATGTATTTTGCAGTTTATTTTTTCGGTTTGGTATATTACGAAACCACAGCATTTGCGAATGCACTGGAATAATTTCACTGTGATTTAAATGCGTGACAGAATTTATTAAAGCCTTTTGACTATTCATCCCCTTAAATTCTACTAAGAAAAAATGCTGAAAACAATGTATACATTCAATTTATATTCAACTTGAAATTTTATAAAAAATAATATAGTTCAAATATTGATTGTTTTTACCGATCTTTCATCGTTGGCATAGTATAAAATATTTTGAATTGGTCCAAACGTATGACAATATGCATACAAATCTGAATATGATTCAACTGATTGTACTTGAATAAGTACTGAACGTTTAGCTTCATGATTTCGTAAAGAAAGTAATTCATTAAACGATATCAATTTTTTATTGATTTTATTGTCTAGACAAATAATAAAAATTAAATTTTTTTCGTGTTTAAATACAGGAAAATTTCATTTTATCATTTAGGTTATGTTGTACAATTTTGGGAAATCAAACCGACAATCTATTAAAATTAATTAATCAAATGAAATATGAAAATAGCTATGACTTATTTGTCATGACTAAATTATAAATTATAAAATTTTTAATTTTTACCTTTTGATGAAGTATTTAATGTTTTATTTACTACTCTGGGAATTGCAACATTCTGTGCATTCTCATGAAAATATCTTAAGATCAGAGAATTTTGTGAGAATCCAGAAAATATTTGTGATTCTGCATTGATTACTATTAATTTATTGCAATAATAATTAAAAAATAAATATTTATTAGTTATCATACGAGTGAAATGCATCATTTTTTAAATAAAACATATAAATCGTCATATATCACATGTACCCGGTTAACAAAAGTTTATATCTACAAGTTTAACCTATTAGGTTACAGTACTCATCACAGTCAAGAGTCAACAATCAACAGAGACAACAGTCAACTCGAGAGTGGCGCGTGTATACATTTCCAGAATAAATAATTCTATATTCATGCATTTTATTAATAACCCTTGATAGACAAAAAATCTATTTCTGTTTTTTAAATATCTAATATCCAGGAGATGTCGTTAGCTCACTTATATCAGGTTTTAATCTAATTGTAATTTATTTAATCATTAAAATTTTCAACTATAAATTTTTTATTTTACACTATTTTACATTAATTATAGAATATTCTTGGATATAATTAATATTACATGGTACATATTTTTTAAGTTGATTAAAATTATTTATATATTAATTCGAGAATATATTAATTAATTTGTTGCAAAGAAATATTATATTTCAAATATTTACTGTATTGCAATAACTGCATATGCGGAAAAACATTGTGGTCATACAACAATAGTATGCACTCTAATGTACACGGCATCCATGATCAATGTCAAGGACAATTACAGTCATACATTTTCCGTCACAAGCAATTGCATAATATCATTAAATTGTGATAAAAAGAGTTATCTCACGTATTTATCAAAGGACAATTACCCGGTCATTAGGAAAAATAGATAAATAAAGTGTTATTTTTCATATACAGATGAATAATATTATGATATCATTTGATTTCACAATAAATTAATTTTAGATAAAATTATTTTTTTATATAAAATATATTTATTGATTTATATCACCAATACGTGATTTATAGTACCATAGATTCATGATAATATATAACAATTAAATTCATACAAAATGTGATTATATAGATACTAAAATTTATATCACATAAAATATTAATGATAATTTATCAAGAGTGAAATTCAATATCATCATAACGCTGAATTTAAGATATCAAAAATTTAATAACAATAATGTTATAGTAGCTATTAGAAAAAGTGAACAACGAAAAAAATAATCTAATCATCACATAAATCGACACGGTATGTTGTGCAAGACATCACAATAATACGGAGAATTAAACAGTGATACAAAATTATATTCAATAATATTATTAAATTAAATTTTCCACGTACGTCATGACCTCACACAATGTCAAAGATATTTTATTAATTTATAAAACAAACATTAGTGTTTATAATCATTATTATAATAATGCCAAGTGGAAATAAAGAGTATATGTTTGCATTAAATATCAAAATTGTGCACACAAAATTTTCAAATCATCAACCTTGCGTGTACAAATGTATTAATACCATTGTATTTTTGTTTCTACTATTCTTCCGTATTCTTCTTCACTTTGCCCCGCAATTTATATATACGTACCTATGTTGTATTTCACTATATAATTATGATGCAACTAACGTCGACACAATTTGTCTTATCAATCATTACCAATTATTTTGTATCATGCAACTATTAGATATATTATACATATTCATCAACAAGCACAGTGGAAATTTTTGTGTAATAATATTATTCTACTTAAACGATCATGATAAATTCATCATATTTATTGATATTCATCATGTTTATATTAGAATAAATAATTAATTAACTTCTGAAGTGGGGAAAAAAATTAATTTGAATTCTCGGATTATTCCAATTCTGGTTCATCAGTTAGACCCAGCAAAAAAATACGAGAATAGGGAGGGGAAAAAAAATCATCGTTTTACCTTATTTTTTTTTTTTTTCCCCATCTGCATAAACGTTACTTTTAAACAAATACAAAAAAAAAAAAAAAATACGTTTATATAACGCGGAACATATTGTAATGATGATATTAATATATACAATAAAAAAAAAAAAAACAAAAAAAAAATAGAAAAAAAAAACCTTGCGACATTTACCAAATGCAGAATTGATACGAAGATCATTCCAAGACTTTATATAAATGATAATTGTCACAAACATTAAGAAATCAATCCTCTTATTGTTGAAGGATAAATGCTATTGATGATTTTTTTTTTTTTGTTTGTTTGTTTCAACCGGAAAGACATTGAACTTCCGGAGACATAAATATAAACACTTGACCTTGGTACAGATTTTTCTTGGAAACATCTGAAAAAAAAAAATAATAATAAATAAACAAGAATATCAAGTCATCATCATCATCATCATCATCATCATCATCAACATAGTATATTGTATTATTAATAAATATATATTTTTAAAAGTGTAGAAAAAGTGGGTGATATATACCCTCAGGCGACATGAAACGTTCCTTGAATTGTTCCGCCTTTGAAAGTGCAATAAATGTATGCTGGTTGTATGTTGATTTTTTTTTTTTTTTTTTCATTTTTTTCCCTTTCTACACATCCATCTCCCACTCAATTGCTCACATTGTTTCATAAAATAATAATGTAAATCAACAAGTAAACAACTTCCAACACATTTTCTCTTCACATCCTGGAGTTTCTTCGGTTTATCCTTCGTCATATATTTTTATATTTTTCTATACAGAAAAATCATGAATTATATATATATATATATGATACTTGTTCCTTAAAAAGATATAAAAAGTCATTAGCCTCGAGAATGTGGGGCATTTAATACAAATATACATCATAAATATTACCAATATAAAACTATTAGATATTAATTTATCTTATATATACATATATGTACTTTACCATTTTTGTTTAAATCAATTATATATTGGCCATTTGTACTATGTCGTTCAATTCCACTGGCAATGAATTAAAAAAAAAAAAAAAGGCGCACAGATCCGGCCATATAATAAAACACTCTACTCATATCCAATGTCATTTTTGTATACATTTGCACAAGTGTATAGTCTAAAAATGATTTTTTTTTTTTTTTCTTTTTTTGCTTAATTAAAAACTGAAAATTAATAATTATAAATAATAAAATGAACATATTATCGAATCTTACTATTTTAATCAATTATTAATATTATTTATGTGACATCATCAATCATGTATTTTATAGGCAAAGAGAAATGTTTGACAATTATGTATTGTGACAAAGTAATAGTGAAAATTTTACTATGTATATATGCACACACATATTTCAAATATAATGAAGAAAAAATAGGAGACATTTTTACGCTATTATATACATATATAGATATATATTATACGCGAGTAGTGGAAATAAAGTCGAAGCAGGAGGTAGATTGTATAATTCGTGTATATAGCATTCACGGATATATAAATGCCGGTGTTGTGCTACATCTACTCTCAGAGCGTAAGACAAAAATCTTATTCACGGTCGATTTTATATATTTTGATAACTAAAGAACAATTCTTTAGAAAAAAAAAAAAATAATAAATAAAAACAAAGAGAAAAGAGAAAGGCATAGTTAATTAGTTTTACGTGTGTGTACATGTATATTACAAAAATATTTTTCGCATTACTCGGTGCTACAACAATGACAATAAAATACAGTGAATACTTTCAAATTGTGTTTAGTGATATAATTAATACATTATTAAATAATAATTGACTCACGTTTTTCATTGGCTCAATTGAATTGAATAATGTTGCTTTTGATATACGTTCTATAATGGACTCCATTTAATTTTATATTACTCACCGGTAAATTATTATTCATTTTTATCCTTTTTATTCTTATGATAAAGCGACGCGTGATTTTTTTTTCATAATAATTGACAACCTGGACGCTGTCGCGCATCACTATTGTAACATGTCATTTAAAAAAATTATATATTATTGTCGTGTAATACAATAAATATTACTGAAGCTATAAAAAAAGAAAGAAAAAAAATTTAATCATTAATTTTAATCCATTTTTGTACACTACAATTTATACCTTATATTGAACGGGGTGTGTGCGTGTGTGTATATGTGTACCGTGTATGTGTTCAACAGTAATCGAGATGTATGATAAGACAAAATATTGGTGGAAACTGCTCCAAACGGCTGATTCCAAGGGAGTGAGTGTTCATCCAAATTCAATAATCTAAAATGAAATATAATTTAATAGAAATAATAATTCTAAATGTAAAATAATGGATGGATTAAAAAAATTAATGTTGAAATTTTTTAGATTATCGCTGGTATGGCAGCACATTCTGGACAAATATCAGTGGGACTCTCACAAGGTTTTAGCGCAATTCTTGTCCCAAAATTATTATCCACAAAATTTGCTACTATGAATGAAGCATCGTGGGTTGCATCTCTCGGTGTCGTATCAAATCCTCTCGGTGCATTTTTGGCTGGATCTACGGCTGAATGTTTTGGTAGACGTGCAGCGATTGCACTGGCAACATTACCACATGCAACTGGTTGGCTCTTAATAGTATTTGCCAATGATATGCCAATGCTTTACATCGGCCGTTTTATCAGTGGTATCGGTACAGGCATGGCTAATGCAATCTATCTATATATAAGTGAAGTAAGTACAATTACAATTTCATTTATCAATATACAAGTATAATTTATATAAATATTTACTTGAAAAATTTAATTGTACAGACAGCAGCACCTCATCAAAGAGCTTGGTTGGCTTCATCTGGACCAATTTTAGTATCCCTCGGTGTACTTGCAAGCTACGCTCTAGGTGCAGTAACGTCTTGGCAACGCACTGCAGCAATAAGTATTGGTCCTGCTGTTTTGTCTTTGGCCCTAACACGATTGATACCGGAATCACCTGCATGGCTCGTTCGCCGGGAACGATTGAATGAAGCAAAAGAGGCTCTAATGTGGTTGCGTGGTCCTGGATTAATCTGGGAAACTGAGTATAAAGATTTGTGTGAATCAACAGCCGCAGCTAAACAACAAAGTAGTAATACGACGTTATCAAAGGAATTATGTCTTGCCAATGTTTGGAAGCCATTTATTATTCTCTTCATATTTTTTGGACTACAGCAACTTTGTGGTATTTATACTATCCTCTTTTATACTGTTAATATTCTCAAGGACATAGGATCCAATATTGATGAGTATGCTGGTAGCGTTGGTATCGGTGTTGTTCGTTTGGCTGCTTCAATATTGGGAGCAGGGTTGGCCAAACATTTTGGCAGAAAAACAATGGCGTGTTCTAGTGCAATTGGAATGGTATTTTCAGCCGGTGTTGTTGGCATTTCAATGAAATTTTCAGGAATTCCATCAATAATTTCATTTTTATGCATTGCACTTCATGTAGCGTCCTCTATGGTTGGATATTTAACGTTACCATGGGTCATGACTTCAGAACTATACCCCTTAAGGTTTCGTAGTGTGATGGGTGGTATTACCACAGCCATTGCTCAAATAATGACATTTACTGCCATAAAAACATATCCACATCTCAATAATAATATTGGACTTGAAAATACAATGTATATTTTTTGTTTATCAGCAATATTTGCAGCTATTTTTGCTATTTTAATTCTTCCTGAAACAAAGGGAAAAACTTTGGATGAAATTGGTCAAAAATTTTCATGTAAAAAAAATAATTCATCTATTGATAATACTGTGATTGAAAAATATTCATTTATGCCCGAAGATAAGTATCCAGTGGTGAATACTATCATGGTAATTTCCACTGTAGGCTGTGATAATTTAGGAATAGATTTGAATGATGAGGAACAATTGAGATCCAACGATAATAAGGCAATTCAAAATCAAAGTGGCGGTTGTGTTTTAAGAATATCATCATTAGAACATATATCCATTTAAATTAATCTTGTTTACATATTTTATTTTGGCTCAATCAAATTGTAATGATACTTGTAATTTTTTAACAGTCGCAAAAAACCCTTACCAATCAGTATTAAATAAGCCTTTCTTGCAGTAATTTCATTTCATTATGTTATTATCCATACATATACGTAAGCATAAAATTTCATGTAAATAAACATAATTATAATTGCTAATCATTGCATCAATGATAAGCCCATTGTATAAATGATTAAACAATTAAATAAATAATTCTTTATTCAATTGATTATTTTTTTTTTTGAGAGTTTTATTGCAACCGCTTGTTTTGAGTAATAAATAATTAGAGAAGAGAATGTAAAATTGGCGGGAGATTTGAGAAAGAACAATCTCGAATATACAAAGTGCTCAAAGTAAATAAAAAAAAGTGCATATACAGGAAAAATATACTTATAAATAATTATTGACGGGATGTATGATGTAATTCTCTATATTGCCGTATGGCGCCAACATCATGAAATTGTTACTAGCGCCTTTAATACTAACTACTTCCGTTCCCAACAGCTACGAGCTCTTTTTGGTTGCTGAGAGTTTAGCAAAATGGTGAGTGCGTTCAGTGTATTAAATAAAATCCGTGTTTTTTAGTGAAATCATCATTAATATTTGCAAATAATATTAATGACAATTACAGAGATGATCATAATAATGTTTTATTCTCAATATTTCTATACCTCTATCATGAATATAAATTGGAATATGCTCTTTCTAAATTCATGATTTTCTTTGGTTAGATTTACATTGAGTGCAGTGAATACATATCAACAAATGTTAATTGATATAATTTTTTGTTGCAGTCGCTCGTTATTCCAGAGAAATTCCAGCACATTCTTCGTGTTGTCAGCACGAATATTGATGGTAACAGAAAGGTAATGTTTGCCTTGACTGCTATCAAGGGTGTGGGACGACGTTACGCTAATATTGTCTTGAAAAAGGCCGATATTGATTTAGATAAACGCGCCGGAGAATGCTCCGAGGAAGAGGTATTATTAATAAACTAGTATCAGTGTTCATTATATTTAGGAGAACAATTTACTCATAGATTTAAACTTTATAGGTTGAGAAAATTGTCACAATCATGACGAATCCAAGACAATATAAAATTCCTGATTGGTTCTTGAATAGACAAAAGGATATTATTGATGGAAAATACACTCAGGTAAATAAATATAATTTTTTTTTTTTCTTCATTAAAGCATAGACACACGACTAATTAAAGTGAAATGAATGTTTTAATTAGATGGTAATCTGTGCAAAATAAATTGCATGGTTGTCATACTTGATGAAATTATAACTTCATTGAGTAATACAAAATGGTGTTTGCCACCAACTTGCAACATTTTTTGTTTTTCACTCAAATTGATTGAATTAAAATGTCCAAGTATTTTAAATACTAAAAAAAAAAAATTTTTTTTTTTCGCAGCTTACCAGTGCAAATTTGGACTCAAAGCTTCGTGAAGATTTAGAACGCATGAAGAAAATTCGCGCTCATCGAGGTCTTCGTCATTACTGGGGTCTCCGTGTTCGTGGTCAACACACCAAAACAACTGGACGACGAGGTCGTACTGTTGGTGTGTCCAAGAAGAAGTAATTTTTCAATTTATTTGTCAATAAACATTTAAAAAATTCACAATCTACGTATTTTTTTTTAAATTTAATCATTGACTCTGATGCTTTCATTCCATTTATTTATCAAGTATATTATTTTGACGCAAAATTGTTCGAATGTGTTTGAATTGCTTTTCACAACGTGAACATTCGTAATCTATATTTAGCTATAATTACTATTATCGTTTAATAATGATCCATATATTATTATTTACATATATAAATCTCGAGGAAAATAACGTTATTTTTTATTATACATATTGACATTGGAGATTCAATTTGCTAAATTCCATCATTATCCTGCAATTAATTTGATGAAATAGGTTCTAAAAATGCTATTGGTACTTTTCCACGTTCATTGCCGCGTATTCCCACCACATAATCTTCATCTCCTGGTATTTCGATAATACATATTACCTAAAAAAAACAAAGAGATACCCGTAGATGCCTTGTGTCTATTTAAAATGTCGTGCAATGGAGGTAGATCATACAGAATAATTTAAATTTTATTTATAACAAATTATATATCATCAATAATTTATTTAATTTTTCAATAGAGTAAATGAAATTATAATATAATCATGCAACAATAATTGATTACACTCAAATAAAACAAAATTTGATACAAAAAAAAATTGCAAAACATACATAAAAATTTTTTATCATTTTACTAGTAATTCAGTATTAACTAAAATTTATAATTGTGATAATAAAAATATCAATAATTCTCAATAACACAGTTCAATAACAAAAATATACATGATATCAATGATTTACATACACATACAATATTTTATTTCGTGATAATAAAAATAATTATTATTGCCGTGCAATATATTTTCAAGTAGAGCTGTCATATCAATTGTAATCACATATGAAATTTAATCATTTCTAAATAAGTATTTATCGCCCTTATTTCAACATGAAAAAGAAAAAATCTGCTCGGGATTAATTAATTTAAAAAATTGAATATAATATTACAAATAGTAATAAAAAAATTTTTGAAATAATTATAAAATAATATGATAAACATCATGCTGTTATCGTAAATGAAATTATTTTTAAAAGAAAAATTAAGAGTAAATTATAAGAAAATAATGAAAAATCTTGCCATGCCATTATTTCTCGAGAACAATTTATAATTTAAGTATCCCAATTGAATCAACTCAAATCTCAAACTTGGTTACCTCGTCTTGCATAAGATTGAGTTCATTTGCATCCTTAGCATCGTAATCACATACAACTCGGGCACGTTCCAATCCATTTGTCGACGATTCAGCGGAACTATGATTTGCTGAATGATACGTCCCACCCGTCAGACTAAAGAAGGTAAACAAATAATAATATAAGGAGTAGTTATCAGGATAATTAAAAATAAATTATAAGTTATTTAAATCAAAATTAAGAAAAAAAATTTTAACTTCAATCAAAGCACGTACAAGCCATTCCCCATTATTTTATTTATTTTCGTTTTATTATTATTTTTTATTATTAAACATGAAGGGAAAACATGCAATCACAAACACTCAATAAATTATTTCACAAGAATTCTAAAAATATTTACTGTACACTTAAAAATATATTTTAGTCAGAAATTAATATAATATCGTAACATGTAAGAGATTTTTTTTTTTTTTTTTCTGCACAACAGCAGGATAACAATAAAAGCTATAACAATTATTAAAATTACATTTAGGCAGGACTAATTTAATTGTCGATGTCATTTATTTATATTCTCAATGAGATAAGACTTTTCACGAGTGTGTCATTGAGAAAGATAAAGATTATTTTTGAGATGAATAAAAATTAGAGATTGCACAAAGCCAAAACAACTAGAATAATTTCATAAATTGAAACTATGAATTATTTTTCATTATTTATATTTTGGAAGTATTTGTCTGAAAAGTGACTGTAACATAATCAGAAGATGCCATTGACGGATGGCTAGGTGAATTTTGGGTATTGGTAGATGATGGCGTTAGATCAATCACTTCCTCGCTGTTGACTCGCAGTAGGGGACTCGGTTGGCGTGTCCTGTAATCCCATAATTAACGCCAAAGAAAATAGATAATATAATTTTATCGATAAAATATACCTCAAAAGCACTAAACGTCATTTACTAATATTTTTTTACTAGTAAATTATTTGTAAAATCGAAGATTCCTACGGAACTAATGTTAGCAGTAGAGTAATGTTAATAATACCCTCTACATTTTTTTTTAGATTTGAAAAAATAAATAAATAAGTAATGAAGCTATGCATCATTTCACTTGAATAAAAAAAAATTACAATAAATAAATAAAGCACCGGAAGACTCATATTCTGTTACTCTTTATCAATATAAATGCAAGCGTTGGTTCAATTAAATAGTAATATTGATGACCGAGTACAAAATTAACATGGACAGCGATACATTGACCCATCATTACTCACTCAAATCACCAAAGAGTCGGATAGCTGAATGATACGTAAAATATAAATTTTTTTATTTAGAAGCTAAATAATCACAGTGAACAAAAATAAAGCCTGAGAACGGATAAATAATATTTATAAAGAAAATTAATTTTCAAAGCGTAGACAATAATTTATAATAAGTAATGCAAAATAAAAAATAAAAAATCCTTACCCAGCCAATTCGCGTTGAAGTTCCTGCATTGTTGCATGACATTGTGCATAATGGCGGGCTTGAGCTTCAACGAATTCATGAAGACAACGCAAGTGTCCTGCTTGTGAACTTGAAACTCCTTCCAGAAGTAATTTTGTTATTTCAGCTTGTCTATCGAATTCCGATTGTGCCACTCTCAGCTCCCTCTCTGCCTGAGTTCATCAAATACATAAATTATTCAAGAGTAATAATAAATTAATTTATCACAAATAAATATTATAATACAAAATACATGAATCCAAGCAGAACTCTGGGAATAAAAACTATAAAAAAAAAATTATTTTTTGGATATTTCTTAATTTTTTTCCGGGGAATTTTTTTTTTATACCTGATCGAGCAACACTTCGGGTGATACGCCAGAGTCCTAAACATTGACGCAGCAATGAAAGAGACAGATTGAGAAGATACACAACGATATTGAAAAAAACCAATACACATATGCGCATAGATTTACAGACATAAAGAAAGAGAGTAAAAAAAAAAAAAAGCAACAAAAAATCAAAATATTGAAAAATATTGAACTTACACTTTGTTGACCGAGCATAGTTCGGGCTTTTCGTACACGATTTTTACAAGCATCCAAATCAAGTCTGAAAATAAATTGTAGATTACAAATTATATCAATAAATCAGTTGCAATTCAAATAAAAATGAATAATAAAACCTTTTTGTTTCTAAAATCGCCAATTCTTTGCTGATTGTTTTCATTTCACCATCCAAAAATTTTCTCAATGGTTGAATATAACAGTTAGCTGCTGTTCCAATAAAATCCCTTTCGATTTGTCCCAATTTTTGTTGACACTGTCCAACTTTTATTAAGGAACTACCTGAGAAAGTAGAAAAAAAATTACGTCAATATTGTTTATATTTCCATTTTTTTTTTTTTCTTTTTTTCGGCATTAATTTATATATTTACCATATGCAATTCCAGGACCGAATTCGTTGCCTGCTTCAATCATATCTATTGCTACATATTCCAAATTACTCAGCCTGTTTGGCTTCTTCTTATCAATTTTTTCATAGAAAAAGTCCTCGATTCTATTTCCTGTTCGGTATGAAAAAAAAAAAAATCAATGAATAAATAAATAAATAGATTAAATTATAAATTGTCCATTGATAATTAAAATTTTACCGGGATTAGGAGTAAGCATTGCTTCCATATTTCTTAATATTTTTTCAGTCCACATTTTTGTCATGTTTGCACGCTCTGCAAGATGCTCAAAATGTGCATCGAGTTCTGTCTTTTCTGATGTTCCAAGTGTCTCTTCAGTAAGCTAAGGAGAAAAAATATAATTACAGGTTAGAGTTTTAATTATAAAATAGAATTACTTGAAATATATGAAAGTAGTGAAAAAAATACATGAATATAAATCAAATTGAAGGATGAAGAATTCATCTTTCAATAGGGGGTGGAAGAACAAAATGTTAGATATGACAGGACGTTGAAAGATAAATTACTCTGCACAAATAATCATACAATAAATTCTAATTATAAGAATAAAATAATTTAAATTTATTATTAAATATATATAATTTATTTAAACCTGAACAACTCGACTGAGTGCTGCACCAGCATCTTTTACCAATTTCTTAACATTAAACTCCATTTTTAACAAATCCAAAAGTAAAAATATAAAAATGAAATCTATGAAACCGATGAAATCACTCTTTTTCACTCTCTCCAATACAATTTCTATTGATCACTAATTTTATTATCTAGTATAATAACTGCTGCGGTATTTCTCAGCATAGACTATACATATTTACAAATGGATGATTCATTTTAATATACTTATTTAAAATTTCCCGTATTATCAGCTGAAGATATTTCATAGCTCGATGATATAATAATTGTCACACATTTTAAATGAAGATTAGTTTTTTTTTTTTTTTTTTTTTTTTTCTCCAACATAATATTGAGCTTCTCCAAAAATGAATTTTTTCTATACACGAATATTGATAATTTCGTTAATTTTTTCAATGTGAAAAAATATCATACGTTCTTAATGATTATTCAAAGAAATTATTTATAATCAAAATAATTGTACCTGGACAACTCTATTGAATGCGGTTCGTACACCATCTTTCACTAATTTTTTCATATTGAAATCCATTATTTTATGCCTTTCCTTTCAACTTTTTTTTTTGTTTTTTTTTTTCAACGATATTCTTTCTCAACTGCTGTTTATTGATCACTACGTATCACAGAGATTCGTAGCCATACTGCGAAATTTCAATTATTTAGATATACAAATAAAAACGCGCGCGCGCGCGCTATGTATAAAGTCTTTTACGCATGTGCCTGTATTAATTTCACAGTGTTGATTCCTTTAGAAACTATTATGGAGCAACTGCAGAAAGAAAAATTTATTATAATGAATTTTTTATTTGAATTATAAAGTAATATTTATTGCAATCTCTATTTTATATTTATATTTTATATGAGCTAATGCTCTTTATTGTGCACAGACTATTTATTTATGGTTGAAAATTAATGTCAATAATGCATTATTGATTGTTCACTCTTTGTTTTTCAATAAATATGAATAATATCAAAGTCATGATTATATATACTATTAATATTTTCTAAATAATTACATTTAATTATATATTTATTGATTGTGGTACGTAAAAATTTTTATATCTTTCTCTCGCAATACAAAACTACATTGCGAATGAAAAAAAAAAAAAAAATTTATATTATTTGTTTCTTTTCATTCTCTTTATATTTCACATAATGAATTTTTTTTTTGATTTATATTATTTATCTTTGTCACATTGCAAATTCATCACACTACGTGTGATTATTTTGCGTTACTATTCTAGTCATTAAATCGATTTTATAAAAGTAATAAAGTATTACAATTGTTTCAATATCTATATTCATGATCTACTATAGATAAAAAATATAAAAATTATTTTAAAGACATTGATGAAGATCGATATGAAATAGATTTCATAAGAAATACACATATAAAATTGTGTACAAATAAAAAATTCATTTTGTTAAATATTCATAATCAATATTAATGAAAAAAAATTTTAAAAAAATTGAACGATAAAAAATTAATATATATAAAAAAAAAAAAAAAGGTAACTCACATCACCTCAAAGTTATAATTGCACTCTTGATACGATTACTTTCAAGCTCACATTTTTTTATTATGATTATGATTTTTTTTTTTTTTTTTTTTTTTTTTTTCATTCAAGTTGAAAAATCTTCGCTTTTAACTGGTTAAAAATTGTCTCGTCAAAAAATAGACGAAATAGTATATAAATAATTTATATTTATTTATTTTCTGCCCATTGGGCCACCAGCAGTCGTCATTGTGACTTCATTGAAACAAGTTTTCTTGATCGTGCTCTCGTTTCAGTTCTGATATTAGTGTATTCAAACCACAAGACATTTGGAATGAGCGTTGTGTCACGTAATAATAAATACTCTGATATCCGCCTTGAATATAATATAAATATTCATTCAGTAATTACAGTAAAAATTCTGAGTAACGTGGAGAAAAAAAAAAAAAAAATTTATTGAACTTACCATGAAACAATCACCGGGAAAAATGGAGTTAGGACTAGATGAGTTATAAAAAACCATATCGTTCCCATAATGACGCCAACCACAAAACCACAAAAAACTTGTGATATTGTATGATATTGTAGATAAATACGACTAAAGGTGACTAGAGTTGCTACAATTGCACATCCAGCTATTATTGTCCATCTCCAAAATCTTTCGGCCACAGTGCTATTGTTATTCAAGTGCATCCTATTACAGGAAGAATTAAAAGAAAAAAAAAAAAAACAAACAAACAAATACACATTTTGAATTAATAAATACAGTGTATACATTCAATTTTGTAATAAATTATGGCAGTATTTATAAAAATTTACCTCAAACACACAAAGAGTGTTGTATACGTGGTAAAAAACCACATGAATTGTGAATGTGCCGAAGGCATTCCATATTCTACGTAAACAATATCACGTCTCATTGGTCTTGCTTCTTTAATTGTATATTTTAAAAATAGACCAACAATTTCATTAAGAGAAACTCCAATAAAATAACATATCTATAAATATTAATAAATAGCTAAGATCAATATTGCGATTGTGTATTTATAAATTCTCAAAAATGCATGTGATAGTGTACCGTATGTAAATCTCTCCTGAATAAAATAAGTGTTATAAATCCTACTATTATAGCAAATGGTGTCAAACATATAAGGGCGAAAATGCGACCCAAAAAATCTCCTGGAATAAATAATTAAATAAAAATACGCAATATAATATTTGAATGAATAAAAAATTTGCCACTCTGAAGCTACATATTTTCAAGTATGTGGATTAAAAGTACCTCATGAAAATAGGTGGTTACATAAAAAAAACTTTCATTAAAAAAAAAATTTACCTTGAGGATATTCGACGTGAGTTAAAGAGAGTGGAATCCATTTTGTACTTCCTAAGTTATTATTTACGAATTGTGATTTAATTTCATGTAAAAAGTCGTCCTCCAGTGACGCCATGTTGTCTATGGCAATTATTTTTTATCGAGTGTAGTGTGTATGAATGTGTACATATCTATAAGTGTATTACACAATGATAACAAAAAACATATGGAGAGCAGAGTACCACCATTATCGTGATCGCTATACCGATAAGAAAAAATTCTACCATATCAAGAGAGAATATAACGCGCGTCAACTTTATCATATTGAAATACAATATATAAATTTTACAAGCATCATCAGATACTGTGATATAAAAATATTTCCTCACAATTATGATTATATGATTTACTCAGTCTCCTTACATGCATGCGAATTACAATCGCAAATTCATTAATAATTAATACAATACGATGTAAATGTTAGCGATATGAGAATTGAAATTTTAATATATATAATATGTCCAAAATTCCAAGATGCTGATGATTTATTTAATTGCGATTGATTTTCCATTTCATCAGATAATATCGGCTCAGAGAGAGCAATATTGATAGCTCTCACTAGTGGATAGTCCATTCCGAGTAACGGATCGAGAAAATGACTGTGAAGATTTGCACATTCACCAGTAAAATCATCCGTATCAATACTCCAAACCATAACTCCAGCTAAATTCATTTTCTTCACGTATTTCACCTATACATAAGCATTAAAAGCATGTAAATATAAATAAATATTTTTTTTTTTTGTTTGAATAGAAAACAAAATATTTACTTTTTCTGTGATGGTTATTAAATTGTCATAAACCACAACTTTATCATCATGAATGGCCCAAGCACAATTATTATCTTTATCTTGTCCAACTCTCCAGCTGTTTGGTGATTGGACGAGTTCCTTACAAATTTCATTATAACCCATAAAGCCATCCTCACGAGTATAATTTCCTTGAAAGCCACGATCCAAGGATGGATAACCAATTGGATTCTCCGATTCATTTAATTTCTTTGTTAAAATAAATGTTCTCCCATACATTGCCAATCCAAGAACCAATTTTTCAGGAGGTGCTCCCAATTGTAAAAGATAATGAATACTTGATTCTACGCAAAGTTCATCACTACATTTCAACGGTGCATTTGGCGCAACATATCTGTCCCAAGAACCATGATAGTCGTATGCCATTACGTGTATAAAATTCAAATATTTGGATATTTCTAATACGTCATAAGCAATATCAATGGTTTTTTTATCAGCACTTATTGCTGCTGTCAATAGCAAACCATGTTTGTCCAAAGTATCTTGTAATTCCTTAATAAGACTGATGAAATTTTCTTTATCATAGGATGCACCACCTCGTTTACCAGGAAATTCCCAGTCCAAATCGAGTCCATCAAAATCGTATTTCCTACAAAAAAAAAAAAATAATAATAAATAAATAAATAAATAAATAAATAAATAATTATTCATGTTATATTTTTTTTTTTTTTACTTCAAAAATTCGATGACACTCGATACAAAAATTGATCGCCTTTGTGGAGATGCTGCTAAAGCGGAATAATTAGCACTTCCCTCATTCCAACCACCAATAGCTAAAGATACCTTTAGATGTGGATATTTTTTTCGAAGACTAGTCATTTTCTTATACGTTCCTTTCCCTAATATTTTGTATAATAAAAAAAAAAAATTATTATGAAAAATTATACGTTGCATTTACTACTCTCATGTGCTGAACAATACCATAATTGTCTTCTAGATCTGCCCATGAATCTAAACTCCGGATGGTCGATGTTGTCACATTTAAACCAGCAAATGAGTAAATAACATGAGTACAAAGATTTGGCTGAAAATTTTCAAATTGAAATTGTCCCTTTCCTGGACGATATTGTGCCCATGATGCAACATAGCACACAACAACTTTGTCATGTATTGGCCTCAGAGGATCTACAATCACAATTACACATACGTTAAAGGTCAGGGATTGCTTGTGGTGCATACCACTTGGGTAAATGTCATGAATAAATTATTAAAGAAAGTTAAATAAATATAAATGCTATTATAATATTATAATAAATAATTACCACGGATAGCAAGTAGTTTAGGTAAATAAATTGCAAAGAGGACAATGGTGATGAATATCAATGTTCGCGACATTGTTCAATCCGTTTGATCTACAGTCATAACAATAAACAAACAAACAAATAAAAAATGTTAAAATACAATTCACCGGTTTATCATATCTCATTGAGATCAAAGACCTTTCACTATACCAGAATATATCGTTCTTAATGAATATAAAAAACTTTGTAGCAATATTTACTCTGCTTCAAACTCAATACGACTGAATCAGCGACGCCACGATGATGATCTTTTCTAGACTGTGGATAGCTTTGCTTGCTCCCACTCACTTACCCTTTTTATAATTTTAATTTTTTTTCCGTTTTTTCTGTTTTTTTTTTTTTTTTTTTTTTTCTCGAGTACTTGAATAACGGCTCTTGAACGGGACAGTACCATGCGAGACTTTTACGTGACCCATATGGGGATAGAGAGAACCTGTTGCACCTGAAGGGAAGAAATTTACATGATCCCATTACACTCTCAAATTTATACGTCTACATAACGAACCACAAATAATAAATTTGTAATTCTTACTTCAATAATTGATAGACGTGATTAATACAAAATATTTATTTATCATGAGTACGTATATTTTATGAATGCAATAACAAAATAAATAATTTGTTGTATGCAGTAGATCAAGAGGAATTCGAAAATTATACGTAGTTAGTTTTAAATCTGGCTACAAGGGCGGCAGCACCTCCTGGGTGAGATAGGAAGCGCCATACACTGGATTAATTATTAATTATTTATTAATTCGAATTGTTGTGTAGGTTATAAATTGTTATGTGATTATTACATATTGTTTGTTATTTTAAATTGAAGAATGCCTTTAATTATTATCACGGGTATTCCATCAAGTGGTAAAAGTACAAGGGCCGAAGAGTTGAAAATTTTTTTTGAAAAAAATCATGGAAAAAAAGTTGAAATTATTCATGAAGTTGAAACAATTATAAAAGCAGGCTATGATAAAAATGGTTTTTATTCTGGTATATATATTTATTTTAATATAAATTTTATAATAATGAATTGATCATTAATAAAAAGAAAACTTTTTTTTTTTTGTTCACAGATTCGAAAAAAGAAAAAGCTATCAGAAGTGACATTAGGTCTAGCATTGAGCATCAACTGAATACCAGTGATGTTTTGATTCTTGACGGTAGCAATTATATTAAGGGATATCGATATGAGCTTTATTGTTTATCAAAATCATATAAAACACCACAATGCACAATTCACTGTGATACTCCAGTAGAACATGCTTGGTTATTGAATGAAAAAAGACAAGAAGCAGATAAATATTCCCGCGATACATTTGATGCTTTAATAATGAGGTATATATATTTTATTTTTCGTGTAATTAAAAAAATATCACCCATTTTTTTTATATTTTAAGATATGAATCACCAGATAATAAAAATCGATGGGATTCGCCATTATTTCCTGTAACTCCACATGATCTATTACCACTTAATGATATATATAGTGCTCTATATCTTGTTAAAGCACCAAAGCCCAATATGAGCACACAATTGGTGAGAAATAATTTAAATATTAAAAAAATCACACAGTTGTATTAAATATTAATTAATTTTTTTTTTTTTAATGTAGCCACCAGTATCATCAACAAATTATTTATATGAACTCGATAGGATATCACAAGAGATAGTGAATGTAAGTTTATTATAAATATTAATAAATGTTCTTGATTTATTTATTATTATTATTATTTTTTTTTGTATTATATTAGGCTATTGGTAATGCTGAAAAAATGGGCATTACAAATGATATTAAATTACCTGGATTCAATTTATCAGTCGAGAGAGGAGCAGATGCAGCACAATTAAATCGGTTGCGTCGCCAATTTTTGACCTACAGTAAAATGCAGCAGATCGAGGTTAATCAAATAGCACAATTATTTGTACAGTATTTGAATAAAAGTCTTTAAGAATAATCACTAGATTTAATTAATTAATATAATGAACTCGAAATTTTTTTTTTTTAAATTCGATTTATCGAATTGTATATTTTTTCATCATTTAAGGTGATATAAAATTACAGTAATTATTTGCGATATTACAGATAATTTCTTGTATTATAGATAGTAAATTGGTTTATGTCAGTCATGTTAACTATTTATTTATTTATTATTATTATTTTTATTATTTTTTTTTTTTTTTCATATTTCACTTTCATATTTAGATGTTTGGGGATGTGAAAAAAAAAAAATTTTTTTAATTGAACTAAATAAAACTTGTTTTATAAAGAAAAAAAATTGAATAGAAGTTAAAAGGCACTATATACATACATATATTTTGTTCACATTCATTTTTGAGATTTTCTTTTTTTTTTCAAATCTCATTTGTGCTAATCTTTGTGTTATGCTTTACTTGTTACTTGAATAAGTTTTGTACCATTTTTTTGTTGCCTTTAATCTCATCTTGTATTATTTCATCACAAATTTTTTTTCGCGTATTTTTTCATCTAATTCATTAATATAATAATTTTTTTTTTTTTTCAAAAATATGAAGATTGTTTTGCCCATTAAAATATAATTATTATATTTTTAAAAAAATACTATATGAAGTCTTGTGTCAATGGTATTGTTACTTTTTGAACAATGACTCATTTTCGTAATTTTCCTCTGATTAATTTTGGGATATCTTCAATTAATTATAATTTTCTATTTTCTAAATAATAAAGGAAAAATCTCAACGCGATATTATGCCATTTGACTTGGGAGTTTTTCACTATTTTTATTCTTTCACTCTATTAATCTCACCGCCATTTCGATGATCATTCAATAATGCTTGTCGCCTTGGCTTTCTACATACAAAATAAACGCTATTATACTCACATTGCAACATACTTTTTATATTTTGAGCATAACGCGTTTTAACTCGAGTTTCTTCTGTCTATAAGCAAAAAACGATAATATTATTACATTTATACATATCTATAATTACTGAAGATAAATAATTGATAATTATATTATTATTTACCTCTATTTGAAATCCAAACCCAAGAATAACTTGTCGAACAACTTCATAGCTTGGTTCTATTGAGTCCTCTAATGGCATATCACTAAAATGATAAAGAAGTGGCCCAAGATTTATCCAGACACCGCCAGGTTTTAGTATTTTGTATATCGTTTCGATGAATTGAACGACATTATTTGCACAATCAATGAAGAAACACGTAGCAACGCAATCCCAATGATTATCATCCGTGTAAACCTAATAAATATAAATATATATATATATACGTAGATGAAAATAAAAAAATATATAATTTTTTAAATTTAATTTTACCTCTAAAAAGTCTCCAGCAGTCATGGAAAATTGGGCATTTTCTGGAAGGTCACTTGGATTAACATCAGGAAAAAATACCGCTTGTGTTTGATGTGCTGCATGTAAATTGTTCATGTATTGATGTACCCAAGGATGAACTTTATATGAATCAACACCTCTACACCTTTGAGATATGAAAAAAAAAAAATATATATATATATTAATTTAACAAATGAAGATTAATAAATAAAATAATTTTAGTATGTGAATTTTTTTTATAGCTCACTTATTCAAGACAAAATGTGACGCAAAAAGCATGAATAGTGAAAATTCATTTCCTTGACACGTGTATCCACGTTTTGCAATTTCGTAAGCAAGTCTACCGAGACCGGCACCAGGAACCAATATCTGTATGTCGGCTGGAGTGCTAAAAAAAATATTGATTGAATTAGAAGTAATTATTTTTTAAATCTTAATTTGATCAGACAAATACGTTTAGAAGTGATATTTTACCAGAGATTGTCTGGAAACAAATTAATTATTTCGTCAATTATTGGTTGGTAGCACGCATTTCTCTCTTCAGTCCCCTCAACACTCCAATCCCTTACTAATTGTTTGATTGTTGCTTGTACTTTCTCCTGATCAGCCAACACTGGTCGTGGATTCAATGTCTGCAATTAGACCTACCTATATTTCATACAATGAAAATCATTTTCATCTTAATTAAATGGAGCGAATAATACGAAAAATGTATCTTTTTTTTTTTTCCCGATTTACAACGAACGAAGCAACAAATAATTATTTTGTTTACGCTCGCGTGTCAACTAAAATATAAAATAGTTATTTATAGGTATCTAAAAGTAAAAGAAAATAAGCAACAAAAAATTTTGATATTATACAATGAATACTTCTCCGTACATTTTCATTCTGGGCACACGATGGATTAACATTCTCAAATATATGTGATACATCTTTTATAATTAATTTAATTATTTCATCATTGTTCTCGATGCACAGTTTAACCTCTTGCAAATGCTCACGATAATTTGTCAATAATTTTTGATGATGTGTCGGTAAGGATAGAAGATATGATTCGGTTTTTTTCACTCGTTGGAGTGAGTGTGGTCTGAAAAAAAATATATACAGAATAAATCATTATTATTCCTGAATATCACAACTATTTGAACAATTAGGGGTTATGCTCATAGATATAATCGGCATTAATTATCTCTATATATATATATATATATATAGATAAAGATTTTTCCATTTATCATACATTATAATTACATAATTATAAAAATAATTATTATCATTTTAATATAAAAAATAGATTTGTGAAACAAGTCTTTTTCATAATTTTTCATCATTAAATAAAAATGAATAAGTGCTATCCAAAAATGTACACTCACTTGTAGTATTTAAATGCCGACACAATTCGCTGAAAGTGCTTTCGTTCTTCCTCATCCTCATACGTATTTTGCATCTTTTTCGTATAAATATCATTCATGGTATCCATGTTTTTTTTTTTTTAAATTTTTATCTACTATCTTTCTGAGACAAACAAAATTACATATGATTAATTCGTGAATGATTGTACAGTTGAACGAGGTATTTTTTTAATTTTTTTTTTTTTTTTTTTTTGGCACCAACTCTTCTTCCACACGGCAAACTCCACACAATTCTACACTGTTTAATTGTGTACAGATTTATGTGTATATATATTTGCACAGGGATTACATATATTCTCTTGTTTTTCTCACTCTTCTGCTATCTCCCACCGTCTCTCTTTTCTTCGCTCCCTAGATACCTATATAATAGCCTTCTCTTTATTTTCTATTGGTGCGTGCGTTTCTATTTCACTTCTCAATTGTACTCGATATATTCTGTGATATTCCCTTCTTGAGGAATTATAATTTCAAACGGAAATAATTATATTTTATGTTAATGAATATATACGTATAACTGTCGATATATCTGAACAACAGAAATATAAAAACCAGAAAAATAGTGAAACAAAAAAAAAAGAACAGAATAAATAAAAATCGCGCCAAGTGTTTTAAAAATTTTTACGCCATTTTTTTTTTTCATACTTTATGGGTCGAGTTTCCACTTGAAATATCGTGCGACTGATGACACCACTCCAACTTCCATTGGTGCCTTGATAATTGGTCACATGTATATTCAAGCCAATCAGCAATAATATTATATTTAGAGATTAAATATTTGTTTTTTTTTTGTTTTTTTTTTTTTTCTTCACATTTTCTTCTATTTATTATGAATAATATAACCCTATATTTTTGGTATACATTCAATAGTCAACTGGCATATGACATCATATAATTTGTACTATTATACAATAAAAAAACGCCCACGATAGTTTTTTTTTTTTTTATTACTACTAAATGTCACATTTTTCTTGTGAACAAAAAAAAAAATTGTCAAAGGTGAGTGTTAAATTTCGCTTATCTGATTAAAGAAATTAAATCCATATAACGGTATTAAAACAGAACAATAATTTATATGAATAACAAAAAATTTTTTATTTCAGTTATTTAATGTACACTAATAGTGGTTGAGTGTTGTTATCGTGATATTAAAAAAAAAAAAATATATATATATATATATATTTAAAAAAAATGATTGTTGGAGAGGCAGGATCTACAAATGCAGATCGAGTTCATATTAGATTATCAAATGAAAAGGCACCGTTAATTAATGGACGCGGTGTCTTTCAAAGAATTGGTAATTTAATTGGCTTAGGTAAATTTGCAAATGCTGAAAGTGATGGTTATGTGGAATTTAGCAGCCTTGGAACTGACAATGGTCGTACACTTGGTACATTTGCTGGTGTTTTTAGTCCCGTTACCCTATCAATGTTCAGCGCCTTAATTTTTATACGAATGGGTATGATAATAATTCAATGAATTTTTATCAAATTAATTTTGATACAATGAATTAATTGAAATAATTAAAATTTTCTCATCCTACAGGATACATTGTGGGTAATGCCGGATTACTTGTAACACTAGCACAATTTTTTATTGCTTACGGAATATTATTATTCACCGTGGCATCAGTTTGTGCAATTTCAACTAATGGAGCAGTTGAGGGTGGAGGTGCATATTTTATGATAAGTCGCACACTCGGTCCTGAATTTGGTGGTTCCATTGGTACTCTATTTTTCATGGCAAACATTGTATCAAGCGCCTTATGTATTTCTGGATGTGCCGAAGGAATAATTGAAAATTTTGGTCCAAATGGCTATCTCGTGGGTGCTGCATCTGTTTTTCCTGATGGTAGATGGTGGAGATTTCTTTATTGTACAATATTAAATATTGCAAACCTAATAGTTTGTCTTATTGGAGCTACAATGTTTGCAAAAACGAGTGTGGCCATTCTTGCGACAGTTTGTATTTGTCTTGCGAGTGTTTTCATAAGTTTTTTGGTGCAAGGACCAATGTCAATTGCCATTCCTGATGCAAATACTCTTGTTCAAAATGCTACGGAGCATTTAAATGGCAGTTACACGGGCTTGAGATCACAAACATTGATGGATAATTTATATTCAAATTACAGTGCTGATTATTCTAGCGGTGGGACTATGTCTGATTTTGCAAGTGTATTTGGCGTTCTTTTTAGCGGTGTAACTGGCATTATGGCTGGTGCAAATATGAGTGGTGAATTGAAAAATCCCGGAATTAATATTCCACGTGGAACATTATCAGCTGTATTATTTACATTTATTTGCTATATTTTATTATCAGTTTTCACTTCAGCAACTACCAGTAGATTTTTATTACAAAATAATTTTATTTACATGATGCCAATTAATGTTTGGCCACCATTTGTAGCAATGGGAATACTCACAGCGACATTCAGTGCTGGTTTAAGTAATTTAATTGGATCAAGTCGTGTTTTAGAAGCATTAGCCAAAGACAATATTTTCGGATCAGGATTGAATTTTATTGCGCACGGAACATGGCGTGGAAATCCAATAGCCGCTGTCTTTACATCGTGGTGCCTCGTACAAATTATACTTCTTATTGGTTCATTGAATACCATTGCCCAAATAAATTCAGTTTTATTTTTATTAAGCTATTTAGCAACAAATTTAGCATGTTTGGGTTTGGAATTGGCTAGTGCACCTAATTTTCGACCGCGTTTCAATTATTTTACGTGGCATACAGCAACTATTGGACTCCTTGGAACATTAATTATGATGTTTGTTATCAATAGTATTTATGCGTCTAGCAGTATTATTGTATGTTTAATTTTAATTATTGTTCTTCATCTATTTTCACCGAGTAAAAATGCGGCATGGGGAAGTATTTCGCAAGCACTGATATTTCATCAAGTTAGAAAATATCTATTGATGTTGGACTCGAGAAAGGATCATGTGAAATTTTGGAGACCACAAATATTATTAATGGTATCATCACCGCGATCATCGTGTCCACTCATTGATTTTATCAATGATCTAAAAAAAGGTGGACTCTATGTTATAGGACACGTGAAAGTTGGAGATTTTAGTGGTCAGGGAATTGATCCAACTATTGAGGAATATCCCCAGTGGTTAAGTTTAGTAGATCATTTGAAGGTGAAGGCATTTGTCGAGTTGACAATAACAAAAACTGTCAGAGAGGGTTTACAACATTTAATAAGAATATCTGGAATGGGTGCAATGAAGCCAAATACAATTGTCCTTGGATTTTATGATGATGAACAGCCTCGTGATTGTTTCACAGATTCGAAATATTCAACAAGAATTTTCGATAATGCCGCTACAAGTGGAATCAATCATATATTTCCATTGAGACAATCTGGGTGTGAAAAACCTCTGGATCCTGTTCAATATGTTGCCATGTGTTTGGATGTACTGAGAATGAAAAAAAATTTGTGTCTCTGTCGGAATTTTCATGCATTAGATAAGACAATGTTGACAATTAAAAATTCAAATTTTCAATTTATTGATGTTTGGCCTGTCAATTTCTTTCAACCAACTGATCAAGATTCATTTGATACAACGTCACTCTTTATGTTACAACTTGCGTGTATTATTAATATGGTGAAAGGATGGAATAATTTACGTTTGCGTGTATTTTATTGTGAAGTAACTCAACATGATTCAAATTTGAATATTTCTGAAGTTGAGGGAACATCCAATACAGAATTTCCACGTGCTTCAACTGAACATCAAATTAGAAAAATGTTGAATGTATTGAGAATTAGCGCATCTATCCAAAAAATTCCAAATTGGGATACGCAAATGTCAATGTTGAAAGGGAAATCATTGATTCAATGTCGAGAAAATGATAATTATGACGAGACAAATAATTATTCTAATAGAGAATTGAGCAATGTCGCCAGGAGTTATATTCTTGGTGTCAATCAATTAATAAGAGAACATTCCAATACAACTGCGGCTACATTTGTTTACTTGCCTGGACCACCAACAACAAATTCATGGGATGAAGATACGACTTATCAACAATATCTTCAAGCACTCACGGAATTGACTGCCGATTTACCTCCAACCATTCTTGTCCATGGTGTCAGTGCAGTTACTTCTACAACATTATAATTATAGATAAATCAATAATCAATTGAAGAAAATAATTGATTTTTGAAAAGTATTATGCGTTTATACATGTGTACATATATATATATATATATTCATACGGTTCAAATACGGTATTTCATTATAAAATAAACAAATGGGAGAATTAATTCACCGGATTTATGGTTTAAAAATACTAATATTAACAATAAAGTTATTTATTTTAATAGATAAAAATGTGCTTGCGGGCTTGATCTTATTCTATGATAAAAAAAAAAGTTAATCACTCAAAAAATATAGTATGTACTGGGCTTAATACTGTGATACAAAATTTATCCTGAAAAAAAATTTTTATTCAAATATAGTAAGAATTTTTTCTTTTTTTTTTTTTTTTTCTTTTTCTGTATTGATTGATGTAACAACTTTAAGGCCAATTGTAAGAACAATTAAGTTGATCAACTTTTATACAACATTTAATAATAAAAATATTATATAATATATTTTTGTAGAAATATATTCAATGATCCTCTATCGTTTATGTATCACGTTTATCATATAATTCATAAAATATAAATAATATATATTATTCATATGACTAATTCTAAATTTCTGGTGTAAATACTGGTTAAAAAAATTTTTATTCCGGTAAAATGCAATTAAATTTTCATTTATGGATGGAATGTCAGATTAATTTCTATTATCATCCTCAATAGGATACTATTGGAAGATATTTTTAACCAGGTACTGATCAGATTTGGATTGTTTCAATTGACAATTAACCATATTGTTAAATTTATTTTTACATTCATCTGTTGGATAACTTGACATGGATTTTTTTAATATTCCATCATCATCAAGGACATCAGTTGATTTTATTTTTACACCGATAAATTTTATTAACTTCAATAATTTATGGGAGTATTCTGTGTGGCCAGATATTATATCAGTGAGGTCAATATTTTGAACATCTAGACAATTTTCAATTGGCATTAATCCAGCAACACCTGTACTTATTGATAATGTCCTATAGAGAAATTTTAGTAACCAATCTGCCCGACAATATCCATTAATAATATTACCGGCTACAACTCTCGAGCATTTTTTCCATTGAGAAGTTTTATTGGTCACTGGTGCACCTAGCATAATTGCATCTTGCACAATACCCTCAGCATTGCCTATTTCTGCGAGTTCACGTAAACAATAAAATATAACACGAGCACCTAAACTATAACCGATTAATGTTACAGGTCGTTTACCATGTTGTCGGGATAACAGTACGTGAGCCAAATGTTTCCCAACTTCTGAACTTCGACGACAACAAACAGACCACGGATTATCAATAACTGATGATATTGATAATAATGCAGCTGGCCAAGCAATTGCACTTACAATTCCTGATAAAATTGTATATTTTAATGCCTCTTGGGTCGCAACAGATACGGCTATACTTGAAATATACTCTGATGCTTGGCCTAATTCGATTAAATATTTTGTCTCATAGCGTAGAGCATATTGTTCGCGTGATAAAGCTAAACATCTCCATGGCTTACTGACATTGTCGGAGTCATCATTATTTAACCAGCCCGAAATGGCTATTGCAATATGAAGTTGTTGATCAGTTTTAGTATATGGTGTTAGTGGTACAAATTCAAATTCTTCAAGTTGTCCAACGCGTTTGTGCATTTTATATCCCGTTAATCCTGCACCAGCTGCACCAAACATTGAACCAATTATTGCTACACCAGCAGTGCTAGTTAGAGCAGCAGCACTTGCACCACCAAGAATAGTTCCAACACCAATTCCAATAAATGGTGCTGCCAAACCACCAGTTAATCCAATTAGTGTGCCACCTGCTATTGTTGCCAAACCCACTGATGTATAGCGTTTTATTTTACGTATTTTTTCACGACGTTTTGCCATTATTTTTTCCGCTCTGGAATTTATTCAATTACTGTACACAATTATTCTATATTAAAAGTTCCAAGAAATTTTTTTTATTATATTTCACTCACTCAGTTGGACAATCTACATCATTGTTGAGTAATTGCACAATGGAATGCTCGTAAAGTTCAATCAAATCGAAAGGAACGTTCAATAATTTTGCTAATTCACGTGCCAACACTCTTTGTCTCGCATCATATTCACCTGAAAATAATATATATATATATTTATGTAGAAAAAAATTTATTTTCTATTTATGAATTATTCAATTGTTTTATATCTTTAATTTATGTGGCATATCTATCAACTACATAATAAATTAATTTTTTTTTTTTTTTTTGCACTAAAATTACCTGATATAATTCCTGAGATATTGTAAACAAAAAAATTTATGTATGTATAACCTTTTAAAACTTTTGCTATTTTATTCTTTTTTTTTTTTATAGATGTGTCAATATCTAGGAATGAATAATTTGATAATATTACCACTTTCCACAGCAAATAAGACTGCATCTTGAACGACAATTATAGCTTTTCCAATAAGACTTGGCTCCTCAAGGAGAAATTTAATATAAGTCTCGGTTGATTGACCAGTATTGCCTTCGATCAAAATTAACATCACAGTTTCCACATTTTCTTGTGCTCCCAAATGTCGACATAATTGTTTGATATATTTTCGATTGAAATCAGCATTCCACTCGCCTGGAAATAATTCCGCGAGTAAAATGGCACAAATTGAAAGATAACTGTATACTCCGCCTTCTGATATTTTCAAATCACTGTCTGAAATATTATAAAAAATATTTTTATACGTAATTATTGAATATGATTATATATAAAAAAATATTCTACCTGTTTTTTTAAATTGACGATGTTGAGATGTCTCTGGGTTTTTTTTTGCTAGTTGTATCGATGTTTCCATTATTTATTTTTCGATAAATGTCCGTCAAATTTTTCATACTTTATTGATAACGATTGTTAATTTTTAAGGTTATTATGAGATAATAATAATACGTCACAATACAGTATCACACCTTGAGTCAATTACTATTTATTAAAGATACTATTACTTTGTTGAAAATAAAATTTAAATAAATTTTTTATAAGTTATTTCATGAATATAAAAATAAAAGTAAAAATTTTTTTTCCTCCTGCATTAATGAAAGTTTATTATTTTTTATTATACATTAAACTAAATTTAGTTTAATCAATTAATTAATATTTTGTATTTGTAAAAAATACTGGATATAAAATAGGATTTATTTATAATCCATATACAACATTCCTTTTGCCACAGTAAGAGCTGAATCTTTGTTCAATAATTTTTCAACAATTGCAAGACCAAATGCATAGGCAGTCGCGGGACCTCTGCTAGTTATAATATTCCCTAAACATGATAAAATTTATTAATCATAAATATTTTTCAGAGACTTTAGGAAAAAAAAAAAAAAAAAAAAAAAGATAAAAATACCATCAATGACCACAGTGTCATCTAAATATTTATAATCTTCACACAATTGATCTTTCATTGATGGATAAGATGTAATTTGTTTTCCAATGCCAATTCCATGAGCTTTCAGAGCAGTAGGTGCTGCACAAATTGCAGCTATCAGTTTTCCATCTGCATTTTGTTTTTTTAATAAATCCCCAACGGCCTTGGACTGGTAATAAGTAAAAAAAATTAATAATAATAAATATTATTATGTATATATAATCTTAATCGTATTGTAAAATCATTGGAATATTTTTACATTGCTTAGAGCTTTTGATCCACCAAGTCCACCAGGTAAAATAACAACATCATATTTTTTATCTGTGGCTGCATCAAATTTTTCATCAGCGCAAATTTTCACATCACGACTGCATTTGACACATTCCTGACCAGTGATACTTGAAATTACCACATTAATCTATAATTTATGTAAAATTAATTAATTATCAGTGACAATTATTATTTATGATTTAAAATTAGTGAGGTTAATGTAATAATACTCCGGCACGTCTAAGAATATCAGCAGTGATTACTGCTTCCATTTCTTCAGCACCATCAGCCAAAAGTAAAATTGCATTTTTATTCGACATCTCTGATAAGAATTTTTTTGAAATAATACGAATCAAATGTGATTTAATCGCCAGCTGTAAAAATTGAATGGAACGATTCTGTAACATTGGAACAAACAGATGACTGTATTCAGTGAGTTGCATAATTTGTTTACCAAAATTTATGAATATCAATGAAAGTAATATTTTTTAAATAATTATTATGATAATTATATAATAATCTATATCACGAATGATAAATTAATATTAATAATTATAGTGATACTTACTACGCAGACTTGTGGGATTTAACGAGAGACTGAGCAATACTACCATCTGTATAAATTGGTTATCAATATGAATTATATATTTAAAACCGGCCCAAGAAAATTTACTTCCATCTACACAAAATTTAAAACAGAATCAAATATTTTATTGAAATATTTCAAGTATTCTAGAAATTTTTCAACAAATAATGATGACAAAAATTCTGTAGCACTTGCATATACTAATTATGATACTTACAAATCATCGGCAACGCCTATTGTAATTATGCATGGACTTTTTGGATCAAAAAGTAATTGGAATTCAATGGGAAAAGCATTAAATCAAGAGACAAAGAGGAGAATATTTATTTTGGATGCAAGAAATCACGGTGAATCTCCACACTCATCGCAAATGACATTTCCATTGATGGCAAAAGATGTAAAAGATTTTTTAAAATTTCATAACATTGAAAAATCTATTTTAATTGGACATAGTATGGGTGGTGTAGTGATGATGTGTGTTGCATTAAATTATCCAAATATTGTTGAAAAACTCGTGGTTATTGATGTATCTCCAGTTAGAGCAACTCCGAATCTTCATACATTAGCAGAAATAGCTAATACTATGCTTTCTATTAAATGTGAAAATAGTAAAACTTTAACGGAAGCGAGAAAACACGCTGATGAAATATTATCAAAAACAATTAATTCACAAGCAATGCGACAATTTTTATTGATGAATCTTGTTGAAAATAGTCCAGGAAATTTTATTTGGAGATTAAATTTACCTATTGTCAAGGGATTTATCAATCACATATCAATTTTAGCACAAATACTCATGCAATCAACGAATAAAACTTTTAATGGTCCAACATTGATTATAGCTGGATCTACCAGTAATTATGTGGAAAAAGAAGATGATATTGGTATTAAAAAAATATTTCCTGCTGCAAAGCTCAAGTGGATTGAAGGTGCTGGTCATACAGTGCACGCAGATAAGCCAGCAGAATTTCTCAGGGCAGTCACAGCTTTTGTCGATCAATAATCCCACGTAACATTATAAAACATAGTAAAATAAATAAAAAATTTTTTGACATTTGAAAATTAGGTATTGAATAATTTTGTAATACGATATAAATTTATTTATTGTATATAATCAACGTCGTATAAAAATATATGTAACGAAGTAATAAAAAAAAAAAAACCTTATCACCCTGTTCATTAATATATCATTAAATTTAAATAACAAAATATCCTCTACTTCCATTTGCATTATTTCAAAATTAATATTTTTTCTATTTAATTATTTAAAGTTTTGAATTTAATGATTGAAATTTAACTTCTTTCAAATCAATATATGCACTAGTTATAGCTGGGGTGTTTATTTCTGTGACAATAGTTTGAAAGTGAATTCTATTGCCTTCCCTCCACATATCAGTCCTGAGAGTTTGCCCAGGAATAACAGTTCTGGCAAAACGTACTTTCATTGAATCAAATAATTTTGCATTACCATCAGCAAATGTATTTAATACATGCCGAGTAGAAAATCCAAGTGAACAAAGTCCATGGAGAATTGGTGATTTAAATCCTCCCATTTGAGAAATATTTGGATCAATATGCAGAGGATTCATATCAAAACTGCCAAGCCGATAAAGTGCTGCTTGTTCCAATGTGGTTGATTGTGATACAGATGCATCGGGTTTTCGATTTGGCAATGGGACAATTGGTATTTCAAATTCCGAACTATTCGGACCACCATATCCTCCGCCACCTATTATTACAGCTGTTACTTGACCTTCAGAAATTTGATCTCCATTTTCTTTATTAAATGTATCATGTTTAATTAGAAAGAATAAATTTTTTCCTTTATCTAGTGTTGCTTGAAGATGAAGTTTAGTTTCAACAGTTGCTTCAGGTGGAATATCTTTCAAAATTTTAAAGTACTGTTCACCATGGACAATGCTTGCTACATTTACGTCTCTATCTTTTGTTATTTTCTCTAGTACATTGCTCTCCATGCTACCCCGAGCTCCATAAATAACATGATAAGTTGGAAAAACTGAAAATTTTTCATGATTTTCATATATATAAGCAAAATCACGTGGATCCTGGATTTTTGCGCCAATACTTAAAGCGTAAAGAATTACATCTCGATCGTTATACGTATGTTCAAATGAATATTTTGTTTTTCTTTCAGTTGATAATGTTTCAATGACATTCATTAATTCACCTGTCGCCGCGGCTAGCGATTCAAAATGTTTTGCATTAGTCATATCAGTAATTTTATTCCAATTGTCACGTACGTCTTCGGGAGTTACTAATTCATTTTTGTTAGAACGCAAAATACAACCATTGGATCGTATCAAATGACATTTTCCAGCCCATCCCAAAGCAGATTCAATTATCGAACCATTTTCCGAACAATTTTCATGACACAACCAAAGAATAACCGGAGCAATCAATTCGGGTTTAAACTCACTATAAAATTCTGGTGGTAGAACATCTTCAGTTAATCGTGATCCAGCTGTTGGCACAATAATATTTGTATTAATTCCGCTGGATTGTCCCTCGATAGCCAATGAATTTGCTAATCCAACTAAAGCCATTTTAGCTGAGCTATAATTTGCCTGGCCAAAATTTCCATACAGTCCACTGTTGCTCGATGTAAAAATAATTTTTCCATATTTTTGTTTTTTGAAATGTGGCCATGCCGCCTGGGTTGTTTTGACTGCACCTTTCACGTGAACTTGTTGAATAATATCCCAATCTTCTTCAGACATTCGTAAAAACGATTTATCACGAAGGATTCCAGCATTATTTATTAAAATATCTATTTTACCGTATGTCTTAATGGCACTCTGTACTATATTTTCACCATTTAATACATTGTCATAATTGGCAATTGCTTCTCCACCACATTGTTTTATCTCTGCTACAACTGTGTCAGCAGCTCGTGTATTGTTTCCATCACCGTGACGTCCACCACCCAGATCGTTTACCACAACTTTTGCTCCTCTTGATGCAAAAAGAAAAGCGTAAGATTTACCTAGTCCAGCACCTGCACCTGTTATCACTACAACTTTCCCATCAAAGCGTAATTTGGACATTATAATGATTTTTATAAACCTGTATTAATATAAATGCAAGATATTACTTCAATTCTTCTCAATTTGTCGTCAATTAAATTTTTGCTTTTTCAGTTGATTTTGTATCAAGCATATAATTGAGTTTCCTTTACTCACAGATATCTTATAAGTCTACTGTATAAAGTCCACTTGTAAATAGTGCAATATAATTCAATGAGTTTTTGTAGTCATGCAAAAGTGGAACGAAATATATTAATTCAAAGATATTTTTAAATTGACAGATGGTAAGTACAATCTGGCCATCTACATTTGGAATTTGTATTAATTTTATTCATTAATTTATAACGCAAGTTACATTTTTTTCTTTTTCAATGCAGCAAGTGAAAAAAAAAAAACAAAAAAAATTCAATGAATAATCTGACGAGTCTAAAGAAAATAAATAAACAAATAAACTATTCAAGTGAATATAACAAGATTTCTAACGTGGACACGGGAATATTTCAAGTATGGAAGTATCAAAATTAAATGTAATCTTGACTAAAAATGAAATTTGCAATTATTTAAATGAAGTAAGTACATGACATAGTATCATTTGTATTTATATTTTTATTTACATTAATAATTATTTTGTATACTTGACTTTTATAGTTTTTTTACTCTTGCATCAATGAAATATGTGGGTTTGAAAAAATTACTTATGAACAATTTATGAAGACAGGCTGGTCAGAGGAAGAATATAATTATATACACACAGTAATTAGTGCTTTATTTACAAATCCAGCAGTACTTTATTTAGATAAAGCAAAGGTAATATTTATACTAAGTCAAATATTATATATTATCTATATATTATTAGTTGTAAAATAATTATTTATTGTTGTAGTTGCCACAAGAATTTCTCGATTTTCCCGACAATATACAAGAACAAATGTTAAATTGTCTCAAAGAAAAACAAGAATCTCTCGTAAATGTATTATTGAAAAAATACTCGGAAGAAAAAAATAAAACTATGATTGATTTTGATTGGCGATTAAAAATGATAATGGGTTCAAGTAGTGTTGCATCTCATAAAGAGCCAATATTACAACTTGATTTGAGAGTTATGGAAAACAAGACCGAGAGTATTGTTGATTTTGAAATGAATAAAAATGAATTGGATAGTTTTATTAAAGCTTTAGAATCAGTAGTATGAAGAATATTGTTCATTTTTAATTTATGAAAATATGAAAAAAATAATAATTTAATATCTCACGTTGTCTTATTATTTTTATGTGAACTTACCTCAAATGATACAAGTTCAGATGACAAAAAAAAAAAAAATAATAATAATTAGGATGATAGAAAATGATTATATAAAAAATAACATACACATTTGTTTCACAATTTATTTGTTATTATCGATAAATGTAGAATAGTTTGCTATTATAACTGCTGATCAAAGATATTGAAGACTTTTTTTAATAACTTTCACATACTTGGACATGTCTCTTATTCCCCCTCTCTCCAATTGAAAAATTCATTTTAAAATATTTGTTTTTTATATTGTTAAAATTTAAGAAATCAAAAAAAGGAAGTGTGTAATTAATATCGTTTTAGGGACGTCCCAAGTGTATATATATATGTGTATGTGTGTTTAATTAATGTTTTACAATCAATGAATTTGTTCTTTTTTTTTTTTTTTTTTGTTGTGTTTTTATTGTAAAATTAAATGAAAAATTTTTCATCTCATAAAATTATTAATGTGAGATAATGAATTTTTTCGTTGTAAATATTATTACGGAGAATATTTAATTAAATCCCATACAATTAATATTTACTATACAATTTTTAATTTTACTGCCTTTCACTTTTTTAAATTTTTTATTTACCCCTTAATATATTTTTATCATTTAAAATCAATGCCAGTTTGTAGTCACAGTGACCACACACTCCATTTTTTTTCCTCTTTCTCTCTTCTTTTCGTCCTCTCCCCCTATCTCTTTTTTTTAACTTGGAAATATTCTGATTGGGTGGAGAGTATACGCATGCATGCGTGTCACTATTATCAATAAATACACTACGGCCTCCATATATATATAAAAAAAATGTAGATAGGTAATTGTAAGTTTTTTTTTTTTTTTCCATACTTTTTTATCGTTTTGGAAATTTGTATAAATGTAGAAACACCGTATGAAAAACTTGAAAAAGGTAAATTGTTATTCTTTGTCGTTTTTTTTTTCTTTTTCAGAGTAGTAAAATTGTGCGAGTTTCATTTTGTATTTTAACTTTAATTAGGCGATATTCCAATAATTATCATAAAAATTACGATAGACAATTCGTCGTTATAATTATTGTTACGGCAAAAATGTAGCTATTCTGAACAAATCATTAAATTTACACATATGTAATTTTTACTATTTCTAGATTATATATCACTTAAATTTTTTTTTTTTTTTTTTTTTTTTTTTTTTCGATTTACTGCATCGTACTTTTGTCCCTTCCCTCAATTTATTTCGTCGTGTTTATGTTATGTGCTTAAAAAAAACAAGAAAAAAAATAATAATTTTAGTGTGCGTGCATCGTAACATATAAAATCAAATTTTCAAAATAAAAATACGTCTATTATATAAGAAAAAAAAAAAAATATTGAAAATGATGAATTTACAAATTGGCGAAAAGTGAATATTAAATAAAATTACAATTGGTCAAATATTTTCAAATTGATCACAAAAAGAAATTTTATTCTTTTATCATTTTTTTTTTTTTTTACTATATGAGTAATTTTTATTCTTATTTTAATACTGTCGCGAGAGTACGCTTCGATTTTCATTGTCTTACTTTTCAGACATTCTGATTCTTATTTTTATTCAATCTTATATTCATTAAAATCATGGACTTGAGATACACACACCTTCACTCCAATTTGATGTTTCTATTTTTTTTTTTTACTTTTCTTCGTTATCTATCATAAAAAAACCATTTTTCAGCCTTTGCTCTATTTTTTATGGTTATTTATCATCATCATTATGATTCTTACGAGTGCTCATGGGTTTTTTTTTCTTTTTATTCCATATCAGGGCACAATAGTAGTATAGATTATTATAATGGGAGGACAGAGAGAGGTTGGTTGGCTTATGACATCTCTTTGAGTATTTCTAAGGTGTGAAAACGACGCAACGCAATACCGCCAAATCAAATTATTATTATTATTTTTTGTTTAATCTCTTCTACATTACTCCTATGAACTTTCGCATAAACGTCGCTAATCGTTTTTACATAATATTCCTTTGCATTAGAATAATCTCAATAACAATTAATGACACTCTTTGAAAATTCTACATTTTTTTGCAGAGCAATTATTCTATTTCGATAAATTTGTGCTGGGCACAACCCGAAGATAAAAAAATTCTATATTGTGTGTACGAGCGTGTATGTATATGTGTTTATGTATGTATTGCTAGTTCTTTTTGTTTCTTGGCGTTATGAAATATCCATCACTATCTCGAGTAACCTCATCAATTCCGAGTGTCTCACGAGATTCATCGTTGCTGCAGATTTTTTTTTTTTGTTTTGTTTACCTAAGAATATTTTTATTTTCTTTATTATTAATATTATTATTATTTAATTATTTATTATTATTATTATTTTTTCGTTATTTTATTCGAAATTTAATAATCATAAACTCGAATAATCGATTCGATTTGCAAAACCAAAAAAAATAAAAAATAAAATAAAATAAAAATAAAAATTGTGTGCACTCCATTCTCCTGCTACTGCTGTCGAATGTCACATAAAAATAATTTATTAGGCCTATGGTTTAAAAAAAAAAAAAAAAAAAAATCAACATGTATCAGCGACTCAGTCGTTATTATCAGGTTGACTTGTATCAACTTAATTTTTTTTTTTTTTTTTTTTTCGTAGCTCGTAACAAAAGAACATTATCAATTTTTTTTTTTTTTTTTTTTTTTTCGTTTTTCAGTTTAAGTTGCAGGAATGGTCCAAATATACATATCTATATAATATACTTTTTTGGTTTTAACGAGAAAAAAAAACTTTCTTCTTCCCAAAATACAATTCGATTCACAATGGCCTTTTATTCATTTAAATTGTTTTGATGATTCATTTCAGAGATAATTTCCTGAAAAAATAAAATAATTACGTGTAAATATACATAATTATTTTTATAAATTATTTATGTAAAATATTATTTAAAAATACTCACATTATTAGTAATACAATCGATATTTTCATTAACTGCTGCTGCAACTGCTTTTTCATTGATATCAATTTCTTCAACTGCCTAAAAAACAAAAAAGCAAAAAAAAAAAAAAGATTATAATCAATGGATATTAAGAATTTTTATTTATTTATTTTTCCTCGGTGGATAATCAGATGGCCCCAAGAATCTTTCATAATAAATTTAGTAATTTTTTTTCAAGAACCAAAATGCTTGGAAAATTAATGGTCAATTGGATCTCATCATTTTTATTAATTTTCAATATTATAATTACTATGAAATAAAATTTATTGATATAATAAATTTTATAATTATTAAAATTTTTCATCGTATTGATACGTACTTTAGTGACTGAAGCAACATCTTCAGTGATCATGGGCGCCTTGGATGATGGAGACACAGGAGCTTCAACTATTATATTTTTTGCGACTTCCTCGATGGTTTCCGTCAAATTATTATTGATTACGATATTATTTTCAACTGCCACTTCAGGCTCAACTATGCTCTATTAAAAAAAAAGAAAAAAAAAAAAGAAATTAAATTAATATACAAATAAATTAATCTATTGCTATTTTTTTCCAATAATTTTATTTCCCCTAATTTTTAGTTGATATTTCTCCCATCATGCGAAATATAAGCATCCCGAATACAAAATCGATTCTGTCAAAAATCTCACGCATAAAAGGGGATACAGGTAGCAACAGGCAAGTGGATTTGTAAATATTCTAGAATTATTAAAGAAAATTTTAGATTAAAAAAAAATGACAGAATCTCGTTTGTTTTCACATGCTTGATATATCGTTATATATATAATTATAATAATAAATAAACAAATATAAAAATAATTATAATCATGCTGTTGGAGATGCTTGAAAAAAAAAAAAAAAAAAAATTAAAAAAAATATATATTATTACATATGTACAAATATTGAAGAGTTTTATACGAGATGTAATTCCAACCTAATCTATAAACACAGATATACATACTAAATATATACAAATTAAAAAAAAAATATAAAAATAAAATAATATTAGCTCGAGAGTAGTCGTCTATCAATGAGTTTTATTATTATTATTTTCTGTTTGTTTGTTATTTATATTGGCTATTTATATGCAGTTGTGTAAATCAACATACAGTCACAGGCGTAGATAAAAATATATAAATATACACGGTATTATATATATATATATATATATTTAAATTCAGATAATTGTGTTAATTATTATAAAGAAAACCAAGAGGCAAACAGAGCACGGATAAAATGGATGAATGATAAATGGATAGTTGTATTGGGATTGTATTGGGATAATATTGGATTTTTATCAGGCATGTTATCATTATGCTTGTGTTAATATTTTAAGGATTTTTTTTTTTTTTTTTTTTTTTTTTTTTTTTCGTATTTAAATGAGGTGATTGTATGACAGGATTTTAATTAATTAAATCACGTCTACATAGTGTCAATTCAGCAGCAAATTCTAACAAGCAAGTGCTTTCCTTTTTTTTTTTCCGTTTTTTTTTTTTCATTTTATATGAAAACGATTGGACGTTGATTAGCGAGAAGAAATAGAGGCATTTACGGGAAATAATGGGACACTGAATTTTGATTGAGGATATATTTGTTTTATAGAGGCAGAAAGAGGCTTCTATTCTTCGACTGCGGAATTGTAAAATCCAACGCAGTATTCATATGAATGTGGCCTCATTTAGGATTGAAAAACCAGAAGGTAAACTTCATAAAAATTTCTTTGTTTTGGATTTTTTAAATTCATACTAGCAGTAGGTCATTAAAAGTAGTTTTAATCTTTTTTTTTTTTTTTTTTTTTTTTGCAGACTTCATATGATGGTACACCAGGAATTTTATTATTATTTTTTGATTATTTCGAAAATGTCAAGATTTTTTATATATAGTTTATAAACACTTGATACTGTGCGTCCATGTATTCGTTTATTTATTATTCATGCCAGAATGGTGATTTTGCTTGATTAGTCACCTGCTCATTATTTACGATGTGATGTGTTAATGGGCAAGCAGCAATTGGTGTAGTGTTTTCTTCTTCCTTCTCAATTGTATCAGCAAGTCTATCCATCAAGTTGTTTATGGTATTATCATTATTTGTTTTAGAGTTGTTTTGCTCCACTGAATCCAATCTTGTTTCACTAATAATTTTTTCCGTTTCATTGTCGATAGTTGCGTCGTTGTCATGGCCATTAATCACTAATGGAGCGTCGGAGTCATTAATGACGTAATTAAGATTTAACGTTGGACTGGGAGTTCTAGGTGGAGACAGAATAGGACTATCAGGTTTTGTAATAATTGATTCTTGTGCGTCTTCGTACATTGCTACTTCTTCGGGTAGGGCATCATTGATTTGTGAAGTCATGAACCTGAGTAATTCTGTAGAGACCTGTGGTGCAGCAGATACTGGCAGTGATGGTTGAGTATCTTCAATTTTTTTTACATCTATACATGGTTTTTCTTTGTAACAATGTATATTTTCTTCAGTCATTATTGTCTCAGACACATGTGTTTCCAAGTCATTGTCATTTTTCACATCATAAATTGTTGGTGAAAATTTTCTTGGAATATTTTCATCATTAGAACCATCGACAAGTACTACTTCTGACACATCGAGTTTTGGTTCTTTTACTTCAGAGTTACTATCTGAAACTGGAATTGGTCCTTCTTCGGTTTGGATTACAAGATCTGTTTCAATCGCAATAGCTTCGTTTATTTTTAATTCATCAATATTTTCCTTTTCTATTCTCATCATTTTATCTCGCACATGTTCATTAAAATTTGGAATTACAACTGAATTTTTATCAAAAATTTTATCCTCTTGTTGTTGAGTCTCAATTATATTTTCACTGTTATTTTCGACAATGGAATTGGAATTTTCTTGATCATCCGCGGCATACGAATTATTTCGAGTTTGTTTAATTGTTTCGGCAGGAAGTTTAAGCGCTTCAGCAAGAGCATCGGCATTAGCCGCAGCTTGTTGAGCTTGCTGAAGGGGCGATGGGTCAATGGGAGTTGGGGGTGGACTGGATGGGAGCAATGAATGAAAATCCTCACTGGTTTTCCTCTCAATGATAGACGGTGTAACGATCGGCTGGGTATGGGTAGTGACCTCTACTGGGACCGTTACGGCCTGCACTGGACTGACCTCAACTATTTTTTTCTCGACTTCTTCTTTTTCGGCCTCATCATTTTTTGCCTCAGTAGGGACAGGAGTGGGGGCGATGGGGGATGAGGATGTTTCCACCGTCGCCTCGTTCTTATCGTCAATTGGAGTTGCTTCTGTTGTTGCAATTGATGATACTAGTGGCGGTGCCGGTTTCTCAACTGCCTTGGCATCCTCTACTGGCGTTGATGATGATTCAGTTGGGCTCGTTGGTGTCGACTTTTCTTCCGTTCCATTAACTGCTGGTGTTGGATTTTCCGCATCCTCACCGCCCTACAATAAATTCATATCATTTTACTGAATTCTATTTTTTTCTTTCTTTTTTTTGCTCTCCCGTTATTTATTGTTCCGTTAATTGGGTGATATATAAGGTAGCACGTTCCATATTTGCTTTAATCATTCAGCAGTAATGAGGTTATTATTTTATATTAAAAAAAAATAATAAATAAATAAATAAATAATTTTAATAATAATTTTCTTTTATCCTTTTTTCCTTCACATTTTCCTCCTATCGTGGCAATGACATTGTAAAGTTGTTAATGGCAAGACGGAGATTTTTGTGAGTGTTAAATTAAATATTAAAATCACGTCATAGAAATATCACAAAAATAGAACATACGATGAAAATTTACCACGTGTGCTTGCCATATAGTAATGGGTGAAGAACTCTGTTGAAAACTATTTTTGAATGTACACTCAGTGTTATGCGATTCTCGACTTATTCAGTCCGAACCGAACAGGCTATATAAAACCCTATCCAAAAAGAAAGAGAGAGAGAAAGAGAAAAAAAAAAATAATTAAAAAAAAATTAATTGAAGCAAATTAACGAATAAATTTTCAATCGCCTTTTTATAGAATATAAATAATTAATAATCACCAATTAATAACACATTGGATTATTAAATCATAAAAATTATTAATACAAATCTTTGGTTAATTTTGTTTGTTTGTTTTTTTTTTTTTTTAAATCTCAAATAAGTAATAAACAAATGTTATATAAATATCAAACTTTCAAACACAATTGTTGCAAATAATTTGAAATACTCATGTATATTGCATGCTGAAGAAATAATTGACGATGATTGCAACAGAATAACACACGTTTGAGTCATACCGTGATGATCTCTTTCTCAGTGGAGGATTTTTCATCAGTAGGGTCATCCGCGTATATACCTAGCAGTGGAATTGCAGCTAAAAATCGTCGAGTACTACGAAAAATAGTACCAGCTGCCCAATAAACGCCATCACTAACCGCTCGGCCTACCTTCACGACCCTTTCCATCCTTGGACGTCAAATGTGTGTGATTTATAAGCAGCAATTTGCACCTATCAAGTGCTATTATACCAATGATTCAAATATTTTTGCACGCTATTAAAAATCCAATATTGAATAAAATTATTTATTATTTAGTGAATAATAATTCACAGATTTTTGGATCACACTGTATTGTATACTGACTTTTTCTAGATCACTCGAACGACTCAGCGCACTTTGAGAGTTAGATACGATTTATATAGACTCTCAAGTCTGTTCAACCAATGCAAATCATGGCGCAAAGAGTGGGGAAAAACAGATTAATAGCAAGCAACAAAGTGGTTTGAAAGACCGGTTAGTATTTAATTTTAATTGGAATAGTAAAGGGATTTTGTCATTTGATTCTTATTCCAACAATCAATACAAATATTAAATTAATTTTATATTGAAATATATTTTGGTAATTAACATTGAGAAAGACAACGCGAAAGACATTGTTCAAGAGGAAGAAAGAGGAGAGAGGTGTAATTGTAAAAAAAAAATAAAAAATAAAAACAAAAAAACAAAAAAAAATACGCCGCAAAGTCTATTTTTGGATCTCACAACAAGATAGAGAATTTGAGACACTGCGCACGGCATATCCCGATGGATTGATGAAACTTAAGCGCGTACAATCGCAACAAGGATAATACTAATCGAAATATTATGCTACATCGCAGTTGTAATCAATCGCTTGTATTCAATTGATAGAATAGGAATGAAAAAAGATAGAAATGACAAGAAGAATATGAATAAATATAAATATGATATCTGAAGCTCAATACATTTGGATTAGGTGACAACTTTAATTACGTCAATGCTTGTTTGGTATGTTGATATCATGGAGTATTACTTTACATTCATTGGAAATAGATAAATAAATATAATAATTAAAAAAAAAAAATACTTTCAAGTTCGTGCGTGATGTTTAAATTTATATATATAAAAAAAAAAAAATAAATAAAGAATAGAAAAACAAGACCTTGTCACAAGAATTTTTTCATGTAATTAAATATTACAATTCTACAGTGATCTGAGAAATATTTTTATGTATAAAAAAGTTTTCTTGGTCACCAGTGGTGGGAGCATTTGATAAAATTAGATTTGTTGAAGTTGAATTCTACCAGTCGGTATTTTAATGTCACAATACGAGTTGTGGGTAGGAATCTGTTCTCTATTAATCTAATCTACGTACAAATCAAATTATTCATATTTAAAAGGTGCAAATTACGGTAAATTTTTTTTTTTTAATAATTAATTTAAGGTGAAAAAAGGAAAAAAAAAAATGTAATTTTTTATCAAGACTTGGAAAATGAATTATAAAATTTTTTTTAACGACCTTAAATGCACACAAATTCTTTATTATTATTTTTTTTTTATATTCTTAACAATGACTCTGATTTTTCTTTTTCAATTCACTTGGGAAATTTTTTCAAACTCGACATGAATTTTCATCATATAATTCTTCTGTATTAAAAAAAAAAAAATAAAATAAAATAAAATATCAAGAAACTTTAACAAAGATTTGCATCTCGGTCACTGAGCACTTGAAAAAGTGGAAGAAAAAAAATAATAATATGGAATTCATCCAGTGTATTTTTACTTCAACTAGTCTGTAGGCTTTTTGGTATTATTAAAAATTTGAAAATTATACAATAATATTGTTGCCTCCAATAATGGATTTTGCAGTCTGTATTAATATTCTGTTCATTGAGCTGCAAACTCTTGGCTTGTTCCCCAACACAAACTATCCAATGTACTTCGTGTGGTATAGTGGATTTTCAAGTTAGTTAACACGAAAAAAAAAAAAAAAAAAAAAAAAAAAGGGAGAAATTGTCAGATCGAATTACTTCTCTCAAATGTCAATTGAACTTTACGTATCCAAGATAAATTTCTTCACTTGTTTGTCATCTACCTCAAAATCATTTTGACATGTAAATTTGTATAATGCGGTTGTGGTATACAAGTGCCAATAATAAAATATAATACAATATTCACACACACACACACACAAACATTTTTTTTTTATATCTTCTTCTTCTTGTCAATTTATTATTTTAACCACAACAATATACAACATTTACACCTATTATTTATTGTTGCAATGTGTGTGAAATAAAGTTATCGTTTATTGAATATGACACATCGGATTTGATTGATTTTTTTTTTTTTTTATAGTATTGTATTTTGTGTCTGTGAGACGGTTGCAAAACTTTTATGTGAAAATATATATATATATATATATATATATATAATAGTGTAGAAAAGTTCTGCGAACGTGTATTTCAGTTGACATGGTAACGGCTCGGCGTCCCGGCTTCCCGACGTCGCTCGATATTACGACGACGCCCAAATCCACCACCCGTTTGTGCTGTTTTGCGCACCGTATATCGCAACTCACTCTTATTTCTTCAATCAATTTACACTATTCAATAACATTCACAATCTATTACTACTAAACAAGCTATGACGATACTTGTATTAAATTAATTTCCTAAGTAACTAGATATATAAGTTTATTTAATGCCACTTCACCATGAGCCATGACCAAGATAAATATCAGGGGGTTTCAAATAGTAAATAGGTGTATATATATATATATATATAAAATCTACCCAAATTCATTAGCTGAATTGTATGATCAGCTGTAAATCCTTAATAGCACACACTCCCAAATTTTGCCATATGGTTTTTTTTTTCTTTTTTTTTTTCCACAATTATTAGGTCGATATTTGTTCAACGACTGTGTATTATAGAAATATATTTTTTGTTTGTTTGTACTCCCTCTTATTTAGTGAGAAGTAATATACTGCCAAGAAGCAATCGAACAATACACTACCGTGTTTTTCTATTCGTGTATGTGGGTGTGGGTGTGTGTGTTCTCATCATTTTCACCCTATTCACCCCAATGGTGTGCGTTGTATTTCAACGATGGGTGTGGCAGAAACAATGTGACATTCATTGAGGCGCTAAGAGATCACATGCACTGGTAAAAATATGGACACGGAAAAAAAAAAAAGAATATATATATATATATATATATAGAAGAACGAAAATACTACATATTTTTTGTGCCATTAAATTTTCACTGGAAATTTTTATCTTGTCACGCAACGCATAAAATTTTATTATCTAAAAAAAAAAAAAAGAAAAAAAAAATCATTTATAGGTATAATGTCAATTATTTGCATATTTAAATGTATGTGTGTGTTGGTTAAAGTTACGAAAATTTTATCAATGTGTTACTTCTCACTTATTTATTTATTTATTTATTTGATAATAAGAATGATAATAATAATAATTTTTTCCCCCCACAGATAAGGTAAATTATATAGCACGTGCTATAGTCAATTTATATTTTTAAATGTTGATAGAAAATTGGATATATATTTTTTTTTCTGTTATTTATCTGTATGTTGAGGATAAATTTGAATAATAATATTCTTTTATATTTTTGAAATTTAATGTGTATTTATATGTGATGGAGTAGACAGAGCAATGGATAACTGACCAACTGGATAGAATAAACAACCAGGTAGTTGTATATCCGGGAAGTTTGAGCCATTGAACCGAGAACAAATACAAGGGGAAGAGAAATAGTGTGTGTGTGTGAGTATTTTTTTTTGTTTAAATTAACCAACAATGTGTTCAACTGGCGACAATCTCATTTACATCAATTATGTCACTGTCACTAATTCTTGAAGAGAAAAAAAAAAAAGAAAAAAAAAAAATTTTTTTTCTTTTTCCCATCATTAAATAAGATGGTACAATGGTCGAGCAACAGGAATACATCATGCAACTGGCCCTCATAAAAAAAAAAAATTATAATTATATATAATTAGAAAAGAAAAGGTAGAAAAAAAAAAAAATGATGAATTAAATCAATATCAAGTATTTTATGAATGAGTGGGTTTAATTTACGATTAGATTGTATAAAAAGAATATTTACTCGTTGCATGGTTGATAGGTGATACACGCGTGGGTATTACAATACGTGTGGAGCTTTGATGGTCATTGACCAGTCAAGGTAAGCAGATATCGTGAGTGAGAGGGAGCCAAACATGAGAAAGCATTGAATGCTGCGTTAAACTGATATGCTATAGACATATCAACGGGCCAATGAGCTCAGGGGTGAGCAAAGATGAAAGAGTAATGATCAATGAATGGTTGGGTAATGTATAGACACTACGTAAAAAGCCTACAATGAAAATCTAACCAGTTGTATATATATATATATATATATTTCTTATTATATCTGTCCAATCTCGTCTGACCACTCCCAGTTCAACTTTACAATTTCAACTTTTGCGTAGTCGTTTCGTCTGCAAAAAAGAGACGCACACGCAAAAAAATTTAAATCAAACCCACACATTTGCCCCATTTATTTGGAGAATTTGGATTTATTTTTATAAATATGTAATATTTTTTTTTGAAAAGATAAGAAATTAAATCGTTTGAATAAAAATTCTCTGAGATTCTGTTATAATCACGAATATACGAATTTTCAAGCTGGAAACGAAGAGTTGAATTAATGAACGAAACTCTGCGTTTAAAAGAGCCGGTTTTTTTCGCCACGTTAAAAGACTTTTCGATGAGTATTATAGAAAGAAAGCCGACCCCCCTCCAAGAATGACTCATTCTCTTTCTCTTCACCGTTGTACTTGATACTGTTACTGCGTTTCTCAAGAATTCTACATCTTTTTTTACAGTTCTATTCGCATGTATCCTCTCTCCCATAGACCAATAGTACGTTGAATATTTAAAAAGAAAAAGACAGAATTGAAATACTCATGACCTATATTTTGAAAATCACTTGAATTCTCAATGAAGAAAAATTATTTACTTGGTATTTTGCATCTGTACAATTGATAAAAAAAAAAAAAAAAAAAAAAAAAAAAATTAATTATTATTATACTTCAAGATAATATTTATTATGAAATAAACTGTTGAAAAGACATAAAGTAGTGTCTTGAAGTTTAGTTGTTTTTTGCATTTCTTCTTTTCTCAATTGTAGAACAATAATAACGAGTTTAACAATAAATAAATAAATATATTTTCCCAACTATGAATATATCTATCTATTTGTTTTTTTTTTTTGCTAGATGAATATAATAAGGAATTCATTGTTCACTTCCTCAATGTTAAATTACAATAAATAAATAATCAGTATATTATTTCTCTTATTGTGCAGATATAAATTTGCAATATACTTTTTTTTGTTTTTTTGTTTTTTTTTTCATTTTCAACCTACCTCTGTTAATGGCTCTGCCTTGCTAACATCGCCATTTTTTGGTGTTTCTTCACGGACTGGCTTATTCTTGTCCTTCTTACTGAAACTTATTGACCTGAATGACCATTTTTTTTTCGGCTAAAATAAAATTACAATAATTAATTATATATATTTATATTTTTATAGATAAATATATTATAAAAAATCCTACTTTATCTTTTTTTTTGGATTCTTTTGTCTCCGGTGATGTTACTGAAGTTGGACTTGCGAGTGTTTCTTCAGTCGGTGTTGTGACATTTTCACCACCCTCAGTCGGTGATTCAGCTTGCGTGTCAACTTTTGTTTCTTCCACTTCTTTTGTCTCCTCAGCATTCTATAATTAACGTGCCAAAAAAAAAAAAAAACAAAAAAAAAAGGAAATGAATTTACATTTATTTTTGTATCTAATTATAAACATTTCCATACGATTATTTTATTGTAAATAATATTAATGGTCGATTGAGTTTAATGAACTTTTTTTTTTTATTATTTTTTTCAAAAAGATATATGAATAATGTCGTCGATAATTAATAGTGAAGGGGAATAAAAAAAATATAGGATGAGACGAAGAGACATACACAAAGTCATTTGCCAATGACCTGAAGATAAACTTCATCAATGGAAAATCAGTATATAATAATGAAAGAAAAAATAAAAATAAAAAATGTCTTCTCCCTTTTAAGAGTTTGATTTAAATCATCTGATTATTTTACATGGTCATATACAATAAAAGTATTTACTAGAGGAAATTGAATTGACTGTAAAGGAAATTAGACTTTGTCTTGACAAACATTTTCAATTGTACTTGGGTAGATTTGACGAGTGGCGAGAGATTGCCAGTGTGAAGAATACAAAATTTAATGTGTGTATGCAAGTAAATGTGACTGTGTATATGTGAAAGAGAAAGAATAAACCGAGTAAAAGAGACCTCAACGCGGCTATTATAGCACGTATAAGAGGTACTGATATGCCAAGTAAATGTCGAGGGTTTTGAATGCTTCATGTAGATTATCAGGTTGAACATGCAACATGACAACATAACAACATACACTATATATATGATATATAGTTGAACATTTGAATAAACCACATTGTGAATCATGCTCAAATTTTATTTGATAATTTATTGCTATTATGATTAAATTCTTGACACATATATCATTCGAATTTTATTTTATCAATTAAAAAATTTTCTATAAAAAGAAAAAAAAAATAAAATAAATAATAATAATTGTTTTCATTATTATTATTATTATTTTTTTTCTTATATGATTCATAACGATGGCATGAGCTGGATAATAATTCCTCTTTTGTCCTTTCCGTTTTTAAAACACACGTCGTCGTTTCAGTATCTATGCGTATCACACATTCTGAGAATAAATTAGTCATTTATATTATTATATATATATTTTCCTCATTTGCATTGTACTTGTGGACAATAAAATGCACGTAATGAAATATGTAAAGATAAATAATTTATGGAGATATGTAAGAAAAAAAAAAAATCATCTAAACGAGTGTACCAAAATAAATAAAGTTTTAAATTATAAGTCAGGTATTTCAAATATTTTACATTATAAAATAAAGAATAAAAAAATTTTATACATATGAGAAATGTTGGAATATAAAAAAAAAAAAACCTAAAGAAAATTAATACCATAGGATTTTTTTTTTTTTTTTTTTTTTTTTTTTTCCCACTGTGGAATGTTGGAAATTTATGATATGCCTGTATACACGTTGAATTTGAGATATCAGTTGACACGTTACGGAAGATTCAAGGTTATCATCATTCAAACGTCAGTTATCGAGGTTTTGGGGCCATAAAAATATTCCGAAATGATAAATAAAACAATTAAAAATAAAACCTCGAGTATAAATGCACCTGCGGCATCATTAGATTATTATTTAATGATATTCTTTCTTTTGCCTGCGTCAAATATCATAAATTACAAAATAATTGAAATGATAAAATAAAGAAAATAAAAGTTAAAAATAAAGCAAATCAATTTTACATAAATGATTCGCGCTTCAATAATTTTTTCAAACATTTTACCGATGAAATTTAAAAAAAAAAAATTGTATATATTGATGAGAAGTTGAAGCTATGGTAAAAAAAAAAAGCTAATCCAAACGATTACTTGCGTCAGTGATTGAAACAATAGAATCGTATTCTAAATAGTTTTCAAAGAGTCTTTCATTGTTAACAGAGGCTAATGTTATGTATGTAATTCACCGGAACTCGGATAATGATAACAGAAAAAAAAAAAAACAAAAAAAAAAAAAAAAAAAACAAAAAAAAAAAACAAAAGAAAGAAAATAGTAGAGCGGAAAAATTAGTGGTATGTCTTGGTGAATATCTATTTTGTCACGTAAAATAAATAATATAAATAGAGATAGGAAAAAGAAAAAAAAAAAAAAAAAAAAAAAAAAAAATTGTAAAATTCAACGAACCTTGTCCTTTTCCTTTTCAGTTTCTGAATCTTTGTCTTTAGATTCTTTTTCCTCTGGTGTATCTATATGTGGTGCAACACCATTTGTGGTGGGTTTAGCATCAATTTCTTCAATTCTTTCAAGTTTACCATCACCAATGGCCGGTGCATCACCACCTTCTGCTGGCAAACCTTTTTTTTTTGGTGTTGTCGTAACATCCATAGACGTCTTGCTGTGTCGCCCACCCATGGTCGCTTTTTATAATTTATTTCTTCTTAATTATTATCTTTGTTTTTTTTTTTTCTCTCTTTTATATCTTTTCCTCCAGGGAAAACAAAAAAAAAACACTTTTGTTCTTACTTCATACACAATATTCTCCAAGTATCAATAATCTGAAACAAACAGAAAAAAAAATATAAATAAAAATAATTATCATTATATTAAATATTCAACTATTGTCTCAAGAATTAATTAAATAGTTTTCAGAATAAAAAAAAAAAGAAAAAAAGAAGGAATAAATAAGTGAATAAATGAATGTGCAATTAACACTTAAGTAGAATATTTTTCTTCACTGCGATGAAAATTTCTCAGGCTTTTTTATTATTATTAACAAACGGAGCACGTGTGTATACCACAACAACAAAATGATAATAATAATAATGGAGTGGAAATAAAAAGGTGTGAATTCAGTACTAGTGTGTAAATAACAAAAGAAAAAAAAAAAAAAAAAAAAAATTCCATCTCCCTTACTTCATTTTTTAAATGATAAAATAAAAAATTCCATCTGTATATATTGTATAAATACTATTTGACAAAGATTAAAATGACTCCAAAGTCATCTGGCAAAATAAAAGATGAAATAGGAAAGAAAAAAGAAAAAATAAAAAAATAAAATTTTTTTTTTATTGTCACAAAATGAATATTGACGTTACGATTATACACATACAATATAATGGTAACTTATTTTCTAGAACGTCCAAGTAGAAAAAAATAAATAAATAAATAAACAGAAAAAAATTATATTGACATTTTGGTGTTATGTCTTATCGTTTGTGTACAAAAAAAGAAAAAAAAAAAAAAAAAAAAAATCCAAAAGAAGAATAAATACTCAACCGAAAATCTATAGAATAATTTATGTAAGAGAAAAAAAAAAATAAATAAATAAATAAATAATTTTTTTGAATAATATCACATTGACATAAGATACTGGATTCTTTAATATTCCAATGCATCATTCTCTTTAGATGTTTTGATCATTTTTGTGGCTTGTTCACCTACATGAAAAGCTAAAGAGGGAGAATAATATAAACCGGCTTATTCGTTGTTGAAAACATCTGCTCTCGACTCTCTTGAGCCGTTCTCGGGGAATGAAAATTTATTATAATGTGAATCAGCCGAGCGTACTCTTCTGTGTTGTCTACTCACACATATTCGTATGACGGGGGAGGAGGAGGAGGAGGAGGGAGGAGGAGGGAGGATGCATGTGCACGTGTTGGGAGAAAAAAAAAAAAAAAAAAATTTAAGAAATAAAATAGATATAATAATAATAATAATATAAAGAAAAATATAAATTTAGAGATGACTGTGTATGTGAAATAATGAGAAAATAATTGATAGGCGTTACCATTAAATTAAACATTAAAAACTATTTTTCAGTTTTATAAATATCATAAATATATGATAATAATAACATAGAGATAACAATATAAAAGTGAAAATAATATCTGTGAACAAATTTACAAAATCAAATGCTGCAAATAAAATAAAAATAATAAAAATATCAGATAAATGATTATTAAATTAGTCACGATCACTATAGAAGTTTATTTTTATTATACATACTAAATCTTATATATGTACCCTTCGTATTTGCGTGTGAGTGACGAAAGAGAAAAAAAAAAAAAAAAAAAAAAAAAAAAAAATGAAGTGAAAGGAGCACGCGTGAACGCTAGTAATTTTAAGTGCATTTAGATCCCTCTCACACTGAGCTTATCGCAATTGCACACAATAATCTCAACTTGTCGCTATCAATTGTGCTTGAATGACACATTTTATATAATATTCACAGTATCTAATACTTGTTTAATTTGTTCGAACAAAAAAAAAAAAAAAATAAATAAATAATAATAATAAAATAAATAAAAAAATAATAATAAAACAAAAATAAATAAATAAAAAAAGTCCAATAAACACATTTTTCATTATGAAAATGTGTTCTAATTTTTTTTTTACCCAACCCCAGCTTAGCAAACACTTGTATTTTATCACGGTGAAAAAAAAAAATATATATATATATATATATATAATAACAATGATGAAAAAAAAAAGAGCCTCTGGGCTTCTTTCATTTCTTCACTGCAAACACTTTGAATGCATGGCAGGTAGAGGCCTACTCTCTGTATTTACACGTATGTATATATATATATGTATATGTATATATATATATATATATATATGTAAAATCGGCACAAAGAAATCGCACCGCATAGCGTGTGCAAGCTGCATGGGGGCCAGCAATGAAAGACAAAACGAAAATGAAAGCAAATTTATTATTATTATTTTTTTTTTTTTTCGTCTTCGTCTCTTCTTTTCACTCTGCATTACAATCTTTCCCTCGTTCTGTTTTATTTTTTCTTTCTTTCTCTGTTGCCTCTGCGTGTACCCATCATCGCCGCTATATCGATTACTGTCCACTTTCAAAATGGCGGACACGACACAGAGGAACATGGGGGATCCTATAAAACTTGAAGGATTCAGTGAAATATAAAAATTCAATGTGAATAAATATAAACCTTTCTAAAATGTCTGGGACACGGAGAAACGGAGAAAAAAAAAAAAAAAAAAAAAAAAAAGATGATCGATTCTGAGAAACTAAAAGGTTATGGGTTGATGTGACAGAGTGTGAGCAGCCTATAGGGTATCTCTCAATCCAGGAAGTTGCACGCGCACGTTACTTCGTTCCACGAACATTTTGCTATATACATACATATATATATATATATATATATGTATAAGCCGGCACAAGGGGCGTTTGACGTCTATACCGTTATATGCTATGAAACCTCAAGCAAAATGATGACCAAAAGAAATGGGAACGAGAGAGAGAGAGAGAAAGAGAAAAAGCGAGGAAAAGAATAAATACGAGAATTTTCAATAAAAAAAAAAATAATAATAAATAAATAAATAAATAAAATACTGCAATTAAATGACTCACTGGAACGAACTCTGATGTAGACGAAAAATATTCCGTTTTATATTTCAACTTGTTTTTCGTTTGAAACAAAAGAACTCTCTTCTTTTTCTAATAATATATCCGTGTATAGTTTAATTAATATCGAGCTCTTTTTTTGTTTTTGTTTCTATCACTCCTTTATTTCACTAAACACTTTACGTGAATATAAACCGAACAGAAGAAAGAGAAAGAAAAAGAAAAAAAAAAATTTGCACACACCACCTCAATTATTGTAGATGAATAAAAAAAAAAAAACAAACAAACAAACAAAAAAAATTGTTTATATATTTGTATTTATTAAAATAATAAAAATTACGTAGTAAAATATTGTATATATATTTTTTTAAATATTTGTTTTGTTGTTTTTTTAAACAAACAAAAAAAAAAAATTTTTATTTTTTTAAAAATATGTGAGTAGTATAAAGCGCGAAATAAATTGTGTGAAGACACACGCCACAATACGTTTCATCCACTTGGATTGGTAACACGCGAGCGACTGGCAAGGAAACACGAGTGTAGTTGAGAGGGGGCGGTGTGCGATTAAATAAATCCCACCATCTCACTCACTGGCCGATGAATAAATGGGGAAAAAAGTGAGTGAGGTATATAGTATATGGCGATGGTGGCGTCATTGGTGGCGCGTTGTACGTTTCAGTTTGCCCCCGTATCGTTCTTTCCCAACTGTCTTTGTGTTGTATCGTCGACAGTTGTTGGGACTCCAATATGTACAACAAATAGTATAGTTATATATACAAAACTTTTATTTCGTCTCAATTTTACACTCCCTTTATATATTTATATATATATATATTTTTTTTTTCATTTATTTCATTTTATTTTTATTTTTTCTCTGTTTCTCCTACATACAGACAATTTTCACGATTTCATAGATAAAAAATATTTTACACTGAAATTCAAGATGAAAATATAAACCAGGAGTATGAAACTTTTACAATCGTAATTATTACAAAAGTGAGTTGAACCTTTTACCGCTTCATCCTTGAGCTCACAAGTAATACACACAAATAAAAAAAAAAAAAAAAAAAAAACAAAACAAAACAAAAAAAAATTTTTTTTTTTTAGTAGTAAATGTGGAGTTGAGAGTCAGAGAAATATACGAGTATGTACATATCATGAATCCTAGTTATAATAATACAGAAAAAGAAGTGGATATAAGCGCCTGTTTATACAGTGTAAATGAAAAATGATGAGAGCAAGTGAGTGAAAGAGAGACAAAATGAATTGGCCGGGCGCACCCCTACCCGGGACATTTCATTCGCTAGGTATGGCAACCCTGACTCGCGCAAAGAGTACGACTAATCACAATCGTGAAACGCAAAGGGGGAGATATTGGTGTGCGCGTGGGTTCCAGGGCGGGGCCTTAATTCCTTACAACTGCAAATACTTTTTTTTTTCTTTCCATATAAAAAAAAAAAAAAATTTAATATACACACGTATATTATGATTGAATATGATTATTTATTTATTTTATTTCATTTTTTTTTTTTTTTTTTTTTCGTCAATGAGAGGATAATGGTGGTCTCCGTCCACTGATAACGTAAATGCTTGACAATAGTCAAGGCAAAGTATAAAAGTACCATGAGAAGATATATAAATAGCGATTTAAATGTATATGTGTATGTGTGTGTTTATATTATAAGCAACTGTAAATTAATAAATTGGTATATAACGTGAATAGAGTCGCAACAGTGAGAGACGGTATAATTCAATTTCTAACGATAAAAATCGACAACTTTCCACTCACATTTAACACCAAGTAATATATATTTATTTATTTATTTATTATTATTTTTTTTTTCTCAAATTTAATTATCATAATTTTTAAATAAATAAATAAATTTAAATTAACTGATAAAAATCATTATGTGAATATTTTAAAATTGCAATGAAATGAGTAGAGTCAATATGTTTGTGTGGTTTGAATAACTGGCAATTGTTTGTTTTTTTTTTTTTTTTTTTTTCTTCATCATTATTTTTCTTTACCTCGAGTCCAGTTGTACGTTCGCGCCACGTTCATTACCGGAAACCGGAAGCTGCACCCTAGTCAACAGTCGCGACCGCGCGTGGTCGCGTATACAAAGAATATTGACTGTTGATGTAAGAAAGAATTTATGAGATTTATATTATAAATTATTTTCCACTTCACATAAAGTTTACACAATTTCAATAATAAATCCAACAGTATCCCAAACAGTTTACACTTTTATATTTCACATGAAAAAATAAAAAAAATATTCAATAATCACAATAAATAAATAAATAAATAAATAAATAATATTTGTTAAATTATTTAATTAATTAATTAAATTGAATTGAATTACAAATGTATAAATTTAATAACTGATCGTGCTACAATAGATCAACAACAAGAGACTGACACAGAAAATTTCGGTGTGTCAATATTCATTTAATTTAGTGGGGGAAAATTATTTTATATTTCAATAATACACAAATTATATAGATTTGTGTATACGATTATCCCCACTATAGCTTTATTCACGTACCAATAGACCAATGGAATGTTACTTTCACAATTACCACCCACTTTTATAATTACAAGAGTAGGGATAGATCGAGTAGAGGAATAATTTCGAAATAAAATTTTTATTTTTGTCGTGTATGAAACAGATGGGAATTAGACTCGGTCTTGGCAACATTATGTCAATCATATAAGATATTCATTTAGATATTTCGATATTTTAACAATATAAAAAAATAAAAATCAATGAGTTATATAATAATAAAAAAAAAAAAAAAAAAAAAAAAAATTTGATATTGTTACTGTTCAATTTGTTATAAATATTTTATTTATTTATTTTTTTTTTTTCCCCCATGATAACACTCATTTGAAATAACTGCTATTTATACATTTAATTTAATTTAAGGCTTAATATAGAATGGAATTAATAAACATCGACTTCCGAATAAAAAAACAAAAAAAAAAAAAATCTTCCGGATATCCGACGGAACTGTGGACGGTTGAGACTCAAAATAAATTTCCCTACAGACAAATTATAACACATTAACAATCAATGTTGTATAAGGTACGGTTATTTATAATTTAATAAAAAAAAATCTCAACGGCCAATTCGTATAATATATTTCTATTAATTTATAATAATAATAATAAATGTGTTTATGTATTTGAATTTATTCATTTAATTGACACGTTTTGAGTCAGTATTTTTTTTTTTTTTTTTTTTTTTTAAATTTCTATCGTTTGTAAAATCATTCGCGCCTCTTTCTATCTATCATCGTGCCACATCTGCGATTCCCATCGGGTTAAAATCTCAAAATAGTATTTTACCACAGTCTCGAAAATACAGAGTCACTAACGAGTGCGTAAAATAAGCTTGGAGGTTAAGGTCAAGGAAGGGGATTTATAACTATTTTAAATATAATTTCTATCCATTATTTTTTATTTCAACTCCATATTCAACATAAAAAAATAAAAAAATCCTTTCTCGCAATATTTTAAAAATAATAATTTAATTAATTATCAATAGATAAAATTATTTGAATTTTTCAATGATTCATAATATTTATTTTCATTATTATTTTTACGTAGATTGAAAAATAAACGAAAAAAAAAATTAAAAAAAAAAAAAAAATTTCCGCTTTATAAATTCTTATATATATATTCCACTTTGCTGTTATATTACTCTGTGGCCTTCCCTCATCTCTCGACGTACGAGAAAGGAGAATATAAGAGATATTCAGAGAGTATTGCACTCACTGACCGAATGAGTCATACTAGAGAGTTGAAGTTAAACCCGCTTTTGATCGACTCTTGCGCACTCTTGCCACAATATATATATATATATATATAATCGATAACAATCATTCTTACAACAATTACACTTGTGCACATTATTATTATTATTATTATATATCACAATAAATAAAAAAATTAAGATCAATTAAATTTTATCTATCAATACGTGAATTTTCATCGTGATATTTTACAAATTAAATTAACACGAGATAAATTAAATATAAAAAAAAAAAAAAATTTTTTTTTTTTTTTTTTTTTTTCAAAACGAAAATTTTTATTGGACACAAAAAATAATTGCAAAACAGGAAGTATTGAATTAGGGTTTATAAATTGCAGTGTGACATTGAATGAGTACTTTTTTCAAGTGCAAGTGTGTAAGAGAAAAGAGAAGAAGAAGAAGAAGAAGAAGAAGAAGAAGAAGAAGAGAATGAAAAATATAAAATAATATCGTGATATATAAAACTGTTGTTGGCATGTGTTGGCTATTTAAACCACCAATGAAGAATTGTTTCACGCTCAAAGTCATGTTTGAAATTTTATCCTGCCACTGCAAAGACACGTCACTATAATATTCACCGTCACCACCACCACTATCAATACATACATACATATATATATATATATATATATTTATCCGGTAACACAATCAGGAAGCCTTTGAAATTTCCGGATGAGACATGTCAACAAACCGCAATATTCCAAATCGTGGAGGTTTCAATAAAATTTTTATTCTTCATCATTTTACTGTATAAAAAATTGACGTAAAATTTTTTTTTCTCTTCTTAATTTCAAAGTTTAATTAATAAAATTAATAATAATATATATATATATATTTTTTTTTCTCTCTCTCTCTTTCTCTTTTTTATTATTATAAAATTGACGATATAATATAAATGTAGATACGTATAGATTAAAATGTGTATGAGACCTGCAGCTCTGGTAAACTTAAAACTATAGTTAAGATACTGCGCTCTACACTCAAGCGCTAAGTTTATTGGCCGGCCTTGAATGTGCAAGAGCCAGATACATCGTTAGAATATATTCTTTGAGACATTTTGTATTATTCATATTCTCAAACTGAGACACAATTTTTGTATAATAATCCAAACATAAATATATAAAATTATTTATATTCGTGTGAAAAACTAATAAAATTAATTTATAAATATTTAATTGAATACAAACTCTTGTCTATATCTTATTTGATATTTTTCACATCAACTATATTTATACAGGGGAAAAATAATTGTATTCTATTTTATTCAAATTCAATTGATATTATAAATAGTTTTTATGCATTTGTATAAAAAATTTAAGATGACAATACAAGAATGTGATTCATTCGATGTTTGACAATATCGAAAGACACTCAATCTCCCACTATTTATTGGAATAATGTCAGAAATACAGAGATAGAGATAAAAGAGTGGGTATAGTAAATATGTCAAAGCCATCACTTTTATGAATCATCGTCTCACAAATCAATACACATTAACAAGTTATTTATTCAACAATACCATTCTACATTTTTTTCTTTCTTCCCTCGTAAAAAAAAGAAAAAAAATTCATATGAATTGCAAAAGCACGAATTATTATTATAATTTTTTTTTTTTTATATAACTGTATTTTTATCTCGACATTTTTCTCCCCTCATTCTTTTTTTTTTTTCTTTCTTTTCTCAAGTTTATCCATGTGTTCACTCAATCCTATAAATAATAATAATCATAATGAAGGAGAAAACATAAAAAAAAAAAAAAAAAAAAAAAGAAATTGTCAAAGTTAATAACGTGTGAAGGACTCGAGAGAAAAAAAAAAATTAAATAAATAAATAATAATAAAGAATAAGAAAAAAAAAAAAAAAAAAAATTCCTCAATTCATGAAAATAATTAAATATGAAATTATGAATTATTTCCAACATCAATCATAAATTTAATTTGACATCTACAATTATCATTAATTAAAAAAAAACTTTTTTTTTTTTCTTATTTATTACGAATATTAGTGAGGTAAAAACAAATAAAAAAAAAAAAAAAATCAAGAAACAAGTGAAGGAAATGTTAAAAAAAATTTTTTTTTTTTTTTTTACACCCTTTTATTTTATTGCAGTGTTTAACACAACCATGAAGAATTAGAGAATGCATAGGGGAAAAGAGAAAAAGTAAAGTATACTACTACACTTCACATATGTACACACACTTACACCTACTGTCATACAACTACAGAATCCCTTAGTAGAGAATGAAAGACAGAGAACGAAAAAAAAAAAAAAAAAAGTGTTGTATAGTAAGGCCTGGATGGTGACCAGCTGCTGCTGCTACGCGGCGGATGTTTTCTATGCCCTCATAACCCCCATGTGATTCATCATCTATATTCTATATATGCAATGGGATAATATGTCGTGATCAACCAAAGTTAAGAGATTAATCAACGATATTCACATATAGATATATATATATATATATATATTTGACAAGTGAAAAGTAATTATTTTATCATTGAAAAATTTTTTGTGTATATAAAAAAAAAAAAAAAAAAAATTTCTCTTTTCCTCCCTCCATTAAATTCCGAGTGTGAATTTCAACCGATCAATTTTACTACGTATCATCGTGATGTGTACAAACGTGTACACGTGACAGAAGAGAGAGAGAGAGAGGTAGGAAAAAGGCGCAAAAAAAAAAAAAGAAGAAAAAAAAGAAGAGCAGAGAGACAAAGAAAGGGAGATGAAGATGGTGGCGCAATTGCTTGGTACCACCGCGATCCACAATATCTTTCCAAAGAACCAGTTCTCGTGTTTAATTGGCGGTTCTCACGCATAAAAACGATGAAGATAGACTTATTGGATCCTATTATCCGTACTATTGGAGCTTGAGAATTATTGTAGTCACAGTCTGACAACCACTGCATGCGACTTAATTTTTTATTTTTATTATTATTATTTCTTTTTTTTTTTTTTTTCTTTCTCGTCTTCTGTTGTATAGAAAAGAGGAGAAGAGGTAAAAAAAAAAAAAAACAAAACAAAACATAAAAAAAAGGAGAAGAGCATCAGCATCAACACGAATACACTGCGGCAAATGGATGAGGAATACACAATCTACAGTCTCAAACTGAAAATATAATAACTGATCGACCGTATAATCATATCGAAAATACGTGTGTCAATGAGAAAAAAAAAAAAAAATCAAACTTTATAGTAATTAAATGTTATTGATCAAATTTCATGTAATCAAAATGATTATTGATTTTTAAATGAATATTCAGTTGAATCAACGCTATGAATTGTAAATAAAATTCATCTCATTTCTTTTCTATTCTTTTTTTTTTTTTTTTGTTTTTTACAATGAGTAATGATTAGTGGGGGAGGGAGATTTCTTGGAGGAAAAAAAAAAAAAATTTATATATATAATAAATGAGAATGACTAAGTACTTTGTGTAATCGATTAGACTTAAGTATACAGTCATAATTATTTTTTCATGGACTGATTATTCATAACATGAAGATCATGAAATATAAATGTAAAGTGTAAAATATTAGGAAAAAAAAAAAAAAAAAAAAAAAAAAAAATATTAACCTTCAAATATATAGGTGGTTGATAATACATATCTGAATGAGAAATATTTCTTGAACGAATAGAGTAAAACCGGAACTCAAATGGTCGTGCGTAGAATCGATTATTCAACTACAGATACGTTTCTCTGCTTGCCATATAGGGTGTATATATATATATATATATAAATTGTATGTGTGTAGATAATCTACCCAAGAAGTTCAATATTCTCAGACCATGCGGTTCAAAACACAATTGTTTCTTATTTAAATATATACATATATACATTATATATGTAGATATATATATAATTATTATTTTATTCATAATTTAGGTATAGTTAAAATTTTTCCATCGTTACAAAATATAATTTGATTATTTATGTTATTATTATTAATGCCAAATTAATATTATTATTAATTTGGCGTTTTGGAGGTTAAAATTTGAAACGAGGAAACTAATCGTATTATATATAGGACTACGCATTAAGGATAATATTCCATGGAGATTATTTAATAATACTACGTTTTCGTTCATTTCGATAGTTTGAATTTTTTTTTTTTTTTCTTTTCAATTGTTCAAGTGATATTAATAATTTTGAGGTTATTTGATATTTATTACTTTTTTTTCTTTTTATAAACAGATGAAAAATGAATAATATTGATGATTAAATAAAATGAAATTGAGGAAAGTTTATAGATTGGCAGGAGCCGGTATACGCCGGCCGGCGTCCCTATCATGGCCTTGGCGTCTAATAGTTCATGATAAATTACATACAATTTTCACGCGATATTTTTATATTATAAAACAGTTTTGAATATCATGACCATTGAGATTAATATATTAAGTATTATAATGAATGAATTTACTCACCTTCACAATATGGAATTTTACACTAGAAATAAGCGGGAGCACACGAGTGTTGAAATTTTTCAGCTACACGATTGTTCTCTCACACAGATCTCTCAACTCCACTCAACTCTTGACACCGGTATTTACTGCGCAATTATTTGTGCGCAGCTTTACAAATCAACCATTTTAGCGCCATCTTTAAATTTATTTTCATTCTATTTTAGACTCTGTCAGTATGGCAGAGTGAGGAAATATTTTTCATTGAGTTTATCTATCTCAGATGAATAGTTTGTGATAATTTGAATGATTTTTCGGAATACGTATGAGTTAATATAACTTATTACGCAAGTAAAGCCAAGATGCCGTTTTATCAATTTGATCATTTCACTGGGCGTATAAGAAATTCTCAAAATATGCAACCACTATATCCTATTGTGAGTATTATCATTCTCATGTAAATATCCACATATTTAAATGTTCACATAGATCATTTGTTTCTAACCTCATTTTCAAAATTTACACTAATTATTTAAGAACCCAATTATATCATTGAGCTGTAGTCTTATTAATTTCATGAATTATCACAGAAACCAATGCCACTACTACGCAATGATCCACCAAAAATTGTCTGGGACAGTAGTGCTACCAAAACAATCAAGACAGATGTGGTGAAGCAATCAGAAAATCGACCGTCAACACTACCAGCAAGACTGATAGCTAAACAGAAAATGTTCCAGGTAAAAAATTATTATGATTTATCACATTTATTATAATAAAAATTACATTACAAATTATTTCATTAATAATGTCGATATTAATTTTGTAGGCGGACATGTCAAAACCTGTTTATCTCATGGGTGGAACTCCAGATAAAATTTTGTTTGGTATTACAATAGCATGTGGTATTACTTGTGCAGTATTGTCATACAAGCTTATTGCAAAAGAATTTTATAGCAAATAAAAATTATTCAATTTGTATTAGTGAATAAAAAATGAAATATAGGAAATTGTAGAATGGAAAAAAAGAAAAAAAAATACCAAAAACAAAGAATTGATTATCGTCTTAATATTGTATTATATAATTTTCCAAAATAATCACTCTCTATTTAAATTCATCTTATTTAATTCAGTATGTTTTATCTGTTGTTGTCAATAAAATATTCCATCATATATATAGAAAGTAAGTAAATAAATTTGAAAAATATATATGTATTGATATTGAATGTCGTAGACATTGATGTTATAATTATTTTTTATTTTATTTTAAAAATTATCAACAACTTGGTAAGAATCTTTATCTGGATGAATCACCAATAAATTTATTATCAATTAATAGTATAAAATGAAGAATATATTCGTTATTAAAATCAAGATTTTTAATCACAAATATTGGCTTTATGCATAGGAGAATAATATTTATTTCTCATCCTAGCAACGAAATATAAGTATTTCTAATCAATTCAAAATCATACCTCCTCCTACTACTACTACTACTACTTATTCACTTGTCTATCTCTTTCTCACACTCACTCACTTGTTATGGCGTCGTTTACTCATTGTACACTTTGCGTGTTGACATTGAATCGACGTACCCCAAACACTTTTGCTTTGTACACAGTTAAAAGAGTTGAAATATTTCTTACAGTTTTTTTTTTAATTATTATTTTTTATTTTTTTCATTTTGTATTCGAAATATCAATAATTAATAAACGAAAAACATTATGATTATTATAAATAATTATAAAAATTATAATGACATGTTATTTTATTATTTAATTTGTATATTATATTGAAGTGGGGTGAGTTTGAGAAATATAAAAATAACATGGCGACTTATGAAGAGTCGATCGAAACACCTGGAAATACCGAAGAGGACTTGAAGATTTTTGAAACATTATGTATTTCATCACCAGAAAAGGTTTATAAATTCATCCACCGCACTTAATTGCGGTTTCATTATTATTATTATTATTTATAATATCACTGCTTTACACTTGATGGGTGATATTTTTTTGAAATACACTAGGAGAAATTATTGACTTGGAGAATAGAGTACACCACGTTGCCATAGTATTTTCAGACAATCGATTTTTTTTTTTTTTTTTTTTTTATATTTGCCATGTATATTTTACATATCTACATTATTATAAATTAATTATTAAATAAATAAAGTACGATTTTTATTTTTTAATTATCATATTTATTTATTTATTATTTTTTTGTTTTTTCAAAAATGACAAAATATAAATATTTATTTATTTTTTTGATACATTTTTTATTATAAATTAAAATGTATATTAAATGTATATGTATATTACTTGTAAAATAATAGATTTATTTATAAATTTTGTTATTTTATAGGAATTTAGAACACGGAGTAAACCCGTGCATAGTACGAATCAACATCACGAAATGCTCTATCACGAATCGAATTCTTTGTATCAATTCATGTTAAATATATAGTTATATAGATGTATAAAACGATTTTTAACAATATGGCGTCAGTTGTAAAAAAGTTGATAATGTAACATCAACAATATAAAAAATAACAAAACTAATGGGGGAGAAACAAAAAAAAAAAACAATACATTAAATTATAGTTGCAGGAAGAAGATATGGCGCATGACATCACAACCAGTTTAAGAAGTGAATTGGCGGCTGTGGAATATAAACGTGACCGGCTTTCAGCTGAAGTGAGTCTGCACATTGTCATTTTCATTATTTCACGAGTTCTATCTATTTATAAATTAATTGAATACAAAAATAACTTGGAGATATGATAATTGTGATAATTTTTTGGATGATTTAATAATAGATATTTTTTTTTTTTCTTGTAGTTGGAAGAAATGAAAAATACAATGAGGACACGGGATCAAAGAGTGATGGAACTTCAGGTGGAGGTGGATCAACTTCGTGAACAAGCAGCCCGACAAAATTCAATTATTTCAAGTTTAAAAAAACGAATACAAGTTTGATATAAATAAATTAAAATAATATTATGGGCTTTTGTTGTTTTGAATATGTGTCTACGTGACAATTTTATTGTGACTAATTTTAGGATTTAGAAGATCGTGAAAGAAATCTTTATGCTGTACATGGACGTAATGAGATCACGGTACAAAGTTTGCAACGTGATGTGAAATATCATGAAGAAAAACATCGTGAGTATGAAAAAAAAATTCGTCAGATGGAACATCATATGGCAGAAGAAGTTGATTTGAAAGAGAGGGCAAGATTAAATTTACAAGTTTGTTATCAATATATATATATATATTTATATTTATATTTTTTCATATCAACACTTTATTGTATAACAATTGATAAATTATCTATTAATTAAATTAATTAGGATTTTGTACGAAGACTTGCACACGCGTTGAACAGTGAATTTTGCGACAGTAAATATCACAGTCCTGAAATGGTGATTCACAAAGCTGAAGAGCTTGTTCAAGAAGTCAATCGATTACGTACAAAAAGTACTAGTATTGAGAGTCACTTGACAAGTGTAGAAGTGGAATCAAAAAGCTGCAGGGACATGTTAGAACGTGCAAATATTGAAAGAGAACAATTGCAACGGCAAATAAATGTCCAAACAACTGAATTAGATCGTTCACGTCAGGTTAATTTTATTTCAAAACACTCAAAATAAACAATTGAAATATTTAATTTGCAATATTTGTTCTATAAAAATAAATCGAAGGTTATTATATTGTAGGATAAAGAGTGTCTTGAGATGCAGTGTAGAGTAGCTGAGAGAGAAATAAATGAGCTCAGGGACAAATTAGTAAATACAAATAGAAATCTCACTTGTGCTACAGGAAATATCACCACTCAAGAAACTGTAATTTGTCAACTTCGAGGTAAATTCCGGTTGTTAAGGTTAAGTATTTATTTATATTGAATGCCAATCTCTCCACCATGAATTTATATGATAATTTAATTACAAAACAACAATTGATATTTATTAAAGTTCACTTTTTATATTTTATTATTTATTATTATTATTTTTTTTTTCTATCACTTACTCATCATTCATTTTTTGTTATTTACAACTCTAATAGATGACCTGAAAAATCGTGAGGAGAAACTTCAACGGGTACAAAATGAATTACGTCATCTACTTGAATCGTTAGCAATTCTTATTAGCACACCAAACAGATTTGTCGAGTCTCATGAAAATTCAATTAAGGATCGAATACGTGAAATTATCGCTGATAATAAAGATCAAACTGTTGTATGTAAAATTTTACAATTAATGATTTTTTTTATTCTTAAATTTTATTTACAATGGAATTAATGAAATTAATTAAATTGGTTAAATTGATACACAGAAAATTCATAGTTTGAAGGAAAAAATAAGTGTCACTACAGATTCAGCAAATCGTCAAAGTGAATTATTAGAGGCGAGTATGATAAAAATACGAAATCTTGAAGAAGATCGTGCATCATTGGAGGCAAAAATTCATAAAATCGAATCTGAATTGACCAGTTGTGAATTGACAAAAGAATCTTTACGTCGTGATAAGCAAAGTGTATGTAAGACAAAATAAAAAAAAAAAAAAAATAATAAACAAACAAAATAAAATATACATATTATTGAGAAATATGAATGATAAATGAAAAATTTGATTTTCAGTTTACATTATTTCTTGAGCGTTTAGGTAAATCAATGCAGATGGATGAAATTTCACAAGAGATCGGTATGGATTTACAAACAGAAGCATTTTTAGTACGTGCTGAACAATTGGCACGATTGGAAACTGACAAACTCGTTGATAAGGTAATAATAATTATCCACAAATTATTTTTACATTTATTTAATCTCACGTGTGTGATTGTCTATGTATTGTCTGTTGTCTCGTGTGTATGCTATCACAGCTTGTCTACAACTACACGACGTTTCCCAGGATCCGAAGGGAGCGGTCGTTCGAGCTTCCTTGTCTAAAAGAAGTAAGCCCGTAGAGACACAGGCAAAATTTTCATTTCAATTAAAAATTGATTAAAATGAAAAATTAAATGTATTTTTATTATTTTTTTTTATTTTTAGGTAGACACACACATGTACATATATATATATATATATATATTTTATTTATCTCAACATCCCATTAGTTTTATATATGAGATGCGTAGAAAAATGAAAAAAAAAAAAAAAAAAACGCTTTGTCACATGACAATATTTAAATGCAAGAAACTCAAGACACATGATTGTTGTATCAATATATTTTTCTTTACAGACTTCGGTCGTTTATCAACTTCAACGGCGAGTCAGGACATTGCGTGAACAATTGCAACGACGTGATTTACACTTGGATCTACTACGCAGGAAGCTTTCACTTCAGGAAGATGGCGTGAGAATAAAAACTATTTTACAAGCAGAAAGAGACGAAGCTAATTTACGGTAATATTATTTTTTTATCATTATATTATAAGTAAAATATGAATTTTATAAGTGTATATAATAAATTTAAATCTTATCGTGATCAGAGTGAAGAAGCTAATGAAACAAATCGATCGCCTTCAGATACAATTGTCAGATGAGAAATCACGTAATCGCGAATTGAGTGGACAATTAACCGAAGCTGCTGATTACAAAGTATTTTCAAGTCAATGCTCTTTATAAATTAAATAAATAATCAAGACACTTTATCATTACCATTTAAATATAATTTCATTATTTAATTTATATTTATACTTGGTTGGTAGATTGCCGCGTTAGAACGTAGCAGGAAGATTGAAGAATTGCAAAAACGTCTTGTGGAAAGTGAAATGTTGCGAACTCGATACAGTCGGAAATTTAATATGCTAAAGGATCAAATGCGAACAACAACAGAGAGTGCAGATCAAGAACGATCTATTAATGATCATTCATTGCAATTGCTTCGCGATGAGTTGGCACAAGTGAAGCAAAATTTAGCTGAAGTGACGCGACGTGAATCACAACTACAGAGTTTCCGTGTGTCAATTGCAAAATTAATTTCCGAGCCTATTTGCACACCCGATTATGAAATAATCTCTCGTCTACAAAAAATGGTCGCGGCACATCGTGATTTTACAATGCTATCACGACGATATGATGAACCACTAGAAACAAGTCCATCTCGATGTACCAGGTACACGATTAAATATTTTTTATTTATCAATTTATTATACAAATGATTTTTTAAATTTATGATTTATCAAAATGTTGATATTTTTTTTTTTTTTCTCCATTAGTATTCATCCTGTTCACTCTGTTCATCCACCAAGATCACCGGGCTCACGATGCACACGTTATGATGACAGTGGATTTACCGATCCACCTGATCTTCATGATATCGACGATGAGTACAAGAGACCTGTGAGAAGTAGTTTGTTACCGTGACCTCGGGCAAAATTTATGTAAGCTCTCTATATTTATATATATATATATATATATACATTTTTTTTTTTTTCCTCTCAAACATATGGGATAAAGTGCAATATTATGCCTATTAATTTAGATTTAATCAGTATAGCCAATGATTATATTTATGCAACTATATATTTAATAACAACATCAAAAAAAAAAAAAAAAAAAAAGTAATAATAATAAAACATTCGCGTTAATACTTGAATTATCGCAATTTCAATAAAATTATTATTATTATTATTTTTTTCATAACTATATTTTGAGTGATGAAAAATGTTCCATACTCTAAGAAAAAAATAATAAATAAATAAATGTAAAGTTCTTGTTTATGAATATGTAAACGAGAAATATTTACAAAGGAGTAAAATACAAGTAATGAAAATTTGTTTCTTCTTCTTCTTATTATTATTATATATATATATTTTTTTTTTCAAGATAAAATTTTTTTTGTTTTTTTTTTTTACAAATATAACAAAAAGTGACCTGAGTACATAGAATTTTTTTTTGTTTTTTTTTTGTTGTTTCATCATGACATGCTCTACATAGTCCACATAATTTCTTCGTGTATTTCATGTTGATTTTAAAAGCCAAAGCCAAGTATCCAAACGTTATGGTGGTTTTACATTTTTACATAAAAAATAAAGACCAAACTTGCAGCATTGGAGTGGTACAACCGCATTCCGTGAGTCAGACATTCACGAGCAAAAGCCAGACGACGACCACGAAAGAACGTGGCTATATATGTTGATGTGTGTATATATGATAGAATACAAGCAGGTATGAGGGTTGAAGGTGTATCATCCGTGTAGAAAGAGAAGGGAATAATAAGAAATTTGCAGTAGGGATAGGAGGTGAGGGGAAGGGCTAGAGGGTCAGAGCCGATGAAGAGAATGAAGAAAGAAGAGAAACGAATAGTCAGTGGGAATATGCGTAGTAAATAAACCTCAAGTCAATTTAATATTTTCTATAAGAAAATTCTCACTGCTCACAAAACATGAGTTTTTTCATGAAATTGTCTGTTAGTCTATTGTATCTATTGTTGTGTAATGTCTCACGGCACTTTGACTTATTTCCATTGATGTTCTAATTTTATGTAGATTTGTATATACATCAGGGATTTGTGATTCATATTGAATAATTTTTATATCTTTTAGAATTAAACTAATCTAATAATATTGCCAAATGGAATTTTTTCATTATTTTTTATTTTTATGAATCCTTGGATACCAATGATAATAGATAGGAAAACATCAATAGTTATCTTATCAAGTACAAAGTTGTATTGATAAAATAATATTGATACAAGTATGAATAAAATTGTATCATGTGACTAAACTTGACATTTTTCGTGGTGGCAATGTCTTATAAATTATTTTATATCGGTCTAAAACTTTATTATAATATGAGCAGTTGATATTTTTATTTATTTATTTTTTTTTTGTCTTCTTCTTCCCCAATTTTTTTATAATTTATTATTATTTTTTTCATATTGACATTGAATTATTTTTCTAAAAATATATCAAATGTAACAATGATCGTGTGACAAATTATTTTTATCATTAATTGAAGTTCATAATCTTCTGTAATGATAAAAATATATAAGTCTGATCATTTGTTTCTTAATGGTAAAATATTGCCATATATCTCGTAATATAAATGGAAAAAAAAAAAAAAAAAAAAAATTATTATCAGTAGATTGTTTAAGTTAGCTTGACTTTGTCATTTTATTGATCGCAAGTGTTGGTCAAGATAAAACCTTGGCAATTTTTTTTATTTCCACTTGACAACGATGCAGGTGAATTTTACTAAAAGTATGCACTACATTGCATCAACGTTCAGATAGCTATTGGCTGTGATCCAATATTGTACAATTATATTATTTACCTGAATAAATCATGATTATACAAAGAATTAATATTATAGAAATTGCATTTGTTACAATACTGGTCATTATAAATTTGAACAAAGGTAAATGAATTATTTAAAATTATTAGAAATACAATATTGAAATAGACTTTGGATTAATTTATCCTGGAAAAATTTCAGCAACATCACTGAGATGTTATGAGTGTAAATCAATTGAAAATGGTGAATGCGGTGATACTCTGAGGGATGCGTATTTAGTGGAATGTACCAAAGAAGAACCTAAAATTACTACAGAAGATTCAATAACAAAATCCACTGATGCAACAGTTGGCTCTACTTCAACCTCCATGTTTTCTTCATCATCATCATCATCATCATCATCGAGTCCAGAAACGAGTTTTACTAATTCGAAAAGTACTTTAGCATTATCTACTACTATATCAGATACTCAATCAAGGTCTACATCATCTGAGAGTATATCGGCACCGTCTTCTACAGTTTCAAATACAGAAATAATATCCACAACACCAGAGAGTATATCGGCAACATCTTCTACGGTTTCGAATACAGAAATAATATCCACATCACCAGAGAGTACATCGACACTGTCTTCTGCCTCATCGAGTCCAGAAATGACTTTTACTCCGCCAGAAACTTCAGCGGAATCACCCTCTACAACTACAGAAGCAAATAACAATCCACCAAATAATGAATTTATATTTAATGGGACACCATTATTTTCAAAGTACAAACGAGAGACGAAATTTCGTGCCAATGACATTGGATTTCAATGCATGAAGCTCATTTACAATGGTAAGTGGTAATTGTAAGTTGAAAAAAAAAAAAAAAAACACAAAAAAACAATAATTAAATCTGAAAATTTCAGAAAACGGTGTATCGACAGTACAACGAAAATGTGTATCTAAAGCGATGAATTCAGCGTGTGACAAGGAAAAGGGAAATCATGCTGATTTAAGTGTCTGTGAAATTTGTGATAATCAAAACGGATGTAATTCATCATCGAACAATCAATTTAGTTTAATCTCAATATTTCTACCTTTTATAATTTTACTTTACATATTGTCAAAATGATAAAAATTTCACGTAATTAATTTTTACATTGCACATCCAGTATGATTTGTCTGGAGGAGAATAAAAAATTTTCAATTCATTTTCAATAGCGAGTTAATTATATGTAAATAAATTAAATTAAATATATGATTCATGTTATTTTATACACGTAGTATTTGACTTATTTTGGTATGAATGAATTATTTAGCAGATGAAATATGTATTTTTTTGATTGTAGAAATTAAATATCATCAACAAATTGAGGGCAGTGTGAAAAAAAAAAAAAAAAAAAAAAATGTCTGATAAATAATATTATCAGTGGATCGCCCAATTCAACATATCTTTGTTATTTGATAAATCATGAAACTTCACGATGGATTACATGGTAAAATTTTGATTATCTTTGCACTTACCAAAGATAATGGTGGTTATCTATATAAAAATGCTTAACAAACTGGTACTACGTCCACTCGGTTGCGATTCGTAGACGTGAATTTCTTAAAGCGAATTATTCAAAAACTATCATGAAGGTGCAACTCGGTGATATTTTGGGAATTACGTTTTTCATGTTATCATTGATTGGAAATTTCGACAAAGGTGAATATGAAATTCATATTTCATAAAAATTATCATAAATTAAATGACTCATATCCCGATTTCTTATGTTTTAAATTATTTGTAGTGAAATCGTTAAAATGTTATACGTGTAAATCCTTTGAGGATGGGGACTGTGGGTACGCACTCGAAGATAGATATTTAACAGAGTGTGGAGAAGAAGAAAGTACTACAGTGAGTTCAACAAATCCTCCACCGTCGTCAAGTACAACAGAAAATAATTCTACATCACAGCCTGCACCAAATCCTCCACCGTCATCAATTTCAACACCAAATAATTCTACATCACAGTCTACACCAAATCCTCCACCGTCGTCAACTTCAACATCAAATAATTCTACATCACAGTCTACACCAAATCCTCCACCGTCGTCAACTTCAACAGCAAATAATTCTACATCACAGTCTACACCAAATCCTCCACCGTCGTCAACTTCAACAGCAAATAATTCTACATCACAACCTGCACCAAATCCTCCACCGTTATCAACTTCAACAGCAAATAATTCTACATCACAACCTGCACCAAATCCTCCACCGTCATCAACTTCAACACCAAATAATTCTACATCACAGTCTACACCAAATCCTCCATCGACGTCAACTTCAACAGCAAATAATTCTACATCACAACCTGCACCAAATCCTCCACCGTCGTCAACATCAACAGCAAATAATTCTACATCACAGTCTACACCAAATCCTCCACCGTCATCAACTTCAACTCCAAATAATTCTACATCACAACCTGCACCAAATCCTCCACCGTCATCAACATCAACAGCAAATAATTCTACATCACAACCTGCACCAAATCCTCCACCGTTATCAACTTCAACAGCAAATAATTCTACATCACAACCTGCACCAAATCCTCCACCGTCATCAACTTCAACACCAAATAATTCTACATCACAGTCTACACCAAATCCTCCATCGACGTCAACTTCAACAGCAAATAATTCTACATCACAACCTGCACCAAATCCTCCATCGTCGTCAACTTCAACAGCAAATAATTCTACATCACAGTCTACACCAAATCCTCCACCGTCATCAACTTCAACTCCAAATAATTCTACATCACAACCTGCACCAAATCCTCCACCGTCATCAACTTCAACATCAAATAATTCTACATCACAGTCTACACCAAATCCTCCATCGTCGTCAACTTCAACAGCAAATAATTCTACATCACAACCTGCACCAAATCCTCCATCGTCATCAACTTCAACATCAAATAATTCTACATCACAGTCTACACCAAATCCTCCACCGTCGTCAACTTCAACACAAAATAATGCTACACCAATATTGTCACCTTCCAATACAGCGCAAAATTCAAATATTCTTCGCGTTCATGTAAAACACAGACGAGAAGCTCAGTATCGTGCCGATAATAATCCATATGAATGCGCCAAACTGATCTACATGGGTTAGTAAAATTATTCAAAAAATATTTTGTTATAAACAATAAAAATATGTAATAGCAGAGTGGTATATACATTTCAAATATGAATTTTCAGATGGTGAAAAAAAAATTATTGAACGAAAATGCAGACTGAAAAGTCAAGGATCATGCGAACAAGAACACGCCGAATATAGTTCACATAAGTGTGTAGTTTGTGACTCAGATAAATGTAATTTATCTTCCAAAATTGGTATTAGTTTCGTATCCATACTTGTTCCTATTATTCTAGCTTTCCACATATTATCATAGATATAAACTATTTCATATCTCCACCAATAATAATTATTAACAACTTGAATATTTCAACAATATTATAATTGTAAAAATAAAAAAAAAATTATTATTACCACATTATAATATTTATAAATGTGATATTTATCATTTTATTTTATAATCATTTAAATAAAAATATCATTCATTACACAAATAAAAATTTATATAAATATAATAATATATTTATATCGCTATTATGTTATACAAGTAACACGGAATATTAACCTGTCCTGAGTCGAGAAAGTTTGATCATCCTTATTCAACTCATTATTAATGTCAATTACATATATATATATATAAAACAATGTCAACTTGTGATTGTTCACCAACATTCAACAATTATATCCCGACAATTTTCAATGCATACAAATAGTCAATATTTATATGTATATATATAATTTTTAAAAAATTTTTTTATTATGATTTCACAGGATAATTCATTTGTCTACTAGATGTACTTGTATATAATTGGGGTATTATTTGGGATATGCGCAAGAGTACGAAATGCTCTGGATTATCAAGGTATGTACATACAGCCAGATATTCTCGAGCTAGCTCGGAGCAGGCTCCAGCTCTCCCGGTTGTATTGCCCCGCCACCGCATACTATTGTGACGCACGACGCGGCACAGTCTCAATCCTGCTCAGTCCAACGCCATCGCTCGTGGAGTCATCACCATCTTCGTTTTTATATAATTTAACAAAACACTCTGTTTTATTATTATTTTTTTTTTTTTCCTCATTAATAAATATATACATATATATGTATTTAATTATATATTATTACCATTCGATATCATTGTAATAATAAATTTAATCTACACATTATACAAAATAATTATTACAATACATAAATAAATTTAATCAAGTGTAGTGAAGTTAAAAGTGTGATATTATCATTGTGTACAGTGAATTTTGATTGTTATTAAATTATTATTATTATTATTATTATTATTATTATTATTGTGCAATAATGAATCACAATTATATTATGAAATTCAAAAATTCATCATCACATTGAACTTTGAAACTTTTTAATCCAATCACGATTTTCTTCAGGTACGATTATTTAAATATTACAAATTCATACCTCTCATTTATTTTATTTCATTTCATTTCATTTATATTTTTGTTTTTTATTTTATTTTATTTATTTATTTATTTTTTTTTTTTTGCATTTTTTAAATAAAAAAATTAAATACATAAAAAAAAATTAGACAATAAAATAATAAAATAAAATTACATACACACGTGTTTGTTGTAACACAATAATTGTGTGGTATTTATTATATTCCAATTATTAAAATAGTAAATATATTATTAAAATCTATTATACACGTATACGTGATACTTTGGCGGGAATAAAACTGATTAAATTTTATACAAACATGCGGGTAGCACGATCAAGTCTAGTAATATAAGAGACCACCGGATGCTATGAAATCATATTTCTTTTTTTTTTTTTTTTTTTTTTTCCGCGTGCTGATTGTTCAAAGATATTTCGAGTAGTTGATGGTGGGATAAGCTGAAGAGCGTGTATCCTGCAAAAAAATGTCCACCACACGCGATTTTTTTTCTTTTTTTTTTTTTTTTCTCTTGTCCCACTGAAGTTTGTCATGTAATAATCTAGTGATATTTATTCATGTACGTTATTTAGAGGCGTTTCTACACATACATATTTACAAATATACACGTATATATATGACAATTGGTTCAGTGTGTCACTTGTGAACACCGAAACTTGATGCCTTCAATACTAATCTGTCGACCAATAATAATACATTCCTCATGATTATTATTTAAATTATTCATTTGTATGTAAACTTGTGTGTAGTATTTTTAAGAATAATCTGACGCACAAAATATTTTTACACACACATTTATATATATTTCTTTTTTTCACAATAATTACACAAATGATAAGTGAAAATAAAGAGGGAGATAGAGAGATTGATAGATAAAAATGTCTGTTGGTACTGTGTGACTTTATCGTTGAGAAAATATTCTATAAAAACCAAAAAAAAAAAAATAATAGAGAGGAAAAAGATGCGTCTGTGATTATGTGTATACACATGATTATTTATATTATTCGTTGTTGTTATTGTTGTCATTATTAGAATTTTTTTTTTCTTTTTCTTGAGGAAAGAGACGGGGAAAAAAAAAAATTCTCTCATGACCATACGTAACCACGAGGAAAATAAGCGAAGAGAAAAAAAAAAATATATATATATATATTCTCATTGTTTATTCACGGCCGCGTGTGTACTCGTTAATTTTTTAAAATGTATTTATTTATTTATTTTTTTTTTCTTTCTTTAATATCAGCACACACACACACACACACGAGCGTGCGTTTGTTGAAGTGACGCATTATGTTTATTATACTTTTATGTATATAACTTTCCCCGTGACATGCGGGACATGAGGCCACGGGCGTTTATGTGTGTTCAATTCGCACGGATATTTATACGTTGGTCCTCATAAGAACTCAGGGTTTTGGTGCTCAGGTGCAGCATTGAAAGCAACACAGATATATATATATATATATATGTATATATTAAAAATCACGTATAAAATAAGGAAGAAGTGGACAAGCCAAGGGGCCCGCGGACCTCGACTTGGTTCGTTGACCGTGTCTTGCGTTCATCTTCTTTATTTCATTTATATTTTTTTTTTTCCTCTTTCTCTTCTCTTTACTTCTCGTTTGTGCTCTCACTCATCCTCTCGCCCCTTCTCTCCTCTGCTTGTCAAACCACTCTCTCTCTCTCTCTCTCTCTTGTTTTTTTATTTTTTATTTTTTCTCCGTATTTGAAAATATTTATTTATTTATTTATTTATTATTTTTTTTTTTTCCTTCCTTCCTTGGTTTAATCACTACTATAATGTGAATGTATGTGACTGGTGTATATTGAAACTGAGAAGAATTGTCTGTAGAATAACCCACATAACGTCAAATTATATTGCAACAGACAAACTGTATAATTTTATATTTGTATATGTGGTGTATAGTTCAATTGTGAACTTGGGTCTCTAAATGCCAATGATGCGCGATTGTATTTTTTTATTCATTTTATTTTACTCCAGTGCTCTATTGTAGTTGAACGTACACGTGTATACACGAGTAGAGGTAGAGAAGAAAAAAAAATAAAATAAAATAAAATAAATAAAATAAATAAATAAATCTTTCGCAATATTCGAAAGTTATATATTCTATAAATTACTTAAGAATATTGAGGGCGAGTAATTTAAAAAATTCTTATATATTTTTTTTTTTTTTTTTTTTTCCCTAAATAAATTATGAATTTTTAAAATGAAACTTTCTATGGTGAGCCGAAATTTTTTTGAACATCAATGTTAGATTTTCTCTTTCTCTCTTTCTCCCTCTCCCTCTCCCAAAATGCCTGTCACAAATTTGAGGCACTTGGTGGTGGGATTGATATGAGTGAAGATTCTCCACTACAATTAATTATATTTACTTATTTACTCGGTTGTGTACATTAACGACCGTGCTCGCATTTCTATTCCGTCTTTCGGACCGTTCGTATTGACTCTCAACTATTAACTCGTGTAATATTATTACAGTTATTTATCAATTATAAATAATTATTTATTTTATTATTTTCATTCATTAATTTATCCTCGTTTATTTATTTAACAAGATAATTATCAATTAATAATAATTATTTATTTATTTTTTTTTATTAATTATTATTTCAATATTTATAATTAATTATATATTTTTTAAGTTATAACTGAGGAATGCAAAAAACAAGAAACTTTTTTTTTCCTACTCTTATCAAAATATGAGTCAGTTAATTTAGTGATTCCTATTTCAATTTATTACTTTCTTCTCTTTCTCTTGCTGTCTGATAAATAAAAATTATTATTAATCTAAAAAAATAAAAAAATCCACATTCTCATCTCATCTATTTTTATATTGATCGCAAATTTATTCTCCATCCATTAGGTTTTATTTATTTTCTTATATTTTTTTTTTGTTTAAAATTATTATGAGTGTAATAATAATATTTTTCAATACTTATTACGGAATAAACACAAAATTGTGTATTATTTTTATGTGTTACATTCCAGACTTCTCATGAAGCGCAACGTGTTCGATCACATGGAAAAAAAAAAAAAAAAAAAAAAAAAAACTTATACTATAATCATAAATTAAATATCGGAAATATCTATTTTTTTTTTTTCCCTCGGGTTTGTTGGTTTTATTTATCGACGTATACATATATATATTTTTATTTTTTGTTATTGTTTTTTTAATATTATAATTAACTCATAGTTAATAAATTATACTCGTGTGGAACGTATAGAGACGCACAATACATTAATAATTTGTATCCTTGTACCATTAGAATTTTCTCACAGCATTTTATGCAGTCGATCGTATGCATCATCTGTATGAACAATGAGTCATCAACTCATCTAACGTTCCTTTCAATTAATCAGTCAGTCCTCATCAAGAACTGGGAGTCTGTTCCATATCCGGTTTCACGAGACAAATGTCATGTGTGTTGTGCGCGTTTTCTTCCATCTTGTGTGAATTTAAGAAAAATTTATGAACGACAAAAAATGGAGGGGAAAAGAAAAAAAATTTATAAATAGATAAATAAATAAATAAATAAATAAAGAGTAATTGAAGATATTCGTGGAGATGATCAATTATTAACGGTAATATTGATATTATAACATTTTTATTGATAATAAAGAAAAAAAAAAAAAAAATCACTTAACGATAATTTAATGGGAAAAAAAAAAATGATAGGAAGAAGGAGATTAATAACGAAAAAAAAAAAAAAAAAAATTCTTTTTAATTTTTTATCAAATTATATTCTAATATAAAATATAATTAAAAATATAATTGGTAACGCATGTAATTATATTTTAAATAGTGAATAAAATATAATTTTAATTTCTTCTCATTATAATTTTTTTTTCTTTTTTTTTCTTTTTTTTTCTCGCATTATCAAGTATTAAACAAAGACATTACTCACAATATTAACGCAACTTCGTAGAATCCACTGCGCGCGCAGTATAAATATTAAACAAAAAAAAAAAAAAAAATAATAATAAGAATTATAAAACAAATATAAATGTGCAGTAAGATGTCGAGTATTACGTCAGAGAATCTGCGTAGAATATAATGCAACTGTTAAAAGAAGGAAAATATTTTAACGCCACAATTGTCATTGTGAATATAAAAAAAAAAAAAAAAAAAAAGTAAAAATATATTTTAAAAATTCATTAATTATTTTTTTCTTTTATATTCATTTTTTTTTTTTTTTTTTTTTTTTATCCATCGCAATAGAATAAATTTTGGTATCAGTAAAAAAGATGAAGTCAAAAAAAAAAAAAAAAATTATTTGTATATATTTTCAAGTCGAAGGTTGTGCTGTTATATACCGTGACAGAGTGAGATGATATCATTCATTCATTCGTTCGTTCGTTCGTTCGTTCGTTTATTCTTTTATATTTATACAGTTCTCAAACTTGTCATGGAATTAATATATCATGAAAGAGTAATTGGTTTTATTTCTACCCACTAAATTAGTTTAATATTTGTGTCATATTTACCAAAGTTAATTTTATAAATTAATCATGATAATTGGCTTCTGTGATATTTTATTGCACAGTCAATATCATAAATTTCACGATGAAAACAAATATTATTATCATAATGAAATTTAAATTTTCCATAATAGAATAAATATAAAAGTGATAAAAAAATATATTTCTCATTAGAGACGAAAAAAAAAAAAAAAAAAAACAAAAACAAAAACAAAACAAACAAACAAATGGAAAAAGAGAAAGAGAGAAAAGAAAAAAAAAAATTCCTGTCAATGCCTCAGGCCAAGAAAGTGTGTGTCATTAAAGTCTAATGCATTCCACATATATCAAAAAAAAACAAAAAAAAAAAATAGAGAGCGAGAGTGAGCAAAAATATTTGTATATATAAGAGAAAAAAAAAAAAAAAAAAAAAAAAAAAAAAAATACAAACATAAAAATTTAACTTTTATAAAATAAAATGAATAAAATTCATGAAATTCAGTAATTTTTTTTTTGTTTCTGGTTTTTATCTTTACAACACACAAATAATACATATAAATCAATTAAATTAATAAATAATTGTAGATATCACGAAAAGACAATTGTTACAAGTAAAATTTTTCACTCAATTAACTGACAATCAATTTTATTATAGAGTTACGCTCCATTAAATACCTACAGTGAGTTATGAGGATAAATACATGTACAATACACATGTACGATAAAGAATATTAAATGTACAGTGAAAATATAATAAAACAGAGAATATATAAAAGTTTTAACATTCTTCACGAGTGACCCATACACTAAACAAGTGAAAAAAAGAAATAAAGGAAATAGGGAAGGAAGCGTGGGAAGAGTGTGCCGTGTCTGATTGCCTGAGAAATAGTGCACCACACATATTCAACGTTATGTTGATGTGTGCAGTAGTTACACATAAAGACCAGACATTGTGACGATGAAGAATAAGTTGAAGGTGGACTTTATCATACTGGATAGAAAACAATACTCGGATGGTAGAACAACTGATGCCGCACGCACGTTCACTCCGCCTCCTTATCCACATGTACATCCAAGAATGCACTTCCGTTAAACAATAAATTCATTTATATATATATATATATATATGTGTGTGTGTGTATTTTGTATTTAAGAAAAATATTCTCCGTGTCAAATTATATGAGATTATAATTGGTATAATTGATAAATCTGAAAATATTAAGAGAATTATTTATTTATTGATTTTTTTGTTTTTTTTTTTTTGTTTACAGTCAGCAAGATGAACGGTGCTACATACACGTCGACTTCCTGTCCGGCACTTGAATCCAATCTTTCCCTTCACAGCTCGTCTTATTACAGTGAGTACGGTGTTACCAATCAAAGACGACGATTGTCATCAACGGGTGAAGCCGACACGTCGGCTACATCGAGTTACGAAGGTAGTGAAGGCAGTTCTGAGAATAGTGATGAAAACCGATTGGAACCAGTCAATCAATTGGAGAGAGAACAGGTCGAAACATTTTTCCGTGGATTAAAATCACAGGTATGTGTGTGTGTTTTTATTATTTTTATTATTTATCATTGGGTAAAATTTTGATTTTGGTTTTTCATTTTTTGTTCAATATATTTTTATATTGCAGGTGTTTGTTTGTGAATCACTGGCAAATTTATATGTGAGCAGTGCGAGTCAGGGTGAGCAATGGGAACTCAGATTTACGGGAATTCCCGTTGTTGTATTAGATTTGGGTGAAACACGGTCACGATCCAAACGACAAATTCAAATTCTTCTTGCAGAAAGAGGAAGTTGCTTCACATTGTGGCGTGAAACAATTGACAATTTATCATCATATAAAGTAAATAAATAAAAAATAAAAAAAATTTTCTTATGCTCCAAATAATTTTATAAATTAATATTTTTATTTTTTTGTTAATTTTTTCATTGAATTTTATAGGTGAGTGGTCCCGCTTTTCACACAATGTGTTTGTCATCAGATCACACACGTTTAGCTGGATTGAGCTTTGACAATTCTAAAGCAGCCAATGATTTATGGCAACATATTGAACAGCTTGTGGCCTGTCCAGAAAATATAAGTCTTTCTGTACCCGGGAAAAAGAAGAAGAAGAAATATCCGGTGCCAAAAAAATTTGTACTACCGGCCAAAAGTAATATCAGTCAACCGTGTCAATTTCAACACATAACGAGTGTCGATGCGGCTGATAGATCGAGATATTTTTCACTACAAACACTCGTACCATTAAATCAACTTGAAAATACTGTTGAACCAACAATTTAAAATTCACTATATCAATTCACTTACTTTAATATTCTCATTAAATGTATAATTTTTTTTTCTTTTTTTTTTTTTTATTGCTATTTACCTCTGAAAAATATTCAGTTTTTTTTTTTTTTCCATCACGCAAGTAAATTATTCGTCATAAATATTTTATTTAAATATAGTAAAAAAACAAAACAAAAAAAATGTTAGTAGCAAAAATAATGTGGTAACAATTCACGACCGTGTATTAATAAAACAATTAGATAATTTTTAAAACTTGATGCAATTAAAAAACACATTTTAAGTGTTTCAATGTACACTCACATATACATATATATATATATACTTTATCTTGCTTATATATAAGTAGACACTTGAAAAATGGCATTTGCATTTGTGTTAATGCATATAATAAATTTAGTATCGCTGTCATACCACACAAGGACTTATCATCATTTACAATTGTATATCGTATTTAAAATTGTACAAGTTGCATGAGGAAGAAATCTCATAGCTAAATCTTCCATGTGTTGATATATTATATATTTATGAATTATAAAAAAAAAAAAAAAAAAAAAAAAAAGATTTATCTATTCACATGTGGCCATCACATGTTTATTGATTACATTATATGAATAAATCAAATAAATTGTGTCAGGTCACAGTGATTTAATATCAGTTATATACATAGAAATAGAAATTTTTCAAATTAATTATATTGGTAAACATTTTTTCTGTCTTATTAATTATAGATATATATATATATATCATACTTATAGAGATAATCGAGTTGTATAATCATTGAATATTTTCGTTTATCTGTGACTGTGATATAAATGATATTTTTTATTGTTACAATATTCTGTAATATACGAGTGTATATTATATATAATTGAATATCAATAAGAATAATTATGTTAGCTATAAAAATACATAATGAACGTTAATTCAAAGTAAACAATAAAAATAAAAAATTGAAAAAAAAAAAAAAATTATTATATAAAAAATAATATCGATGAATTTTTCAGTGTTTTTTTTTTTTGTTTTTATTATATATATTGAGTAATTAATTGTAAAATCACTGATAAGTTTATTACTAATTTTTATTAACAGGTATTGTTATGAAAAAAAATTAATATCTGAGTGCAGCCGGTTATACAGAGTGAAGATGCTTTTGTACATGACTTGCCTTCTTATCGACAGTATCACTCACAATAAACAAAAAAAAAAAAAAAAAAAAAAAGCACGACCATGACAGAAAAAGGTAAGTAAAATCCACATTTAATATATAAAAATTCTAAAATATTATTGTACATAATTTATTTTGGATAAACGGTAATTTGTATTAAACAAATAAAAAAAAAAATAATAAAAATAAAAAATCAAGTAAATAAGAGAAATTGCTAGGACATATTTCAAGTATTTCAGTATATATGTATTTATTTATATGAAAAGATTTTATCGAGTGTTGTTCTACTGCTTGAAGACGAGTACTTGTCAGTATACAATTCAATACCAAGAATTGCTAGAGTTGTCAGTGTGTTTCTAGAACTCACGTAGGCACACATAACATTGGTCTAGTACAAAGGACAGATGATAAATAAGAATGCAAGATATATACAAAATGTTAAGGACTCAAAGTAATTCCCACGTATCCACAGACTCCGGTTATATTTTATCCACTATATATATATATATATATATCTGATTGAGTATGGTTGAATGACAACACGACAATATTGAGTTAGTTTTTCTGTTGTTCTAGTTTCCTCTAGTGGTACAATGAGGCCTGCATTTCCCGTGTAGACGTGCCCAATCATGTTCCAGATTGTCAAGACAGTGTCACAAAACATCGACACATTTTCTTCACTTTTATTATTTGTATTCTTCATTTTTATTTTTATTCTCCAATTTATTTATTTATTTAGTTATTTATTTATTTATTTATTCATCATTTCACCTGTCTTGACACTCTGTGGACATTAATTATATTTTAATAATTCTGAATACAATTGTCCATTCGACAACAAAACATTTTTTATAGTCAATGGTAAATGAATAATAGGACACACCTACACACACACATGACAAGTGCGGCTTTTCAATTCATCGACATGTTGGCAGGTGACAAAAATGTATCATATGATATGGCGCGTGCCGAATAATTGTCATCAACATCCAATTGACCGAATGCAATTTTATACTTTCGCCACGCGAAAGTTGTCTTCAAAAGTCACGCCTCTAACCGACATTCTGTTGCAATAAATTATTATACAATTTATAACTAAATAATACAAACAAATAAAAAAATATAAATTTTAAAAAAATTTAAAAAAATCACATGTAAAATAATCAGATTTAATTTAAAAAAAAAAATGTTTTTTTTTTTTGTTTTTCAATTAATCATTTAATTACACATAAAATTATTTCTAATAATAACTAAAATAATTTTTAAAAAAATACGGCACTGTATAATTTAAAGCTTGCAACGTACATACATATTTATATTTATATAAATAAATTATTAATTTTATTATTTATATTAAAATATTTTGGTAACTGGTATACCTACGACTAGTGTTAATAAAATAAATATATTAATATAATTAAATACACGGATAATAATTACATAAAAATTATTTTTTAAAAAAATATATAAAAAATAAAATAAATAAATAAATAAATAAGTGATCATATAAAAAATTTTATAGTAATAATGTAAATAATAATAATATCATCTAATGGATATTAATTATATGAAGAATTTTATACTGGCACTGCGACATTCGAAACAATTATTATCATCGCATTCAAATGCAAGCCTCTTTGACAGCATCATATAACATATAAATAATTATCTGTATCAATATATTTGTCGTAAAATGGATTTTTTTTCATTATTTAAAGTGAGATAAGGATGACGATGACGATGACGATGACGATGACGATGACGATGACGATGAGGACAATGATGATGATTGTGATGACGGTTCAGTAAATGCATTCAAACCACTCTCAACAAGACTGAGTAGACTATCTTGTTTCACTCGTTTCTCCTTGGCTTTCACCTCACGATTATTCTCATCGCTGCTTCTCCACGTTGTTGACACTACCCTAGTATTATCATTAACAAATTGTTCAAATTTTGATATAAATCGTTTTGTTGTACTCTCAATATCAATCATATTTTTTTCTATTGGTACACCGTATTTATTCACTGTTGGTTTATATGTTTTTACTTTTGAGTGGCCTTGAATTATTAAATACATTGGAGTGTGTATTGGCATTGATGGTGATTTGTAATGTGAAAATATTGGATCAATTGTGGATTTAATAGTTGATGATATAATTGTAGATGATGTAGGAATTGTTGTCATTGATGTTGATGGAATTAATGTAACTTTAGAATTTAAATTGTTTATTGTCGTTTTTTTTATTTCTTGAGAATTTAAAATTATTGCCAATGGCGATTTATTATCCATCATTTTTTCTGGATTTATTTCTGATGCTCCAGTATATTGAAGAGTCAATGCATTTGACATGGGAATTTTTGAGGGTATTAATGAATTCATAAAATTACCACTGCCTTGTGTTGTTGTTACAGTTGGTGTTGAAAAATTCGGTATTATTTGATGATTCGACATTGGTCTGGGGCCACTATTTTTTTTTGTCACTGGCACAGGTAATCGAGACACTACACGGGGCAATGATGTTGTAACAGTTGGATATTTTTTTGATGCTGACACTCTCATTGATGATGTTGATGTGGGTGTTGTTAATTCAATTGTAGAATATTTTTCCAAATTTTTTGATGTATTAATTGATTGTATGTAATTCGATGGCATAACTACAGCAACAGTAACGTGTTTCAACGTATTATATTTATCAATATTATCATCGGACAATGTTGATGAAGTATTTGCTATGACAATATGCATTTTTATATTGTCACTTTGATTTTTTTCTTGACTCTTGTCAATTGACATATTGTGTAGTGATGGAATAATTTCTTTTCGTCCCATAACCACTTCTTCATTATTATTAACACTATCACCATCAACAATTATATTTGTATTTTGTCCAACGACAACTTCATGATTTGCCGATGCCGCTACATTATGATCATCCTCATAATGATCATAAGATTTAATATTATTATTTACATTCCAAATTATTGATTGTCCAGATGGATTATTATTATTATTATTATTATTAGTTGGCGCTGACCAATTATCAAAAGTTTGACTTGATTGATATATAAGATTTGATTTATCAAATGTAATTGATGATGATGATGATGATGATGATGTTGATTGTTCATTTGTATCAGTAATTGATTGACTATGAAATGGACGCGGTGCTACTGGATTAGCATCTTGAATTTCATCAGAATTCAATAAAATCGATGTGGGTGCCTCTTCAGTTTGCATTCCATATTGAACTTGCTGTTGTCTAATATCAGACTGTTGAATTGGTGGTGGCATCATCATTGTATATACTTTAGTATTATCATTGTAATATGGACTTGGATAATAACTTGCGGGTACACTTTGAATTTGATTTTGATTTCGAAAATTTGTCGTACGAATTATTTTTGGTGGTTCAGCACCAGAACTACCCATAAAATCTTTTTGATAATTTTCTTGATTGTCTTGCTGTTGTTGATGGTGATGATGGTGATGATGATGATGATGATGTTGTTGTTGTTGTTGATGATGAGGAGTGAATTTTGGTCCGTCAATAAATTTAAGAAAATGATCGGGAATTTTGGGACTCGTTTTTTTTGCTGTTACGCCCAAAACTAAAATATCACGTTTCGATGATGCTTCAGTACTTGATTGTGAATCCAACCAATATTGAACACGATCAAGTACTGGTGGAACATAATCAAATGTCGGATCATTTTTAAGAGGATCACCACGACCCAACGGTGTCCATTCATCATAATCCATTCGTGGTGAAAAAATTCTTGGCCTGTTGCTCGTTGCCTTGGTACCTAATTACAATTCGTATGATATAAATATTTTGAGAAATAAAAATTTTCTCCTCTATACCTATTTAAATTGACGTGTAATTGAGTTGAAAAATTATATAAATAGTATTATAATTAAATCATTTGCATATGTATTTTCAAATGTAAATATGTGCAGTGTAATAATTATAATGACGATGATGATGATGATGACGACGACGACGACGACGACGATAATGATGATGATGATGATGATGATGATGATGATGATGATGATGATGATGATGATGATGATGATGATGATGATGATGATGATGATGTGATTGTGCAGAAAATTTATCGTAAACTCGTGACATATTCATTGGTTACAGATCGTGTAGGCATTTAGTAACAGTCTGAGAACGTGTGCGACGATTCAACGCCAGGGCTCTTAGCACCAAGTGGAGTATGACCTACTGACCCGCGCGTGTATTAACCGTCCACGCGTCTACTCATCCAGTCACTTTAGGTCGTGCTCTTTTTTTTTTTTTTTTTGTTTTTCATTTTCATCTTTCCAAATAAATTAATAATTGATCTATCATTTTTTTTTTTTTTTTCTCTCTCTCTGTCTTCTGTACAAATATAGAGTAATTGCATAACTTTACTCACTTGAATTGTGCTCAAAGGGTTGTGAAACACACTGGCATATAATGGAAAATAATAAAATTACCATTGAAGACCGTGTCATCCGATGCATCTTTGACTTCATTATCTGCAATTATATATTATTAATCAATTAATTTTTTAAAATTTTTTCCTTTTTTTTTTTTCATTATTAGAATAAAAAAAAAAATAAATAAATGAATAAATAAATAAATAAATAATAATAAAATCTATTGAAAAAATAAATTGAGTCCTCGTGCGGTAGTTGGCACACTCATACAAATACGAAATGGCATCAACTACCTAAACGGCCGTTACGAGAAAGTCTTCCATCACATCGGGTATTATAACTTTGCTATGGAAGCTGGCGCACGAGCACGCGGTTTCACCTTGTCCACCGCACATACCAATTATACATTCAACTCAATTGCTCATCATTAACTATAAATATTATAATAATAAATTATCAGCCTCGGTATATAGAATATCTTTAAAATATTAAACATATTGTCTATATACAATTGGAAATTTAATTATTATCATATATATATATACATACACACAAATTATTATAACTAAGTAATACATAAATAAATAAAATGAAGAAGAAAAAAAAAAAAATTGGTATGGCCGAAAATTGTGCCGCGTATATGCAGCAATAAGATGGAAACAAGTCCATTGAATTGTCGATTGAACGTGCACATGATGAGACTTGAGCACGTGGTAACGGTAGACGACGCTGCGGGCATCGTGATCTTCTCTTCCAATCGTCTTCTCAGCCCCTGTATATCTCTCAGTTTACCACACATCATGCAAAGAGAAAAATAATAATAAATAAATAAATAAATAAATAAAATAAAAGAATAAAAGACCCCCAAGACGTATGGTCTTTGTGGTAAGCCGCCACTTGAATGGTAGGCCCGCGGAAAATCAAGATCGACGAGCTGTATGACCAAGTAATTGGCACGACCCATGTCCAAGATTCTGGCGTGTTCTCACACTCGAAAAAAAAAAAAAAAAAAAAAATTTCATGAACCACTTTCACTAAATATTATTCATTGCTATTGAGTAATGAAATCCGATAATTTATTTCAAACATCTTATTTATGATTTTTCCGTTTCATTTATCATTTTTTCAATAGTAATATTTTAAAAGCTCAATGTTCCCATTAGGAATTGCACTGTATGGGTGGTCTGTATAAATCAACATGAGAAAAAAAGAAAAAAAAAAAAAAAAAAAAAAAAAGAAAAAAAAGTAAATTACACGAGATATCCACGAATAAAAAAATCACAGAGGCAAGACAATCAAAAATAATAAAAACAAAAAAAAAAAAAATTTACAAGACACAAAAAAAAAAAGATCATAATTATATTTAGTTGGATGAAAAAAGAGCCAATAGAGGGAGAGGGGGAGGAGGAGAAATTATTGATAGTGTAAATCAAATGACTTACCATACTGTGACTTTAATCCCACTACATTTAGAATTTTTTCCCTTCCCTCTACCCCTCTCATTACACTATACTCTGTCAAATGTGAGTGTTGGGTGGGAGAAGCTGTGAAAGAGCACGAGCCGTAAAATATTTAATTCAACGATACGAGACAGCGTGGCCCCACACGGTTTTGCCACATTTCCCTCTTTCTTTTTGCTTCCTTCGTAATGTTAATCTTTTAATATATCGTGTGTATATATATATATATATATATATATATATATATATATATATATATATTATATGTATAATGAATACATACATCTCGAAGGTTCTCACGCGTACTATCACGTAAGATTTTTTTTTTTTTTTTTGTTGATGTCCAAAATTATTTTGTGAATTTTTTTACATTTTTTCTTTTTTTTTTTTTTTTTCTTCTTATATAACTTATCAAAATATCATTTGGTTTTTAAAAATTTTTTTATTTTTATATTTTTAATGCAATTTTTTTTAATTTTATAATTAAAAAAGATAAAAAAAAAAATTACCAATGACAGTAAAGGAAAAATATTTAGATATGTAAATCACCAAATTTGAAAGAAAAAGAAAAAAAAATTAGTAATTATATTTGATTAAAATTTTTCACCATCTTCACTTCAAGTATAGATAATAATACATTATTAATTACGTTATAAAAAAAATATATTTATATAATAAATTCAATAGTTATAAATTAAATTTGAAAGCAAGATGAGACAGTGTGTGTGTGTGTGTGTGTGTACGCAAGTTTCACTATCGTTGACTAGCCCGAAAAGTGAAGAGCACACTCAAAAAACCGGATCGATTTCTCGAACGATTAAATTGCCACACAACAGTAGTATTGACTTGTTGAATTATATCAAATACTTAGTATGACAAGTGTGTGTACACAAATATAAAAAAATGTGAACTAAAAAAAAAAAAAATGAAAACAAAAAAACTAACCTGAAAATCCAAAGGTAAATGTTGAATCCTTGTGTTAACACAAATATGCAATATAAATTCCTTGATTAATTAATTTGTTTTTAACAACAACAATAATTATTTTATTGTTATCTAAAAGAGAGAAAGAAAAAAAAAAAAAAAAAAAAAAGACAGTGAACGAAATTTAATCGTTCATCTGTGGCAAATTTCCATATACACTCATCTTTTTTTATACTCTTCAAATTGTGTTTCGATACAAAAATAAATATTATCGTGATTTAAAGTGTAATGTTAGATAAATATCAATAATGATTACGTGCAATTGAATTGTTGATAAAATACTTGTGTATAGTTCAAAGCGCTGAAGAGAACTGAATGTTGGTTTGAGTCGTTGCCGGCCGGCCGGCGCGCGAGTCTCTCATACCATCCATAAGCTCTCCATAAAACTCTTACTGTGGCAATCGAACGTTCAGTTGATTTTAACCAATCACTACTTTTCTCTATCCCACGTGTATCCACCATATACAAATGATATATATTCAATGTGTTTTATGAATTTTAAAAAATTCCATCTAATAAATTAATTATGCATAAAAATTAATATTGACAACATTATAATTTTTGTTTATAATTTTGTGTAATTTTTGTTTTGTTTTATTATTTTTTTTTTTTTCAATGATAAAATATAAAAAATAAAAAAAAATTATTTATTGAGTGAATAATGTATAGCGTGAATAGGAAGAAAAATAGAAAAATAGGTGGGTAATAAAATTCGTAAGGTGATTTGTATGATGTGTATATAAATGTGATTCGTGTAAGTTTAAGGCCAAGCCCCTAACCCTGAGAGAGTTAGTCGTGAAACGTGATCGAGGTCTCACTTTCGAGCCGTCTGGTCGATTGTTGGTTTCCTCAACGGAGACGCCAAAAGAGAGGCTCTGCCCCATCTTTTTTTATCCAAACGGATATCGCACGCTCATTTACCTTATTAAATATTATTATCCAACGTATAAATGTATTTAAAAAAGAAAGAAAAAAAAAAAAAAAAAAAAGGGAAAAAAAGCGATATCTAAAGTACATTTCATTATGATGAGTGGATTGGTTTGTTTTGAGCCACTAAAATTCGCCTTCCATCATCAATCCAATCAGAACGCTAGTTCTACTTAAATTTGAAAATTTATTTCATTCGATACTTGCGTGTCCCAATTAGATAAAATTATTTATACACGAAATAATTCAATGAAATATTATTATTTCTATATATTTTTTTCAACAATTATTTGAATAATACTGATAAAATTAATATCAGTAAACAATGGGATTAATAATCTCAGCGCATGAGAAATGATTGAAATGAGCGCGCAATCAAGATGGATTACGCGACTAATGAGTAACGCTCACTTTGCTTGAAGGCTCCCCTAACCTAATTTTACTTTCGACGACGTTGACCTCACTATGTCAAGTATTGAATTCGTATTTGATCATATTAAATTAAACAGCGTAGAAACAAAACAAAAAAAAAAATTACACCAACTAGTAAATAAATGATCATACAAATTTTTATCTATTTATTATTATTCTTGTTTTTTTTTTTTTTTTTTTTTTTTTTTTTTTTTTTTTTCCACAAATTCAATGGTAATATATATGTATATAATGATATCGTAGAGACTTAGCGCCATAAATGTCCTCAATGCGTATAACATGTATATATGGTTATTGATTGAGTTCCGGTAAATATGAATGGCGATCAATTCGTGTGAATCTCCCTGACAATTTTTATTAACGTGTGGATAAAGACACCGACAGGTTTAACCGGTTTTCTCTCAATTTCATCTGAGGTACTTATGGTGTACACTGTACACAGAGTGTACGATCGAAGAAGAGACTAGACCAAGAAATTTCAAATACTTCACACGACATTCTGTCGGTTGACATCGTGACAAGTGGGTCGCATTCGCGTGAAAATATATATAGTATATCACATTGCGACTGTAAATAATGATAAATAATTTAAATTCTTTGTTTTACAAAATTATTCAATAGCCATATAGTTGAATGAATTTATTTATTTTCTTTCATTATATATGTATATATATACTTTCTTTACATTTACATTTAAATATTCAAACTATTTTTCTTCTATCATCATCATCTTCATCATTCATTTTTTATCCAGTTATTAGTGTCACCATAATTATTATAGATATATTATGGTGGTAGCACCAGAGATCAAAAAAACAAAAATACGTATATATGTATAAATATTAACAATTTACTATTATAATTCTCTTATTCTTGGTATTTTTTAAATAAAATTATTATAAACATTAATCTTTTATCGCAGAATATAAAAAAAAAAATTTTTTTTTTTTGCTGATCACATGTGTTAACATTTAGTTTAACTAATAATTATATAATAAATGTTTAAGTACTGGTGATTATTTCAAATCATATTAATATTTTTGTGCCATTAATTCATGATTGTGCGTAATTAATCATCTATATTTAGTATTTTTAAGTAAATATTGCCAAATTTCACTATAATGACAGACAGAAAAAAAAAATATATCTGTATATATGTGAAAATAGATGAGATGATTTTTTTTTTTTTTTTTTTGTGGTATTTGCACATTGAAAATAGAGATTTAATATTTGATTATTTGTTTTTCTTCCTTTTGTTTTTACATTGTACCAATTAACTATTATATTAATGAATTACAATGTGGATGCATCACGATGAGGTATATTTGGTAAATCAGTCATATCCCAATAAAAAGATGGTGGTCCACGTGTAAAACAATATTTCATCGTGAGAGGTTCTTCATTTTCCACATAATACATCAAATAAAAATTGCACATTTCATCAGCATTTGTAGTGCCAATACTAACTGAGAAATCATTTATATTATTCATTGTACATCGTGCCGCTAAAATATCACCTTTTGTAATGGGAGTGTTGTTGGTTGTATTATAAAACATTTGTGGAGTTAGTGGATCACGTTTGCCCAGTTCAATCCATCTATCTCCTTTGATAACATAACCCGACACAACTTTACCTAACGAATGCGTGTGAACTCGATATGCAAATGGATGAATTGTTTTATTTTCCCCCAATTTACATGCTGTCTCCATATATTCAACTTTACGTGCTGGAATTAATCCAGCTGTACCCAATAAAAATACCCCAGCAAGTTTATTCATTGGTTCCGTTGTGTAATGCAAATGTATTCCCGAACTGTCCGTCTCGCCACGTTGAAAATTTTCAATGTGGGCATAATGTACTTGTAAAACTAAATATTTTATCAGTGAATCTTTACCAATTTTAAATCCAACATTATCAGGCAGCATGAAATCAGGTGCATCTCGTGCCCATGCGTATAAAATTTCTGAACCTTCAGCACACGGACTTGCCGATTCATTATTCATAGCATCTTCTGATATATGTGACATCATTTCACCACAATTCCATATTGATTTTGCCGCACCAGGTACAGTACAACCATAAAGAATCATATGATGAGCAACATGCATCGATGCGTTTGGTTGAAATCCAACGACATAATAAGTATTAGATGTATTTAATTTCACCGGTGTACACAAATAAAGTTCGGGCTAAAAAAAAAATTATTATATCAATCATAATTTTCGAATTTATTTTAAATATTGATAATTAATAATTCAAATAATTTACCTGATATGGTCTAACATGTGGCATCAATAATGAATATATTTTCGAGTTATAGCAAATAACATCTTGCACACCTAATATTACAATACTAATTAACGAAAAAATAATATATCTTTCCCACATTTTTAAATAAATTATATATATGTATATTGAATAATTTGTGACATCAATATGAGATAATATAATGATAATACTTTAAAAATATCCGTGACAAAGGAACACGTATCAATCGGATTGATTCAATCCACCTGTTTCACACAAATCCGATAAGATGAAAAATTATCTGAAAATAATGACGTCAATGGACGATCGCAGCGCCTCACTAAAAATGTAAGAAAAAAAAAAAAATCAAATGAATGCGTAGGTGTATAAGAGGAAAATGCGCGCGCAATAAATTTATTCAAAATTTATTGGGATTTTTTAAATTTCAATTTTGTTAACCACAAAATTATTGAGGATTTAAGTCAATAAAATTTATACGATATTATTATTATTATTATTATTATTATTATTATTATTATTATTTCAAATAAAACTATTAAATATATTATCTCTTTTTGTTTATATATATATCACGTATTTGATCAGTAAGCCATTCGATTGCGGCTTGTAATCCTTCTCCAGTTAGGGCATTTGTTGCACGTATGTGCCATGGTTTGTTGTGAATACGATCCAATCCTAGTCCAGCAACTAATTTTATTGTCGTCAAAGAATCTGGTAAATCCATTTTATTTGCCAAAAAAAGAATAGGAATTTTTCGACCTGTGAGAAAAAAATTTTTTTTTAATTATTTATTTTATTACAACAATTTATTACAATGAATAATAAAAATAATAATATATAAAAACCTGCAATTTCAGGATGTTGAAGGAGCATATCGAGTTCTTCCTTTGTCACAACAAGTCGTAATTTATCACTACTATCAATTATAAAAATAATTCCTTGACAATCTTTGTAATAGTGTTCCCAAAGTGCTCTGTATCGATCATGACCGGACATATCAAATGCCGTAAAGTTTACATTTTTAACTGTAATTAAAAAAAAAAATTTTTTTTTGTTTATTACCACATTTGACTCAAGGGTAGCTGTGTTCAATTTTCATTGAGGGAACTTGGGATAGGAATAGTTCATTATCAGGTGTTCTATTCAAAGTAAATTGAGGCTCAAGTTTTGGCGGGTGTTTTGCCGTGTGCCGTTCATAAATAATTTCAATCAAGTATTTTTATTCTTGTATAATGTGAAATAAAATTAATATGTCACAGCTAACAGTGATGGATGAAAGTAATAATAATAGTGATAAAAATAATACGAGTAAACCCGATAAACGAAAAGAGAGTAAGTTGATAAATATGTTATAACCTAATTTCCAACCTCTTGATTTTGTATTAATAAAGAAATATTATATTAGGATCAATTAATGAAGAAAAATTAAAAATAAAAAAACAAATTGAAGAATTGAAGAAATTAATTTTAGATATTCAATTAGAACTTGATATAACAACATATGAAGAATATGAATTTATTGGTGAATTTTCATCACTTCACAGTAATTCTCAGTCACTTACTTCTACACATCGAAATATTGACAATATTTTGCAATATGAATTGTTCAAAATGTCAGGATTTTATTGTTCAAAAGTTACTGAAAATGAATTTGTCTTTAATTTTACCCCATCGTCAAATTTTAAATCGCCTTGTGCCGTTCAAATTTTTGCTGACGATGAGTCAGTACGATTGGGTGCTTGGGTTATGCCCTGGGGTATTACCATTGATACCATTCTATCTGAAATACCGTTGCATAATCCCAAAAATATTGCTGCATTTTTGAAAAGTTGTAAGCATAAAGTTGATTGTCATGCTGATCGTAAGGAACAATTTGAAAAATTGAAGGTATAATTTTTTTTTTAAATCTGATTTTTATTATATTTTTATTTGAGATGTAAAGTTTTTTTTTGTTTTCACCGTAGGAACTAGCATCTCCAATTAAAAATGTAGAAATCGATGCAACCTTGGGATACATCACAATATTATGCCATTTTCTTGATGTTTATGATAATTCGAAAAAAAGAAAATTTAAACTTACTGTCAATTTACATTATGATATTGGTAGGGTACGACCCAGTTCAATAAATATCGAATGGAACTTGAAACAAAAATTGTCGAAAGATTCAATTATCGAGATGAAAACTTTTGCAAAATATTTTAAAATGCAAAATTTGACAGATGCATTCATATCAATTATGGAACAACTTCATCCTATATATGTTTGGAAAGCTGAAAAATATTCAGATAGTATATTGGACGTAACTAAAACTTATTCACTTTCCGAAGATGATATAAGTACAACATTATCGGAGGACGAACATGAAAAAAATTTTAGAAACCAAAAAAAAAGTAGGCATTTGACCAAACGTCGTGCAGAATCATCGCCAGCTCGTGTAGTTGATGAAAAATCAAATCAAACGTCAGTGGATACCTCAAAAACTGATAAAGAACTAACACAAAATATTTCAAATTCCAAAATACAAACAAAAAAACGTGATGAAAAAATTCCAGCTGTATCTAAACAAAAAAATTCAAATTTGAAATCTAAACAAACAACATTGAGTTTTAGAGGCGTTCCAATGGGTTCAAAATCGATTGATACCAATAAAAATATGAAACGAATGGTATCTAATATTACAAATAAGAAAACTATGCACAGCACACCAATGACACTTCGTAGTATCACTCATAAATATCAAACTCAAATTAATTTATCCGAAATTAGTCCAATAGCAGGACCAAGTACTGCCAAAATAAATCTTGATACATCACAACAAAAAAATACGACAAAAAATAAAAAAAAAAAGACAAAATAATTTTATGTCGAACTCTTGTGCTAACACAGGAGAATAAAAAATATTATGAGTGAAAGAAAAAAAAAAAAAAAAATGAATTCACAAACACTAAACACAATCCGCTCGTGAATGATGGAAAAAACTTACATGCAAATTTTTCCACATTAAACCCAACTGTAGGCACTATATTTATATGACGGTCATCCTCACGTTTGAAATGATTTATCACCGTTGACTTACCACTATTATTGAGTCCCACAACCAAAACATTAACTTCTTTTCGTTTCAAGCGTAATATACGAGATAAGCGATCGAATAATTTCATTTTTGATTTTGTTGTTATTTTTTATAAAAATAATTTTTTTTTTTTATATATATTCAAATGGTAAATTAATTAGAGCACTTTTATTCATCCAAGGCTCACAAAAAAAACAGTCATTACTAAATACTTTAGTTGATTTTCATCGTAAGAAAGTGGGAGAAAGTATTGCAGTCGACAATATTTATAGTAGTTAAATCGATAGTAAATAAAGTATAGTACTGTTAATATTTCTACTACTCAAGCATAGTTTGTGCCATCCAGTGGCATTATTTAATATATATATATATTAAGTTCTGTGATACATCAATAATTTTAATTGATATAATAATTTTATATTTTTCGTAAAATGCTGAAGATTTCAAATATAATATTAATAAATATGATAATAAATTTAAAATTCAATTCTAAAAACATGTTCATATATATATGTATAAATGTAAATAGGCATGCGTACTTATATACATATATGTATATTAGTTATATTTTTATACATGCGTAGAATTATTAAGAAAAAAATAGACCTTTCAATGATTATACCTTTTTTTTTTTTTTTTTTTTTCGTGTTAAATTAGAAACTGATTTTACCGCGAACCTTGAAGAAACCCATTGACGTTCTATTATGCAATATTGCACCTAGTCCCAAATAATTTTCAATCATCAATGGGTGTTTTACGAAAGTACAGGTATCAGATAAAATACTGATAAGTGCTATATGCAAGCCATCCACATCAAACCGTGATTTTTCTTCATTTGATCCTAATTATTCAGAAAAAAATATATATATTAATTATAAATATACGGTATTCATATTGAATTATTATATTTATAAATATTACCTTTATGCCAGTAAAGTGGATGACTTGTATAAGTAAGCCATGGAATATGTTTTGCAAATGGATTCCATTTTTTATCAAATGATAATGGTTTACCTTTATTCCACATAATTCTTATGCCAGTCATATTTCGTTTTCTAAAAAAATTATTTATCCTTAAATAATAAAATATTATATTGCTATAATTATATTAATATTTATAATAAAATATCTGTTACAATAATTACATTGAGATTGAGAAAAAAATTTAAATAAATAAAAAAAAATACAAGAAAAACCAATAGCTGGAAATCAATGAAATCGTAAACATTTGAAACTCTATAAGAAATACCTAGGCTCAAATTTAATATCAGATCGTGAAGCTATTGACGACCATTGTTGACGAATTGCACAATGTATCATGGACGATACACCCTCTGCCAGACCATTTAATCGTCTGGAAATGGTTTGAAATGTTTTTTTTTTTTTTTTAATATTATCTGCAGATTTTTCTCGATTCCATCGAGACATTACAGATTTGTATGTAAATTAAAATATACTTACGGAACTACTGATGCTATTGGATATTCCAGTTCACCTTCCGAAATAGTATCAATATCAATTAATGGGATTCTTTTGAATTCCAGTATTTTCAGTGATATAAAGTCATACTTGATTGAATAAAGAGCATTTTTCGTTAGTAAAACGATCCTTTCTTTTTCCGTATCCCACAAACTAATTCTATCATGTCAACACAATAAATTATAATAATTAATATATTTAATTAAAATTAAATTATTGTATATAATTATCAGTTAGCTTACTCTGTTAATAACCATGTACCAATAATTTCATCATTCAAATCAGTTGCCAATACTTCATGACACTCTTTCACTGCTCGTTCAACCACTTCATTTCTGTCCGAAAAAAAAGTATGTATATCAATGTTTTTAAAGGGAATACTTGGCACATTGCTCTTTGCTGCTTTGGCATTAGTAGAATTTTCCTGGTTATACGATGCATTCCGTAACTCTGTAATAAAAATTTAAATAATCATCAATTTATTGAAAAAATTAAATATAATTATCAATAATATACCTGCTTCATCGTTTTCCTTTGCTATTTGCAATGTAGCTGTATCAAAATTTACGGTTGGTGCTTCGTCCAATTGATTGTGGTCCAACATTTAGGTTATTTTACGTTGTTAATTATTTTTTTATTTATTTTAATTCAATGAAATTTACAGTTGAAACAAAAAAATATTATTTTTTCTTTTTCCAATATAGCATTTACTTCTTTCAAGATTATTAATTTAATTTTTTACGTATAAATAATATTGTTGATGAATCCTTTTAAAATTGTTTATAAATGTCAATTCGTTTATGTTTATTCCAGTTAATAGTTTAGATTATCATGTCGACGTATGCACACACCTGACTCAATAACATTGCCGTATAATAATTACTTATATGAATCGTTGTGCGTATGCGCAATATATTCCTCTCCACCGATTATTATTTATTATTTATTTCCTTTACAAAAAAATACACAATATTATTTTAATTTTTTTTTTATAATAATTTTAAAATTTCTTTATTTAGATATTCTTTTTTGACAATTATTTACAAAACTATATGACAATTATTTACATTTTATTAATAATCTTTTTATTTCTAGTTTCCAATGCGAGCAAAAAAAAAAAAAAAAATATTTAATTGCATATATTATAAAGCCATTTTTTTTTTTTTTTTTTTCTTCTACTTATTCATTTTTACTATCAAACAAAACTCAAAATTGAAAGAACAAATCGTACATTATCCAATGTTACATGTATTATATATATACAAAGGATAATTTTATACACAATTTCTTTCGGTGTTTCAATTATATATATATATTTTTTTTCTTTTAAATAAATAATACAGAATCCTGTGAAATTAATAAATGTGGATCAGTTATACACTTTTACACATTTATGCAAATACTATTTAACACGTTTTTTTTTTTTTTTGTTGTTTATTTTTCGCAATTTCACAAGATCCAATAATTCTTATTGTGTATTAAAGATTCACAGCCAATCGTTCAAAAATAATCCATGTACTATATACTCAAATAAAAATATCATAAATATAGTCATAATAAAATTAAATAATAATAAATGTATAAAGAAAATATATATAAAAAAAAAATTCATATTTAATCAGGATTGGATGTTTTGAGCACATGTAATGTGTGCTTCATGCATTTAACAAAATTTATTTATAAAGATGAATGTCATCTAACATATTATCTGATGACATTAGTGTTAAACTTCTTTCTTCATGCATCCCTTTGGCATTATTAATTTGTTGCGATACCCGTTTGGCAATTTCTTCATTGTCACATCGTACTTTTGGTCGACGTAACAATTCGGGCCCATCATAAATATGTGTTGACACGGAATCAATTCTCGATGTGAGTTCAATATAATACAATGCAGTATTGTTAGCTTCAATTTTTTTAATTGGTTGACATTGTACTAAATCAGCTAAACTCACTTCAGTGACAACTGTTTTTGTACTACCAGATATAACACGAACTCGTTCATTCGATACTAATACTCGAAGATTTTCTGTACCACCACACAAACACTCATAAGCAACAAATAATTCAGAATAATTTCGTTCATTTATATTGTAAAGAAATTCTTGACCTTCAGCTTGTTGATAATTGTATGGTGGTAAAAGTCCTGCAGGACCACTAGCAACTCGTGATAATCTGTATCTCTTTGGTATTGTTCGATGTGCACTTCTACTAGATTCACGTACAGCAGTAGCTGTTTCTGTGGCAAAATCTAAAATTCCAACGAGAGGTTTGGTAATTGTGCCCACTATACCTTTTCCTAAGCCAGAAAAAAATCCTGGAAATCCTTCACTAGCAACTCCATCATATGTTTGTTTTATTATACTTGTAACACCACCGTATGCACCATATCCCAATCCTTTTAAACCCGCAATTAAATGATCACTACTGTGTATTGTATTGGAACGTATTCGTTGACGTATTTCTTCATGATTTTCATCCATTATAATAATACTACCAATTCCATCGGAAAGTGATTCGGAAAATTTTGCAGCTGAATTTGATAAACCGTGAGTTACATTTTTCACCAAAGTTTTTACATTTCCTTCATATATTAAACCAGAAACTCCCTCAGATACATCATTAACTAAACCAAGTGGATTACCCAAAAAGTCAACTGAACCCAATATTACAGCAGCTTGCCATTTTAATTCGTCTTTATAATGTTTAACTATTGAATGAATTAGAAATTGACTGCTCTCAAATGGATGTTTTTTAACAAATGGCTCTAAATCAATTGATGCATCTTCAAATTTAATCAATGTCAATCCCAATTTTCGTTTTATCGATTGAAGATGACGGGGCAATTTCATTGTTGTGAGAACACTCAATTTTACTTGACTAGGAACAAGTTTCAATATTCCAAAGTAGTAACGTTTGGCATGTGCCGCCGACACATCAGATATAAATTGTTGTGCTTTAAAATCATTTTCATCTACTGGCGCTTCGGAATCCATTCGAGTTGTACCAAGAAATACAGCCAATTTTAAAATTAATCGCTCTTCAAGATGAACGCAAAGTGGTTTTATACTAACAATCAAGTGTTTGTAAATTTCTGCATTTTGATTTTTTGACGGGAGTTTTTCCGTTACAACTTCAATTGCTGGCCGATTATCATCACTTTCAGGTCGTAATGATCGTGTAATATACAACACTGAGCTACATTGTGCTTCAAACAATTGATTGTCAATTTGAATATCAGCAATTCTCAGATTTAACACTGAATTTTGTGGTGTTTGTAATAGATCAAAGGCAATACCAGCAAATCGTGCAAAAATCAATTCTTCAACAGATCGCCTTGATACAATGGACAGTCCTAAACCTGTTGGTAAACCAACTATTAAATGTAATTCTGAAGTGCCAGTATTTCCTTCGTCATTGTCTATTTGCATGGGTCGCTGTGCTACAGCGATATGTGACCAATCTCGTTCTTCGAGTAAAGCAAATGTTTTTTTCTACAAAATAAAATTTAATTATTTAAATGGCTCATCATCACGAACATTTATTATTTATTTATTTATTTATTTTTTTTTTTCATCTTCCACTTACTCTTTCTTTGATATCTAATATTTGTAAAACTCTTGTTGGACCATCAGTTGCAACCCGAACTGAGAGATAACCAGATCCAGGACGTAATCTTTGTCGACCAACTTGTTGCTCAATTGGAGGTGGATTACTATGAGTTTGAGGTCCAAGAACCGCTTCACTCCCTGTATCAAATAATATTTTTATTTTCTCATTGTTTCATTATATTAAATTTTTCAACATTTAATTTATTAATGATGCATGATAAAAGCATGATACAATAGCAGTATAATTATTAAAGCTAATTGAAATAATATGGTTTTGTTGTTAAATTAAAAAATTAATATGATAGATAAAAATTAAAAGAAAAAAAAAAGAAAAAAAAAAGACTTAGGGGTATATTCCTAATCAAGATACGTACACATTTGCCAACGGGCGACACAGCCGCCTGTAACATGTATTTTTTTTGTTTATGTCTAAATATATTCGACCCTTAATAAATTTATTAAATACATCAATTTTGTATTTACGAAAAATAATGCAAGAAAGAAAAATATAAATAAATAAATAAATAAATAATAATAAAATTCATTGAGAAAATTTACATTACAACTTGACAAAAAATATTGCAGTTGTTTTATAAAATATCATTCTATAATTGATAGCCACATGAATAATGATAAAAAAAAATTTGAAAAAAAAAAAAGTGATTTTTTATGTGCAATCAAGCTGATACATGATGATCACAAACGTCTATAATTTATAGAATAAATCAAAAAAAAAAAAAATCCTACCTTCATATAATCCCATAAAACCGTCTTTAGATTGAACACACATATTTTTATGTACACAACATAATCGTCCATCATCAGTAAATCTCCAAGTTTGTGTTGAACGTCGTCTGGGATCGGGTCTTCTCAATGCCAAAGCACAATAATTAAATGGTTGCGGTGCTGGACCAGCAATATCAAGTACAAGAACTGAATCTGGTATTCGTGAATGTTTATCACGTGGTGGGCTTGACCCTATAAATATAATTACAATAAAAAATTAAATAAATAAATGAATAAATTTTATCTTGACTTATTATTGGCCATTTACCTTCATGTTGAAGTTGTCCATCACCCGTCATCCGCCAAAGTTGTGTCCTCTCACCAATATGTTTTCTTCGCAATGCTACCCAACCACCAGGACCAGCCTCCAATACTAATTGCTGTGTTTCAACATCCAATGGATTTAATCCACCCTCTCCAGTCCCTAAATCACCATCCACTTTGAAAGTTCCTATAATAAATAATATAAAATATTAATTATATGCAATTATATTTATATAAATAAATATTAAAATTAAATTAATTACCTGTAAAGGCGATATAAATAAAATTTTCATATGTCAATCCACGATTTTCACCCAAAACATTTAGATCGTATGACGCGGTAACTCCACCAGGCGCTGTAACCACTAAATTTGCACTTTGGGTTGATTCATCCAGAGCATAAGGCACTGATGAATGAGGTCTCACAGTCCACTGAAGATTATCAAAAACACCTGCCTATAATGAAAAATAATACAATCATAATTATTATTATTATTATTCACAAATTAAACACAGTAAAAAATAATATAAATAAAAAATATATTTTGCCTACTTGATTAATTGTCAATGGAACTTCGGAAAAATTATCAACTCTAATAGGTGGTGGCATTGTATTTGCATCAGTGAATACAATGAAATATGTACTCTCTTGTAGTACAACATCTACCCTTAAAAAATGCATTTTACTAGTTGAATCACGGATATTTATTGTCAATGAATGATTTCCATCAAGTGTTATTCCACCAGACCACATACAATTGGGTACATCAATTATTCTCACACACAATAATTGATCTTTGTCTAAACGTGGCCAATGAAATGGCATATGACAATCAGACATTGCAGTAATGTAAGTTGCTTGTGCATCGGGATGAGTGACTGTTGTGGTGAAACATTTTTGTGCAAGTTCTAATGTACAAGATGAACGATTATGAAGTTGATAGCGTGGTGATAATGTTACAACTGTGGTAGCACTGTATCTTCCTCTAGCTGCACGTGTCGTAACTCCAATCAAATAGACAATATCTGGCCGGCCATCGCGTAAAGAAATTCGTAAACGATGAACTTGAACACCCGGTTGAAGATGAAATGGTTGTGACCACTGAGAAATCCCGTGTGGATGAACACCAGTACCAACTCGTACTGCAAGTGTTTGACTTGCTTCTTCATCGCTAAATGAAAATAAAAGAGGTGCAACCATTCGAGCTCTCTCGTGCTCTTCAAATTGTCCAGCAGCTTCTACACCAACACCTTCTTGACGAAATACCAATGGTAAACCTGTTTTATTAATTATCCAATATGGAGCAGTAATATTAATTCGAATGGCTGAACCTTTTTCAACAACAACTGCAGCGTGGATAACTAATATTCTTGAAATTGAGTCTGACAATCTTAATCGTGATACAAATGATCCAGATACTTGTGTTAATAGTAATATTCCACTACCAGGATAACCATCTAATTGTAATATAATTTCTAGTTGCTCTTTTTGTACATTGATACAGTGTAAATCGGCACTACCACCCGGTAGTATTCTACCATTTTCATTCATCACTTGATACAACAATTCATGAGGTAGTAAATTTGTCAATGTCACCGGTGGCAATATCGTAATTGTATGAGCTGGTAAAATAATATTTCCAATATCACTTGGATAATTGTCACGTCTAATTGCCACACACATTTTAAACATAACATTTTGATTAGTCCTACACGTTGTAATCATTTCTGATATTTCAAGAGGTTTTTTTACAGAAGTCCAGTCAATTGGCTCTACACAATATTGAAATGAATTTATCATTGGATGTTGTGGTTTTAAAGTCATTTGAACACCTATATGAGTTATTGGTATGGAAATGGCTGATTGTGCTGGAATATTGAGAACACGTTGACTACCAATAGTGTTTGATAAACCTGAAGAAACATATCCAAATTGAGTAAATGATTTTTCTAATTTAATATCAATACTATATGCCAATTTATTGACAAGTTGAAGGGCCGATTTAACTGTCACTAATTTACGTGCTGAACCCTCCAATTCGACGGTAAATACCAGTCGGGTTTTTGTGCCAATACCATCAATATTTTTAATGGCAATGTTTGCATGTCGAAAATAAATACCAACTCTGTCAACGGTAACTGGATCAACAGGTCTCCATCCATCTACAATTACAGCAACTTGATGTCGACGCGCTGCATGTGTTGAATGATGACGGGATTTTCCTGGCTCTTCAAATGTAAATGGTACAGTATCACCTGGTGCTACTTCATGCCATGATGTATCACGTTCATTTAAATTATCATGAATTACACGATAATTTATTTGACAAGTGTCATCCGCCACAGCAATAAAAGTTTTAAACCACAATTTTGTACCAATTTCATTTTTCAATGCAAACGGAACAAATGGTGATCGACGCCGATAACTTTGAATACTCGACAATTCTTCATTCATAACTATACTATCTTTATTTGTTAAATAATAATCTTGTGTCCAATTATCTTTAACTAATTTAACAAGTTCAACTAAAGTCGATGTTATATTGACATTTACAGAATCCTCTGAATCAATACATATCTGTAATCGCTTTGAATTTAATAAATTTCCAATTGTATATTCCCATTGTATTGTAGCATTCCATAATTCAATAAATGGTTCCCATCCACTGAGAACTCGATTATAATAATCTACGCCAAATGTTGCTCGTATACAACCGGGACCATTGATAACTTGTCTCAATGAAAAATTCAATAGAACAAATTCTAATAATGGCACATCAGCATCACGACAATCATCAATAATACATATTCTCAAACACGTTGATTCAATATGAATAAGATGAACATTGAATGGACCTTTATCCTGACTGTCACCATTTGGAATTGCATTTTGAGTTAACCACAATGCCGCATCATCCAGTTGTCCATTACATTTATCTAAAGCCGCTTCACAATCAATTTCAGCAAATCCTAATGCTGATAATTTCATCACGTGACTCTTGGCATTGGCAGGTGGTCCATTAAATGCATTGGAACGTTGTTTTGCCCACAAAGTTTGTTTTGGTAGTGAACTCAACATTCTACTAAACATGGTAATATCGTGATAACTGAGTTTAATGCTCAATAATTCCAATTGAATTTCCAATGATTTATCTTTTGTCAATTCAAAAGATGCACCAACTGGATCAATTATAGATAACGCTGTTTCTTCCTCCATACTCAATATACATGAATACAATTCACAATTTGATAAATTACATGAAAGTGGTTTTTCACATTCCTGTGGCATTGATCTATATGATAAAACGGCAGATGATTTAAGAATTACAGCATTTGTATCTTTCAATGAAGTATCCTCAACAATTACCAATTCTGAATCTGTTATATTGAGTTTCAATTTAAATGGTAAAATATTTTCGGTAATTTCATTGTCTACTGTGACTGTTGGGGCACGAATAAATTCAGATATTGCCTCAGGCTCGGGTGAATTTAATACCAAAAAATCTTTAACTGCTTCCCACCAATCTAAAATAGCTGTCAAACGCATACTATGCAATAATATTGTTGTTCCTGAATTATTTTTTCGTCGTCGATAATGTATTTCGGCTTGTACTTTATTTTCCGTAACACCAAAATTTTTTAATGGCTGTAAAATATGTGTAAAAACATTGGAACGTTTGTTAACCGGTTCATCTTGAAATCGTGTATCAATTACAAGAATTTCTTGTGATACCAAGTCAATGTCCTGCGATCCATCACAAAGGGATTTCAATGTTAAACGTGATTTAATAAAATTGATACAAGCTAATGCGGCAATACTATGATTTGGATGTAATTTAACTGTGACATTGACAATATTAAGGATAATACATGATTTTGTCCAAATATTATTTATTGATGTATCCTCAGTTGATGTAAAAAATTCATTTTCATCATTTAAATTTTCATTAAATATACGAATATCATCTAGATTTTCTCCGATATTGTAGGAAAGTAGACCACGCACAAGTATATATTGAGCAGGATCAAGAGCACAATTCATTGTAGATAATGTTCCGTGAATACTTAAATCAGGTATATCACGATTAATATGAATATCTAAATTTCTCTCAATTTGTAAATTTAAATGGCATTTTTCAGTTAAAAATGATGGACCAAATTTATTCAAATAATATCCTCCTAATATTAAAATATCATTTTTTTTTTCACTTTCATCATCACATTTACTTCTTTTCGCTGCGTAAACATCCATATTCTCCAATTCCAATAATATAACATCCAAAAGACACTGTTTCACACATTTAGATGGATGAAATGAATTGTGAGCAGTCAATTCACCAAGATCAAGAACAATTAATTGTTTTGAACGTGAACTCACGGGTAGTAGTATAGTTGATGCATCTGCATGCAATTCCAATGATAATCTTGTACCTCTTTGCTGTTGGAGAAAATTAATTGAAGTATCACCAGCTCGTAATTTCACCATAATATCACGTAATTGTGAAAAATGATGAAAAAAAGCTTGCAATTCAGCAATAAATCTTTGTGTATGTACATAATGTACAGCTGACATTTCAAGTTTGAGTTTTGCATCGTACGGTAATTTATGTGAATTTTCATAGCTTGAATATTGAAATTTCAATGCTTTTCTTCCTGATGATAAAAATCTTTCACGATAAAATATTCCATGCGGTGTTAAATCTAATAATGACATAGAACCCAGTGATCCAGATATTATAGTTTTACCATCAGCTTTAACAATATGTGTACTGGCATTTGAAATATTTGCTTTGGCAATTTCACGATTCATTCGAGTAAGTACTAATGTCAATGATCTCACTTCAATATCTGTTTTTGTACGTAATTCTTGTATACTATCTTTGCCATCCACATAGTCATTTTGATTAGCATTAAATTCTTCTTGTTGAATAGTAATATTAGGACTCGTATCATTACCCGTTCCAATACCAAAAAAATCTAAAACAATCATCCATGATTCAACACTAACAACTAGATCCAAACAATTAAAATCAATACAAACAGATTTATGTCGAATTGGCTGTGATATTGGGTGCAATTCATTATCTGACATCAATTCTGTCATTGTAATACTAATGAGTACGAGATTTTCTTCACAAGTCATGGCACCAGGTGATGGTGGTGGTGTATTTGGCGTATCAATAAGTGATGAAGCTTTTCTCCAATGGACAGGCACAGTATCATAAATTTTTTCTAATCTGTCTGGCAAACTACCACGTCGATTTTCACATCGCCATTTTTTATTCAATGTCAAATCTGGACATGATTTTGACACTGCCAGTGGCAATCGTGCACGAGTTAATGCCGATGATTGCATCATATAACGGTGTTTTGAATCAACAGGACACAAGAGATCTTCCATAAGCAAGGAACGCAAAGACACTCGAGTCGTTGATTTTTGTTTGTGCAATTTTTCATATTTTATCACAAATTCTTCCATCGACAATTCAACTAGAGGCTGCTCTAAGTGATCTTGCTTCAATTGTACACATAACATTGGCAATTTAAATTGTACTTTTATCAATAATTCGAATGTTTTTTCAGGATAAATATTATCAGAATTTGTTGTGGGCTGTTGGACTACAATTGATTCTTTTGACTGTGGCAATAATCCATGAATTGTATCCAAAAGTTGTTCATATTGTCCACGAGACAGGGATACTTTTAATGGTGTAGTTATAACACCGTGAACTTTAACTAATGGTTGTTGATTAACTGGAAAATCTTGATCAATATAAAAACACGAGCCATGACGAGAAGAAGTAAATAATTCTTTTTTAACAATAATTTTCAATGATGTATCGTGCAATATTGGTCTACCGGAATCTTTACAATTATACATATCCTCAGCTGGTAGTGGTGAATTTACTCCAGTAACCTGTCCTATTTTCGATGATACATCTAATGAATATAAATTTATATCACGTACTTCAAGACTAATAGATTGTGGTGCTGTAGCATTGACGGTTGGCACATGTTGTAGTGACATTTTACCCAAATGTGCGACAAAAACTTGTGGACTGTGAGCAGCTCGAGGTATCACTAATACTGGACTATCAAGAATAACATCAAGTGTTAAATGTAATATACCAGAAGGATTTTCTGTACTATCAATAATTGAAAAGCTTGGTAAACGTTTTCGTTGTGGAACATTCCAGTCGTCAGCTTGTACCAAACCTATGGCCATGTCTGTTGCTGCGGCACCAATATGACGCGCTAAATTACTCATATATTGCTTAAATTCATCGGCACATGAACGCAATTCAGATATAAAATGTGGTGTGTGTGTATACCATACACTACCTACACGTATTGAAATATCTGCCTCAATAATTGGATTATCTAATTGTGATAAATAATTTGCATTACGATGAGCTGAAAATCTAAATGCCTCTGGTTGATTTAATAATCCTGAAAAATGTTCTAGTGGTGGATTCATTGAATCTACTAATGGATCACGACCAACGCTTATTATACGTTGATGAGTTCTTCCAATAATTGTTTGATCAAAAACTTGAAGACCACCTAATGATCCTGATATTGATGTATTTGTTGCTAAAGTTGCTTGAATTCGTGCGTCTGACATTGTGGCCGTTGCTATTTTTTGTCCTATTAAATGACTCTCTTGCATTACTGCGCGCAATAATAAAACATTTAATCGATGAAAATCAAATGAAATTTCAGTTTTTGTTGATTTATTTGGCTCCATTGATTGACTTACAACAGAATCTTGTCGTTCAATTTTACGCACCGATTTTTTTAATGGTAAAACACGTCTAACAAATCCCATTAATTCGACAATGGTCTCTTGATTTGCAATAATATCCAAATTATTAAATTGAATATTTGCAACACGAAAATTCTCTAGTGGATCTTCGACAAATGTTAAATCTACGACAATTAATGCCTCATTATCCAATTGATCAATGCCACTAAGCGAATTATTTCTTGGTGAAAAAGGATTTTTAACATCATGAGCTAATGTTGTTAATGCACGTGTCAATGCAACGGGTGATGTTAATCGTTTGGATAAACTTGGATCAGGTGAGCCAGGTGATACTGGTGATGTCGGTGATGTTGGTTCAGAATCACGCAAACTTCCTGAAACACTATCCATACCGACGTGTTTGTGACTTGCCACGAGTAATTCAAAATCCGGTCCGTATTCTTGCATTGCATCGACTAATAATAAACCGTGTACAGATAAAGAAACACTCAAATCAGAAATTTTTTTACTCAATGCCGCACATACACCAGACACTTGAAGTTCAGCAACACTTCGACCACGTGATTGTAATTCAAATGTCATTTGATCAATGATAAATTGTATCATCATTGCGTGTGTCACTGTACGATCAAATGTTTCATCTTTTTTCGGGCTCTCTGGTTCATTACAACCACTCACACGATTCGTTATGTCTGATGTAGTTTCCATAAATGTTGGCAATTGTTGATACATTGATCGTATAGCTTCAACTTTTTGTTCATTTATATGAACAACTAATCTTGGCAAATTTCCAGAGACAGTTAGCGATGGATATTGCGGATCCATAGTCGACACAACGCGTCTTGCTATTAATAATGATATATTAAATCGTTCTAGAACATGAAGTGTTGACATTCCTCTTGTTCGCGCATGTTTCCAATTGTCCTTAACTTTACCAACAAGAACTTGTAAATCAGAAAGATCTATGCTATATTGATCATATAATTTGTGATATAAAGCTGTTTCCGATATACCGTGTGAATCTCCTAATGATCCATTTTCTTGGCTACCAGGTGGTGTTGAACACGGAGTTTGAAATCTTTCATCATCATCATCATCATCATCATCATTATCATCTTCATTGTCATTGTCATTGTCAATTATCCTGTCATTCTTAATATTAATTTCATTTATATCATCTTCACTATTTGGTGATCCTAATTTTAAATCAACTTTTTTATCTCGAGTTTTATTTTTTAAATGTAATTTTCCAAAATCTACAACAACAACGGCTGCATTGGGATCATGAAAATTTTCTACCAGTAGAATTTGTGGCGCTGAAATATTAAATTGTAAATCCCACGAGGAACGATAAACAAAATCACCTTCAAGTATTTGTTCCCAATTTTTCATAAATTGCCGACGTGTTCGACGTTTCATTGCTTGTAATCGTTGATTCGATGAATATTTGTATGGTTTACTCATAAAATCAATTAGCCAACGTATAGCAGTTGGATTATAAACAATATCCAATGATCGTGTTGACAAGTGTAATAAATGATCTGAACTTATATGAAATGGTTTTTTCTCATAAATAAGTTCGAATAATGGTTGCAGTAATGACTGTGAGACAAGTTTTTCTGATGAATTTCGTAAACGTGATGACGACGTATTGCCTGCTGTTACTTGAGGCTGAATCAATATTGGAAATAATGAATTTTCAGTTAAAAAATCATGTAAATAAAGTGCACCGAGACTAATAGAAAATTTGTGAGATCCTGATCTAGGTCGAGATTCATAAATTAAATTTACACGTTCAAATTGCAATTGCATAATGATTTTGTCCACATCATTTTCATCAACTGAACACAGAGAAACAGTGCCCTTTGATAATGTAAAATTAAATTGTCCAAAAACAGTATCACGTCGCAATAAAGTATTATCATCAATAGTATCAGCCAATACATCGAGAAGTTCACCATCAAATTCTGAAGAATTGGCTTGTGAATTTATCTGGGGTGTTTTCGCATACCAATCCCACCATTGTGGAAACCATTGAACCAACATTCCACGAGCAGCTGGTACTTCAACTGTTTCACTACTGTTTTGTATTGGTTTTGGCGGATGAACTTTTGTCATTGCCAATTCTCTAAGTACACGTAAATCATCAAAACTACGTTCATAATCAACTTTATCCTTTATTAATTTAATTTCTGGTGGTAATATTGTTGTTGGTGAATCTAATAATTTTCTAACAGCTTCAACATAAATAATATTATTGTGAGCTCGTTCTAAAACATCATTCCATGACATTTTTGGTTTGAGAACATCTTTGCCAAGGTGACATCGAACCGCGTATTTCCACCATTCTTTTGGCGCTTGTGATATTGGTATTGATGGGCGACATCTTCTTTGGTGACGACAACGATCAATATCTTCTAATTGTTTTATGCATTGTACTATTTGTTCATATTGAACGTCTGTTAATGATAATGATAATGGTACTTGATCTAATTGAAGATCAAAAACTATTCGTGGTCTCAATACAGATCGCAATGGTTTTTCCGATCTGTCACGTTTAATATGTGCACATGCACTTATAGGTGATAATATATATTTCCACTTTGAATTTTTCGATTCACTCATTGATATTGCCAAGTCACCAAGATTTAAATGACCAAACATTTGATCGGAATTCAAGTGATTGCAGTAAACGGACAAACCATCGAGCTCCATAAGCTTGAAAGATTTATCATTAAAATTCCACGATGTTGAATTTGGTGTCCAACTTGCATCACAACTTTGAATTGTGAGAGCTTTTATTGTCACACCCAATGCTATTCCAATACCATTCGAAAGCGTAATATTATCTTCATAACGTAAATGAACATCCTTAATATTTAATTGTAAATTTTCTATAATATTTGTGACTAATGATGTGCCATAATTTAACCAAGAACTATAGCTAGCAGCATAATAACCTGGATCACGTTCTGTGGTGGCTCGCCATCGAGCTTCTAATGCCTCTAAACGACTATGTTTGTAATCTTGAAATACCTGTTCTTCAGCTTCACTGTCATATTCTTCTAAATTTATTGGTCCAGCAACTAAATAAAGTTGTTCTATTGCTATGACCCATGATGCTGTTCTTATTTGTCTCACTGGCACGTGCAATTTTACTTTACCAATAAATCCGGCCTTAATTTCAATAGGTAATCCAATGTGTCTCAATGCTTCCTTCTTCAGCGGTAAATTTTCAAGTTCAACTTTACCTATTTATCAAATTTTTACACATTGAATAAATAAAAATTCAAATGATCAAAACAAAATAATAATTTATATAACCTTACCTGACAATAGAGCTATACTTAGTTGATCAGTATTTAGATTTTCAACATATTTACCCAAATAATTATTGAGTACCCAAGCCACTAAACCTTCCAACATGTTTGAAAATGCGTAATAACTTGAAATATTATAGCATCAATCATAGAGACATAAATAAAATAATACTCATTGAACCGAAACACGTATTTTATATATATATATATATTTTTTTTTTCCTTTTTCAGACAATGTCAATAATGTTACAATTAATTTTACAATGTAATACATTTATATGTATATTATAAATGGTATAATTCGGAAAAATTCAAAAATTAATTGACTATATCTGATGATAAACATTTTTATATCTCAAAATTCAATCACTACGACTTCCAATCAAAGGTTACATTCATTCATGGCGCGACTACTTTGGATAATGCAAAAAATTTTAAAGATGTCGCTATGTTCAAGTATATACACATTCACATATAATACACAACAAAATTTGTCTTCCTTATTTATATTTGTGTCTACACAGGTAAGGATAATGTATTTATATACATAAACAATTTATACATCCTTGTTGAATTTTACAAAATATTTTATTAATCAAATAATACGAGTATCGGTCAATTTTTTGACTGGATAAATCGTAAATAGAGACAGTTGAAATGCTGATAAAATACAACCGAGAAAATTCGGTAATTGTATGAAAAAATCATTCAATAATACACCGTAAACAAACCACTGACAAGAGACAACAAACGATGATACTATCACAGGAAATGGTAAACTGTCAGCACTTTTTTCTCTGATAACGTGAGCCTGAAATAATATTTAAATTAATAAACAAAAAAATATTCTTATATTAAATTTTTTTTACTTACCAGCATAGTTAATGGAGACGCAAAAAATATAATTGTCAATGCACAACTGAGGAGTCCAATTTGAGACGTTACTTGAGCTTTATCTTGATTGATAACACTATAAATATAAATTCCAGATATTGATATAATTGAAATTATAACTTGTTTCAATATTGAATTCCTTTTCACAGAATATTTGATATAGATTGCTATGTAAACAAGTTGTAAAAGTGCTCCAGCAACATTTACCCACACTACAAAAGCATCTCCTATCAATTGACCGTATCTCAACCAAAAACTACACCTAAAAAAAAAAACAAAAAACAATTTATTACATGTGAATTATTGGAAAATAATTATTATAATTTACGTTAGATATTATAAAAAAAAAATATATTTATATATTACAAGATAATAGTATTACGTACGATAGTAGACATGCAATAAAGGAAAATCCACAGGCATCGCCAGTAGTTCCATTTATGATATATTTTTTACATACCAATCTGGAAAAATCCGTATTATGATGAAAGTTTAAATATTTATCTAAAGTTTAGATATACATGTATATATATATATACATATATAATCGCTTACGTGCCGGCGAGAAATTGTAAAATAGTACAAATAGAGGCTGATGTTGCTAAAAAATCTTTGTACGAGTCCGCAACCATGGTATTAATGTCTTGTCGACATCATTTTGCAACACGCGCAAATGAAATTTGTGTTGTGTCTGTAGGATAAATGATAAAATGGTTGTATGAAACATCATAAATAATTCAATATATTCATGCATGTGTGAGTAAGTAATATAACGTCGTATTTTTTACATTAGAGATGTACAAGCAAACGTGTAATGTTGACGAATATGCCACCAGGGTTGCCAATATATATTTTTTAATTGTTTTTTACAATAAATACAGGTACATTATCTCAACACTGCATGGTTTATGGCTTTAAAACTGTGAAAGATTTCCCTGACATTTGTCTGTATTGTTGAGAAATACACATTGAATTATAGATTTAATTAAAATTGTGCTTTTATAATTCTCACCGTTTACTCAAATACAGTGTGATAAAAGAGTTGCCAATGGCAATCACCAAATACACTGTATTTAATTGTACAATTGGTCAAAAATTTTTTGTAAGTATAGTCGAGAAAAAAATTCATTCTCAAATAATAGTGAATACATATGATGATAATCTAGATTGCTCAATTGTCTATTGTTGTTATATTTGCCGGTACTTGTCCACGCCATTTTTTTTTTTCATAATACGGCGGTTTTTTTGAATTATTCATATATTTTTATTTTTTTTTTATTTCCTATTTTTTCTAGATTTCATATCAATCTAAAATTAAATATTTAATTAATTTTCAGATAGAAAAAATTCAACGTGCCCTCAGTACTACGAGCAATTATTTATTGCATCCTGATATTATATTAAGCGACAAAAATCGTGAAGAATGTATAAAAAAATTAAAAATATCTCGATCTTTGAATCTATCAACGGAAAACACAAAAAAAGCTGCTGTTTTAGTTCCATTGTGTTTATATAATAATGAATTAGGATTTTTGTATACACTGAGGTCAACAAAATTAAATACTAATCGTGGTCAAGTATCATTTCCTGGTGGAATAAGAGATATTGAAGATAAAAGTTTTGAAGATACGGCATTGCGAGAAACATGGGAAGAATTAAAAATTCCAAAAGATAAAGTGAAAATTTGGTCATCAGCAGGTTTAATTGGAAGAAAACATATTAATGTTATGCCTATTTTAGGTTATATAGGCAATGTTCAACCTGAATTATTGAAGATAAATCCCCAAGAGGTGGATGAGGCTTTTATTGTAACTTTAAAAGATCTTTGTGATCCAAAAAAAAGTGGTTTTACGCAATTTAGAAATTATTATACATTACCAATATACTTTGGTGGTAAATATCGAATATGGGGCTTGACTGCTCTAATTACACATATTATAATGAAAGCACTGGTACCCAATATTTACAAACATGATCTACCATTTTTACAGTCAGTTGATCAATTTGTGAATATAAAAAATAACAATAAACCATTAACTTGAAATTTCTCATTAAATTTCACTCCATACTTGTTGTTTTTGTAAAATCATGACTATTCATTATAATTCAGAAATTTTTTTTAAAACAACCAGTTTTTAAATGTTAACAGTCAATTAATAATTATTAACAATTTAACTACTAATTTTATTCTGGATATTATATAAGTGGAGTTTATATTGGATATACGTAACATTTAAACATATGTACAGATATATATATATAAGTATAATTCGTTATACTTTGTGTTGATAATAATAATGAATCATTGTAAATTTATATATTTTTATTGAAATTTTTGCATTTTTTTACAAACTCATTCTTGTATATACTAGCAAATGTATATATATATATATATATATATATATATATATATATAAATTCATGAATTCAACAAGAAAAGTTGATTTTATTGTATTTGTAAAAAATTTATGAGTCATTGGCGTTCAAAGATTATTTTGATATATACAGTTCGTTTATCTTCGGGTGTTATCGATCGTTTTCGTATAATTTCTCAGAATCGACTCGTATTCTCTTGAGTTGTATATAGTGAGCATGCGCTGAGGTCGCAACATATTTCACTGAAAACCAACGGCGACATCGTGAATAGTCGCATTACAATACGCTCTGTATAAGAACAACGTATGTCTGTATTCAATCATTTAAATATTATTGACACTTTTATAAAATATATGTGCAATATATAAGTGTAGTGTGATCATTGTGTGTTTTGGGACGTAATTGGCTCAGCAATGAGCACTTAAATTGAATCTATTTCACCGTTCACGGCATACAAGCTAAACTGGACAACACTGTGTCTGTGTGTGTGTATATATGTGTGCATGCGCATCTTGTACAAAGAATTTCTGTTACCTGTATGTTGATAACTGACGTCAAACACTGGTTGGAATTCAACGACTCCTTTCAACGTTGCCGTCCATATATGATTATTAGCATAAAACATATAATTACTTTCACAATAGTGTAAATTGACGCTGATTTTTTTGAATGTGTTGAGAAAGTTGAGATAACCGCATTATCATTAACTTGAAATATTTTCTTACTGGCAAATTGTATGGTTGTACGTTCTTTCATCGATTTGTCAAAATAAAAAGAAAAAAAAAAAAAAAATCGAAATAAAAAATTGATAAAAAATGCGTTTTCGGAGTGATTATCAACACAGGACCGTCATGACGTTGAAATATGGAATATCATTGAAAATAGGCATTATTTTTTCTGTACTCTTATCTATTGCATTAAAGGTGAGTTATTTTCATCATGGAGTATATCAATTAAATAAATTATTGAATGAAAGATCGGAATCTGACCCTTATAAAATAAATGATAATATATATCACACCCACATTCAATATTAAATTTTATTACTCAGTCAACTTGTGATTTATGATGTATCGTCGGTTTGACAAAGACATTGTTGGACTTATTAAATTCAATTAAACGTCCTTTTCTTGGCTGTGACGGTCTTCCTTTCTACTTATGGCTTCATCTACCTTGAACAATTCGGTTGTAAAGGCAACGGGTCTAATGATAGACTTATGTCTGCCTTACTCTCACAATGGCCTTGATGATGACTAATATTTTTCATATCCATAAAATTGCAGGAATAAAACAAAAAAATATCTCTGATAATAAACTCATTAATAGTAATTATTACTTCTATATCTATATGATATGGATATATCGCCGTTACAACAGAGTGATTAATACAATTATGTGGAATTTGTCTGAAGCGATATTTTTTTTTTTAACTTTTTTTTTTTTGTTAAACACGAAAATCATTCTAAATTTATTATTATTATTGTTAAGATAATATGATTTTTTTTTTTGTTTTTCCTTGACATTGATAGGAGGCCAATGCTGAGGACGGACACTGCGTATGGTATGGGCAATGTAACACAGATGAACCTACACGGCCGAAAAATTGCCCTTATTATGGTCCAGCTAAACCGTTGGATGTTGATGGAGAAAAATTATTTCGTTATCATTGTCCCCACATGATACCAAGCAATGGCGATAAAATCAAAACCTGTTGTGATTTAAAGCAACTTGAATTTTTGGATTCGAGTATAAAAATGGCTGCTAATTTTTTAGCGAGATGTCCGAGTTGTTACGACAATTTAGCAAAACACATATGTGAATTAACGTGTAGCCCTATTCAAAGTAAATTTATTAATATTACTGAAAAAGATGTAAATCCAGAAACGAATTTGAGTGAGTATTGAATAATATCATAATATAATATGTTAAATTTCGAAAGTTTATTGCAGCTGAATATATTTATTTTTACATCATCTTTCATTTTTTTTTTTTTTTTTTTTTTTTTTTTCAAAAGCTTATATAAAAGGAATCGATATATTTATTACGCCGAGATATCTTGAGGGAACTTATGAATCGTGTAAAAGAGTAACTTTTCCCAGTAGTGGACAATTGGCATTAGATATTATGTGTGGCAGTATTGGAGCTAGCCGATGTTCCGCCCAAAAATGGTTTCATTTTATGGGCGATGCTGCAGACAATAATTATGTACCATTTCAAATAAATTATATAGAAACTAATGATACAGTTGGTCCATATATTCCGTTGGATCCAATAATTACCCCATGCAATCAACGACCCAATGTGAGTACAGAGCAAATTGTTTTTACTCCAATTAATTTTTATTGAATTTATTATAAATTTATTTATATTCGATTTTCCAGTTAAACAAATCCGAATGTAGTTGCGTTGATTGTGAACAAAGTTGTCCAGTACCACCACCACCACCAACACCACCAAAACCATTTATGTTACTCAAATACGATGGAGTAGGTGTTATAATGACAATTATATTTATTGGTGGATCGACATTGTTTCTATTATCAATTGTGTGCTGCAGTAATCGAAAACAAATCGGTAAGAATACATATTTTCGTTGAACTTTAAAACTCACAATACATATCATGACTAAAGAGTATCTTTATAGAATTGAAGAAATGTTTACGTGTATCATTTTTCGAATACGATGGTGAAATGTTTGTTTGTTTTTTTATTTTTTAATTTAATCTCTTCATTTCAATGGCAGTGGGAATATACATATATATCATATTTATGTTGTTTAAGTTTTAAACAATAAATTTTCATCTCTTTGATGGCATTTACTGTATCATCATCACTAAATTATGTTTTATTTTTTTGTTTTTTTTTGTTTTGTTTTTTTTTTTTTGTTTATATGTATACATCGCACTTGAATTTAAGCTCTGGTAGAGGTTGTGGAAATAATTAAAAACTCCCTTATTTATAAAAAGTATATACCCGAAATCATGAGCAAAAATTAAAGAGAAATTATTTATATATTAAATATTAATTTAATCTATTATATAATATCTCTTTAATAATACAATTTATCAGATATAGTTGCATATTAAATTAGTAAAATTAAAATCAATTATTTCTTTTTTTTCTAATACTTGAAAAATGATGAAAAATATTTTTCGTATCAATCGGGTATATTATATTATATATATCTTTGGTGGATGTGCATATAGTTGCACGTGGAGAGGAAGTAGGAAGACAGGTTGGTAGACGTCTAACGGCTGGGCTACATCATCAAGGAGATGGTGCACGTATTGCTCTTGCAGCTGACCAGGAAGACAGTCCACTTCAATCTAAACGTTCGAGTACGTTTCTGTGTCTTTAACTATAGGTCACATCATTTGAATTTTTTAATATAGCTTTGTTGTAATTTGTGTTTTTTTGTTTTTTTTTTTTTTTGTTTTTTGTATAATTTATTACACAACCTGCAATTCATACGTCTACTCATCAAAACAATGATTATTTTTATCTACCGATGAGTATTCTGTAGCATATTATGCTTTAAGTATTGCATTATCGCTGCTTCTATTCTGCTTGTATAATTTAATGTTTCCGCTGAAAAAAAATTGCATTTTTCAAAACTTTGCTTGCTATTTTTTTGTTGTTTTTTTTTTTTTGTTTTACAATTTTTATTTATCTTTTTTAGTTTTTTTTTTTGCAGCCCAAAAATATTTATACAAATTTGCCGTGATATTTTCACGTGTGATACGTAATTAAATATGAATATAGAGCTTTGTGTGATTGTTTCAAGCATAGTATTGCTTGATACACTTATTATTATAAAATATGTATTGCAATATAAATTTATAGGTGTTATATCAACGGATGATTTACCCGAAGGAATAAATAATGAAGAATCAACAGCGATCGAGCGATTAGGTGCAAATACGGATAAATTTTTACAAGAATTTTTCTGCTCGTGGGGAACCGGTGAGTACATAAATTTTATCAGTATCAGATAATTCTTTATTTAATTTTTTTTTTTTTTTTTTTTTTTTTTTTTCAAGTTTGTGCTAAAAATCCGTGGACAATCTTGGGGATTGGAGTGGTTTGTATCGCAATTCTCTGTGTTGGTATACGATACACGCATATTACAACAGATCCAGTTGAATTATGGGCATCACCTACTTCACGCTCTCGTGTAGAGCGAAATTTCTTCGATAGTCATTTTGAACCGTTTTATAGAAATGAACAAATTATCATATCATCAGTTGGTTTACCAAACATCGTACATAATACATCGAATGGCCTAGTAAAATTTGGACCAGTATTCAATGACACTTTTCTACGAAAAATTTATGAACTTCAAGAAGGAATTAAAAATATCATAACGAAAAATAATTACACATTAGCTGATATATGTTTTGCACCATTGATAAATGAATTGACCACTAAACCACCAACTGTGGAAGATTGTGTGATTCAAAGTATTTGGGGTTATTATCAGAATGACGAGGAAAAATTTAATAATACGTACAAAGAAGATGGTTTTATTATTAATTATCTTGATCAGTTCCAACTTTGTGTTGGCAATCCATATAATCCAGAGTGTCTGGCACCATATGGTGGGCCCATCGAACCTGCGATAGCTGTCGGTGGATTTTTAGCACCGGGTGAATCGCCCCTTAATCCATCTTACGAAAAAGCTACAGCAATTATTCTAACAATATTGGTTAAAAATTTTCATAATAAGACAAAATTACAACCTGCTATGGAATGGGAAGAAAAATACATTGAATTCATGAAAAATTGGACATCACCAAAATATTTACCACCATATATGAACGTTGCATTTACATCTGAGAGATCTATTGAAGATGAATTGAATCGCGAATCAAAATCGGATATATTAACAATTCTTGTTTCTTATATTATAATGTTTGCGTATATTACCATTTCATTGGGACAAATGACATCATTCAAACGATTACTTGTTGATTCAAAAATTACACTTGGCCTCGGAGGTGTATTAATTGTATTGGCGTCTGTTTTGTGCTCCGTTGGATTGTTTGCTATTATTGGTTTACCAGCTACATTAATTATCATTGAAGTAATACCATTTTTAGTTTTGGCTGTTGGGGTTGACAATATTTTCATTTTAGTACAGACACATCAAAGAGAAGGCAAACGACCGAATGAATCTATTCCTGAACATATTGGTCGTACATTGGGTCAAGTAGGACCCAGTATGCTTTTAACAAGTGTTTCAGAGAGTTGTTGCTTTTTCCTCGGTGGATTGTCTGACATGCCTGCAGTTAGAGCATTTGCTCTTTATGCCGGAATGGCATTACTTATTGATTTTTTACTACAAATCACGTGTTTCGTGAGCTTATTAACATTAGATACAATCCGACAATCGAGCAATAAACTTGATGTTTGCTGTTGGATATACGGATTAAAAAAAAATAGTGGCGAAGAAGTCGCTGATGGAATTTTATATAAAATATTTAAATTCTTATATGTTCCATTTTTATTGAAAAAATGGGTACGTGCTGGTATAATGATTATTTTCTTCGGTTGGCTTTGTACAAGTATAGCAGTTATACCACATATTGAAATTGGTTTAGATCAAGAATTATCAATGCCTGAAGATAGTTTTGTATTGAAATATTTTGTATCATTGAAAAATTATTTATCAATTGGTCCACCAATGTATTTTGTTGTGAAACCCGGCTTGAATTATTCTGATTCAAATATACAAAATGCAATTTGTAGTGGACAATATTGTAATTTGGATTCAGTATCATCACAAATATTTATCGCATCACGACAGCCAAATATAACTTATATTGCGAAACCAGCGTCATCGTGGATAGATGATTATATTGATTGGTCGCAATCCAGGGGTTGTTGCCGATATTCTAAGTCTGATGGTTCATTTTGTCCGCATACAAAATATTCTTGTCCATTGTGTAAAATTGAATTCCAAAAATATAATCGACCAAGTCCAACAGATTTTGAGAAATATGTTTCATTCTTTTTAAATGATAATCCAGATGCATCATGTAGTAAAGGTGGTCATGCAGCATATAAACAAGGTGTAAATTATGTAACAAATTCAAAAAATAATTTATCTACTGTTGGAGCATCATATTTTATGACGTATCATTCAATTCTCAAGACATCGCCTGATTATTATGAATCCATGAGGGCAGCTCGAAAAATTTCAGCAAACATAACGACAATGCTTAATGAACATCTCAAATATACCAATCAAAATATTACAGCTGAAGTATTTCCATACAGTGTATTCTACGTATTTTATGAACAATATTTAACTATGTGGAGTGATACATTGAGCAGTATTGGTATTTCACTTTTGGCTATTTTTGTCGTCACATTTTTCCTCATGGGCCTTGATATCTTCTCATCTATAGTTGTTATTATTACAATAACAATGATATTAGTAAATATCGGTGGGCTCATGTATTGGTGGCATATCACACTTAATGCTATATCACTCGTTAATCTAGTCATGGTAAGAAATGAAAAATATACTTAAAATAATCGTAGTAATTTTTTCTATACACACATATATAAATATATATATATATATATATATTTTTTTTTTTTCAGGCTATTGGTATATCAGTAGAATTTTGCAGTCATTTGGTACATTCATTTTCAATGTCAGTTAAAGAAACAAGAATTGAAAGAGTCGAGGATGCTGTGATAAATATGGGAAGTTCGATATTTAGTGGTATTACCCTTACTAAATTTGGTGGTATAATTGTATTAGGATTTGCCAAAAGTCAAATTTTTAAGGTATATTAAATTTTTTTTTCTATTATATATTAAAATTTAAAATTCATTTGAACATATATATATTTCGTATAATTCTCTTTTAAGGTATTCTACTTCAGAATGTACTTGGGAATTGTACTTTTTGGTGCAGCTCATGGATTAATTTTCCTACCGGTATTACTCAGCTATATAGGTATGTTATTTTATATTAGCAACAATAATTAACAGATATCTTTAAAATTATAATAAGAAAGAGAAAGTATTATTTTTTAATGGCCAAGTGTATAAAAACATTGGTCAATTATGGTAACGGAAAAATTCCACCGATTGTTAAAACGTTACGATCTGAAATTATTATTCAAAAAATTTTTTTAATTTCAAATAAAATTAAAATGCCGTTTTAGCATAATTATTATATATTGTGAAACTAATATTTATGATTGTTCTTATTAATTTTATGGAAATATCTGTATTGTATATATTACGTATATTTTAATGGTGTTGGAAAGTCACAGTGACAATCTATCTATTTTAATCTAAAAAAATAATATTCATGTATATATATATATATATATATTTGATGGAAAAAATTTGTATAATATAATGCTAATATGTAAGAAGTCACTCGTTACTAACGGTAATTCCAGGATCACCTATGAATCGAGAGAAGCTGGCAAATCATCGGAAAGCAATGAAAGGAAATCTTGACAACGTTCAAGAGACTTCTTTGAACCATCGAGTAAGCAAAATCAATTCATCTACCACACCCAAAAGTACTTATCGAGTACTCGAATTTAACTGATAGGTATGCAACCTATCCACATTTTTTTTTTAATTTTTTTATCTTTAAAATCATTTATATTAGAAAAAAAATAAAAATAAAAATAACGGCAATTAAAAATTGAATGAAAAACTATTTGGATATTTTTATAATTTATTGGCATAAATATTCGCCACTTATTCTTATAATGACCACTGCGTTTCATCAATCAGTGGAGGCCGTCATCATTATCATAATCATAAAATTAAAGTGATATTAATGTTAAATAAATGAGACGCTAAATATAATTGATGAATTTTTGTTGTTATTGTTTTTTTATTTTTTATTTTTTCTCTCTTTACAGACGTGATGTCAGGCGGTAGAAAAAGACGCATCAGACAGCGCAAGACAATGCTCATTAACAACCCGGCCACAAACAACCAACAATTTGATGACGCCACCACACCTCTTATCCAGAATATTGCCGACAACTCAACCACTTCCTACGCCAGTATAAGTCATATCGATTAGATCAGGGTGATATTTGTAAGTGGTTATTCATAAAGAAACTTTATACATACGACAAATCTCATACAATTCATTAATATAAATTTCAATTTTTACTCATAATACATATGACGTATTTTTATTATCCACTTGATTAAATTTTATTATATCAATAGAGTGTGTTTATTGTTGTGGAGACAATTTTTTTTTTTTAAATTTAAACTTGCGCTGTCGATTTTTTATTTTTTTTTTTTCTTTTCTTTTCATATTTTTTAGGAAAAATGGTATGATGAATATGAAAATCTGTGTGAATGAATATTGATAGTTTAGGAAAATTAAACAGAATAATTAATTAAAGCTTTTATGCATTTTATGGAGAACTATATAGTACAACAGATGTTCTCTAAAAATGCTATGCTTCTGAGATATATTTATATCTTTCATGAGCTATGCACCATTATGTATTATTTAAATTTAATATAATAATGTCAATGATGAAAAAAAAATATATATTTACAGTAATTTTTATGAAATTATAATATGTTTTTCGTGCAGTTGAATGATATAATATATTATGTTTAATTGAAAAACAAAATGAAAAAAAAAATATATATATATATTTTTGCCAGATTCAGTGTACTTTAGAACACTTTCTTAAATTCTGAAGTTTCAAAGTATACGATGAAAGAAAAAAAAAAACAAAACAAAACAAAACAAAACAAAACAAAACAAAAACAATAACAACAAGAAGAGTAATTAATTAGAGAGTTTAACAAAATAATTTGTTAATTATTAATAGTTATATGAAGAGTGTATTAAGAATTAAATCTTAATGGTAATTGTGAAAATGATTATTGTATTTTGTGCATTATTTATCAAGACAAGATTATGGGATCTTGGATATAAATAAATAAAAAATGTACATGTACTGTTTTTTTATCATGCCAATACTTTTTATACAGTAAAGAAGAAATTTATTAATAATTTACAATATTGATTGAGAATAAAATAACATAATAGTAAATAATATATGTATATGCTCTCAATAGTGCGATGAATTATTTTCTGTGTGCATTTGTGAAACAACAACAATATGGCAAATATATAAATATATATATTTGTTTACTTCAAAAGCAAGTGATGAGAATCTATTGTTGGCTTCGATGTTCCTGTAGATAAACGTATTAAGAAACCAACTATTATGATATGAGATTAATCAGTTTAAATAAAAAATGATGTTATATGTACAATACGAAATAAAATGGCATATCAAATATGTAATAAATTTGTAATTAATTTACTCATATAAATATTCATGTACACACGTCTATATACGTGATGATGAATTTAATTCACAATATCGCGACTAATCAATGGAATATTAAAATATGTTCTAGATTCTGATATCGCCATTTTTTAAAGTTTGTCTTTTTTTTTTTAGTGGTCTGTACATATATATATATATATAAATTTTCAGATTAAATTTTTCATAATTAATTAACATAATTCATGTAGTGGTCCAAATAGATGTACAGCAGGACAATTTTCATCGGGATTGCCTAAAAATTGTGCGTAAAGCTCTTGATAACGTGACAATGTCAATCCACCACGTTTTCTATCATCATCCTAAATTAAAAAAAAAAAAAAAAAAATTATAAAACAAAAAATAATTTATTATATTTTTAGATAAAAAAAAAAGTAAATGAAAAATTTTATATTGTATTTACCGTCAAAAGATGTTGATAAGCTTCATCCAATACATCAATGCTATCTACAGGAATTCGGGTCACACAATTATAACGAAATTCATCCGCAGCAATTACACCATCATCTGTGATTAATACATAGTTTTTATAATTATATTATTAATGATTTTATTATATAATTTTAGGTATTGTTTAAAATCAATATTACCATTAATGTCTACCAATTTGAAATGACTGTCGATAAACATTTTCATTGCTTGTGGAAAATCTCGATATTGACGACCTACACAACTTTTTTGCACAGCTTTTTTAAATTCTTCAACTGTCACTACGCCATCCTATTGTAAATAATTTATTAGTGATGTGAACAAATATTTTATCAGATATAATTTTGATATGTATTCGTGCACTTACTTTATTAAAATCCGCCAGTTGTGCTATTTCTTCCCACAATGATAACATAATATGTAGATTTTCTTGATAACGGTTATAATTAAAATCCCCTTTTCCCTCAATTAATGTCATCTTCAAGGCCATACACTCAAAATCATGCTGATCCAATACTCCATTATTATCAATATCTATCAATTAAAATATCTTATTTAGATTTATAGAAAAAATAAAAATAATAATTGAAACAAAAATGATACGGTCTGCATTCTACTGACCGTACAAGAACCTGACAATAAAACTAACACGATTATCCCAACTATATGCCATATTTCAAGATTAAATTTTTCCTGCACATACAAATAAAAATTCAAATATTCCCACACACTATATATTCACTGTTTTCTTTTAATCTTATTAATAATTAAAATTTAAAGAAACATTTAGGATATTTCATGTATGTGATGATTTGATAAATTATACAAATATGAGAATATTATGTGTATAATGTGCTTTGATGTGCACTGAACCCACGAAGATTTGGGAATGATCTAAGTTTAGATTATTTAAAGGCCGGTGACGGCGATAGTGATTGCATAGGAGAACCGGAAGACTCTTAAGCGTGCTGACCTAGTGGTCCGTAACCAAAGCAATTGCTGTGTTTTCACTTTTTTTTTTTTATTTTGTTTTTTTTATTATTATTTGTACTGTTTTACAGATAGTAAATGTCCCGAAATGTTGCCAATATTTGCCAATTATTTCTGAAGTTGACCTCGGCTAAGACGTATTCGTTGTTGTTTCTAATTTCAACAGAGGTCGAATTTACACGATCTTGGGAATATCCCCTTTGGTACTGTTTAGTTAGACATTCGTTCTACCCACTCACATTTAAAACTTCCACTACTTTGTCCCCTATCGGTGTCGTGTACCAATGTATTTTTGTATTCTTCGTTGCAAACATCAAATAGCTGTTTACCAAGTGGGCAAACACCGTAAATATGTCATTTTACATTTCGTTTTGCGATTGATTCTAATTCAAACTATAATTTATTGTCAGCAACGCATCAAGAGGTAATGTGATTACTCAATTTATAATTTTTATTAATAGTTTTCCTTTTGTTTTATTATTTCTCACAGTGACAATTGGACATATTTATGTATATAAGTAAAAAATAAATAGATAATACTTTGTGAGCTATAAAAAAACATGATGGCAAATTTAATTAATAGTGTGTTTCAACTTGATTTTTTCGAATTTTTTGAATTTTTACGTAAATAAATTCTTGCAAATTCATAAATTTTTATTTTATCTGCAAATAATATTATATAAATTAAAAATATTATCGAAATATTATAATTATAATTTTTTTAGACATGAATATATATTTTTTTACCTGAAATTTTTTTTTCATTCAATAATTCATTTATTTCCCTGCATGTTTTTTTGAATGAATCTTTATCGGGTATATCATCTGATGGATAGTGTCTCATGAGATAATTTTTTAAAATTTTAGCTGTTTCAAATCGAATACTTATTTTTGATCTCTGACGTGGGACAAAATTTTTTTTCAATATCATTTGTTCATCTTTTTCACTTTGTGTATTAAATTTCATTTTCTTTGGAGTTTCATTTGTCGTTTCAACATCATTAGATATATTTTTTCTTTGTTTTTTCATTGGGGGACTCAATATGTCAGATGTCATTGTAGATGAGCGTTTTGAATATTTGTTTAGATTAGGAACGTCATTGTCTAAACTTAGTATCCTATTCTTACTGCTATGATTCGTATTAGTCTCATTGATAGGAAGTGAAATCACAGTTTCTTCTTTTTTTTTCACCAAATATTTGAGTAATGAATTTTTTTCTCTCTCGGTCCCTATGGTTTTTTTAATGATACTTTTTTTTACGTGATTTTTTTCATTTTTATTTGGAGACTTATTTGATTTTAATTCTGTTTGTTTGCATAATTTATTCGTAGATTCTATCGCGTCCATTTCCATTCTATGAAGATCTGAACTTGTTAAAAATCCACCAAATTCATGAGATGATCCACTACAGTTGGTCTTATTTTCAGAATGACTAAGTAATTTACTTGAAATTTGAATTGTATTTTCTTCGATTTTTTGAAGATCTGAACTTACAACAAAACCATCACATGAACTAGAATTTTCAATAGTTTTATTGTCGTCATCGTGTGAACAAAATTCTTTCAAATATTCATACATTTTATTTTGTTTCGTTGACATTCGTACAGCCGATATCTACAATTATTTGTATAATTTAATATGAATAAACTCATTCGTATATATAAATATTGAAATTAATTCTATTTATTATAATTGCAAACTTACGACTTGGGATAAATCCAATTTGTATTTGTTGGCTACCTTAATGTGACACAACCTCATATATTCCAAATCACGTGCGATATCATGAACTGCTGACTCACTAATATATTCCACCAGGTCTTTTTGGAATAATTCATAATTCTCCATTAATGCTTCTTTCAATTGACTGAAGCAATGCTCCCGAATTTGTACTGTTAAACCTTTAACTTTTCGATCGGTACTTTCCGCAGCGTAAACATGAGAATTTTTAGCATCAATTTTATTTTTCGTTCGAATCTAAAATACGTGTGAAATAAGATAATAAATAAAATTATTATATTAACAAATAGGGAATATGATTTTTTGCCTTTTCAAATATTTTTCTATCGCCTCGACGAAGGGCAAATTGTTGATCTATAAAAGCTCTTGTTTCTCGTTTATCCTCATTGATTAATTGATCCCTGGATATATGTTCGCTTGCTTCTTCATCACCACTGTGAGAAAAAATTTTTTTTTCATTAATTCATCTTGAAACTGCATTTAAATTATTCTAATAAAAAGACATTAATGAATTAACAAAAAATCATACCGTTCATAATATCCATCATATTTAGGTAATGCAATGCTATCATGTGTAGTCTCTTTTTTTGTTTTTGGACGTGATTGATGCAGTTCAAATTCAGCAATACGTTGTTTTATTAATTTTTCATCTTTACACACATCACATCGATTTTCACATTGTGGTGGATTGTCATTGAAATATTTGGAAAAAATTCCATGACGACATCTAAAAGCCATACAATAAATATTAAGATTTCTTAAATATTTTCGTGAGTAGTTGATAAAATATTTCATTACTTTGTTTCCAAACAATAAGAAATGACTTCTTCAAATTTTTTATATTTAAGTTTGACAATATCATTTGATTTTCCTGGCTCAACTTGTTTTAAGAGAAATGATATGGCACGTGATTCATCGCTACTAAAATAAATACGACAATAAGCTGAATTTCCATCACGGCCTGCTCTTCCAGATTCTTGATAATATGCAGCTATACTTTGTGGCACCGTCCAATGAACAACAAATCTAATTAAAAAAAAGAAAAAAAAAAAAAAATTATTTTATTCTCGTTATTTTATAAAATTGACGGTTTATATATGTCAAATTTATATAATAAATGTCGCTGTAAATTGAAATGTAATCACTCATGTGTGTGGTTTAATATTAATTCACACCTAACTGATCCTTTGTCTACTCCCATTCCGAAACTGCATGTTGCTGCAATAACTGGCACTTCTCCTGATGTCCATCGGTCTTGTACACTGTTCCTACTACTACTTTTGAGCCCTGAATTTATATCATCATCATCATCATCATCATCAACAATAGTAGATTGAATCATATTAATGGGTCAACGACTTGAATATTATAATTTTGTAAATTTCAAAAATATACTAAACATACCGCCATGATATGACAGAGTCGGAATTCCCAATTTGCTCAGGCTCTCTGCTAATATTTCAGTGGTTTCTTTTTTACGACAGTATATTATACCGCAATTTTTTTTATCTTTAGGCAAAGTTGTATCATCTGATAATGCAAGTGCATCGATAATAAAATTTTTCAGATGATTTAATGGATTCGGTATGGCATCTCCAAACCAAACATCATAATATAAATTTTTTCGAAATACAGGAGTAGAAAATATCAGTGGACTTTTCATTTCTAAAGACTGGAATATATCTTGAACAACCTGAAATATAAATAAATTGTATAAATAATTTATTATGTAAATATATAGATAGGAGAATTTAGTCTTACCTCTTTTGCAGCAGTCGCAGTTAATGCAATCATTGGCACATTGGGACAAGTCTTTCGTAATGAACCTAAGTTCCTATAGCTAGGCCTAAAGTCATGACCCCACTGACTCAAACAGTGCGCTTCATCAACAATTAAATACGAAATTGTTTTTAATTTATTCATTTTCGCTAAAATATTCTATAAAAAAAATTTATATATAACAAAATACGTAGCTAATTTATTAATGTAATAATTATAAATTAATTTATATAAATTATGTGACTATTTATTTACATGAAAATATGACTGGGTGCACATCTCAGGTGTAACATAGAGTAATTTTATAGTTGGTTTTTTACTTCCCAAATCTTTCATTATTATGTCACGTTCTTTCACACCAGTCTTTGAATTTAATGCGTGTGCTTTGATTCCTTTGCCATTCAAAAAATCAACTTGATTCTGTGCGATAAAATTTTCACATAATATATTATTGAATATATTTAAAAGATAACTATATTAAAAGAAAAATAAACGTGTGTGTGTATATATATATATACTTTAACGAGAGCTAATAGTGGTGAAATAACTAAAGCTACGGAATTTTTCTCCAATGCCGCTGGCAATTGAAAACACAGAGATTTTCCAGCACCAGTTGGCATACAAACATAAACATCATGTTTTCCTGAAATTATAATTTTAATATAATCATGTACATTACTCAATGATGCTATAAAAAAATAATGTTAATAGAACATACTATCATATATTGCTGAAATTGCTTTTGCTTGCGTCTCACTTCTGAAGTCATCATAGTTAAATTTACTTTTCAAAGCCTGTTTCAACATCATTGTAATTTTTTCCTCATTAAACTGTGGATGATACCTTATAATTTTATTTTGAAAAAATTTTTTTCATACATAAATGTATGTCTATTAAGAAATATAATCAATTATTGGTCAGAAATAGGTAGTGATAATTGAATTTAGTATAAATCACTCTTCAATACGTACCTTGACGTAGAGTAATCCAATAAATAATTATAAAATTAATATAAACTACACAATATTGTTGGGGAACATGCATTTATGTTTTCGTTGAAAAATACGTACATAACCTAGCCTCACGTGGTTTTCATCTAGACCAATAAGATAAATGAGCGCGAATGCATTATTTCATTGTCGATGATGTGCAAAGTAAAAAAAATATTAATTATCTTTGTATCCAAATAGGAGATATTAAAAACAATACATTGAAACATAAAAAATTTATGAGACATATGAAAATAAATTTAGTACTATTTATTATAGAAATAACATACAATGCCATTAGTTATATACTATTATTTATCTAAATATTACTAACAGTACACCAGGCGATATTGAATGAAATAAAATCACAAGTATCAACCTGAAGGGGCAATTTAGTAATTCAAATTTTTATTTACAATTGTATTATACGGTTTCCAGAGTCACATTAGACAATTATTAATTGAAGACGCCAATAAAGATACTATAATTATCAGTACTGAAATGGGAATGCTGAAGTATACAGATATATAAGGAGACCAATTACCACTTTTTCGCTTGGATTAAACGTAAAAATGATATTTTTCGGCATTCACATTTTTTTTTTTTTTCTTTAAATTTTGGATAGCGCTATCCCACAATGCACTATGAAAAAATTTAAAAGTTCGTATTACATAATTTTATCATATGTCAAATGCCAAGAATAATAATGTTTAATGCATGAAAAAACGATCTATCAATGATACATTATTATTATTATTTTTTTTTTTCCCTTCATTTACGTACATTTTATATTTTAATCCTATACTTGATCGTCATTGAATATACGAGATAAACTGTCACAATAACTTCACTGGTTATAACAGGCAGGTTTCACACCATCGACAATTTTTCATCATGTCATTAATTCTTATTTATGCATATAATATATGCTTCTAGAATACAGATGTATGATTAAATTTTTCAATCATGAAAAAAAAAAAAAAAAAAAAAAAAAAAAAAAAGTGTATACATATATCTATTTATTTATATATAATAAAAAAAATTAAAGACAAATCGAAAAAAAAAAAAAAAATTATGAATATCAGACAGAAACGCGTGATTATTTACAAACGTTCAATAATTTTTTTTTTTTTTGTTTTTGTTTGAATCCATATTGGCAGTTTGTTGGCTGCAGTCTGCAATTTCCATATTTATTTCATTGTATAAAAAACTGTAAATTTATTGAGCTCAACAGTGGTATGTCAATGAGATCATTGCACTGTGTTTTTATCTTTTTTTTTTTTTTTTTTTTTTTTCTTCTTTTTTTGTTCTTTTTGTTTCACTGCACAATAACAATGCAATAATTGAATATTACTATGATGATGTTGAATAAGCACACCGCAGAGGTGTAAATTCAGTTCTTACACAATCAAAATGATTTTACTATATATATATATATTTTATAAATTGAATGAAATCATCAATATCTGATGTGTACTAGCACCATTTTAAAAATTGGTGGAATTATTCTTCTGCCGTTTCCACGCCGCTATTTTTTCTTTCAAGTCGATTTCTATATATAAATGAATAGTAAAAATCATAAATTTCATAATACATAATGCATAATAAAATTAAGATTTTTTTATTTTTTATTTTTATAAATACAAATAATTTACGATACCTGGCGTGAGCATATCTTCGCTCAGTGGTTGACGGCTAAATGGATCTGTTGAACTATTGAGTAAATGTCGGATTATCACTGCTTTGTCCATTATGATTCCGGACGGAAGCTTAACAGGATCTTCCATAAGGGTATCCATAAGTGGATCGCGAAATTCTTCAGGTGCATCACCATAATCTTCTTCGCGTGCTCGATTATCACGTGCAATTACTGCCGCGCGTTCAGCCAATGCCATAAATCGTTCGATTTCCGTGGTCGTTTTAATTGCTGACCTTCCTAATCTATTGGCCGCATCAGTAAATAATTCTTTGCAAAAAGATCTCTGAAAAAAAAATAAAATATATATATATATATTTTTTTTTTTTTGATTGAATATATATTTATATTTTCACCAAATTTATGTATAAATTATTAACCTCATCACTGGCCAATGCTGCAGCAAAATTATCACAGTCAAGATGCAAATAAATGTCAACTAATTGACCAAGTAAAGTTCGTGGTTCCCAGCCGTATTTTTGTGGTTTTCTCACTTTCAAATTTTTACATTTTGGCCCGCACAATTGTTGTAAATTGAAATTCAACATAGCACTTAATCTACCAACAAGTTCCGGCCGTAAAAATGGTTCGGTTATATCAACAGTCAAATAATGAAACATTGAAACTGTTTCCTTGGCAAGGGTAAGATATGATCGAGCTTGACGTTCATCCGCTGATAATTGTCGTGATCTTGATTGTTGTTGGTCCTGCGATAATGCCGACCAAGCAACGGAATCAGACATTAATTCTTGCACTTCATGAATACGTTTTAGTGATTCTAAACTTTCATCAAGTAAAAATGTTGTATCATTCATCAACATATTGACAAATTTAACAAATTGTTTTCCATTGTTGCTTTCATTTACAATAGATGCACGATGAACTGGACTGTCCCACATTGATTTTAAAATCAAACTGATGTGATAACGAATAGAAAATTTATCATAAAATTCTGAACTAGAGCCCGTCGTTTCAACATCAGTATAAAATTTCATGAGATACGATGCTAAAAAGGTTTTCGATATTGGATGTGACATTACTTGGTCATGCAGAGTTTCAGTTCTTCCCTGAAATCGTAAACAAAAAAATTATTGTAAATGCTATTAAAAAAATTTTTTAATAGAAAAAAAATATACCTGAACACTTGGATTGATGACAAATAAAACTTCGATAATTTTTGCTATCAAATACGGATTTCTTATACAATGTGGCGTACAAATAACAACTAGTAGCCAAGTAATCAATGAGTTATCCATATTATTTGCCACCACACCGGGACTGAATTGCAGAGCAAAGAGCAAAAATTCGGCAATATCCTCAACGTACCACTCAGGTAGAGCAGTAAATTTTTGTGGAATTTCTTGAGGAAGTGGCAATGATGGTAAAGCAACACCAGGCACTGTTTGCGTCAATATTCCTAAAAGTACTTCAGCTACTGACGTGTAGAAATGTAGTGAACGTCGGAGAAGTACGGGATCAATTAGACCCGCATCAGCGCAAGATTTTGATTTTCCTAGCCGTTTTAATTGTTGCTTCCATCGTTTAATTAATTCTTTATTATGTCCGGCAAATGGAGCATCCTTCCATTGTGATTCAGAAGCTTGTAATTCATCCAACATTTTTTGTAATTCTCTTAATGCTCGTGTTTTTCGTTGGTATTTTTGTAATGCCGGTAATAACGCAACATGATGACAATGCAACGTGAGAAACCAACATTGAGTTGGGAATTTTGCTTCCGTCCACTTGTGAGTTTTTTCTAAATTCTGTAACCAATCGGTAACTTCTTGTGATGATAATTTGAGTCTTGTGTCATTTTTAATTTCTACACAACTTGACGGATGGAATGGATATAGAGAATCAACAGTGTCCAATTTAATTTTAACTGAAAGCATTTGAAATACCGAAAGAAGATTGAGCATAAATCCATCGCCGGCAAGGGCAAATTCTTCAGTTTGTATTTGCGCACGTTTTTCATTATGGTTCACTAATGCTGCCAAATAAGCAAGAGTTGCTTCACGACACTTTGTTGTTGCGAGAATTGCGTGCAATATTTTATGTAATGATGTACGTGTACTCTCCAACTCTTGTTGTAATGTTAAATTTATTGACTTATCGCTGGATGGATTACCGCTGAAAAATTTTTCAGCTACTTTTGGCTGATCCTCAGCAAACACCGACACAGATAAAAATGGCGCAAGAAATGCTGTGCGTGCTAATTCACGTCCCACAGCAGTTGTCATAACATCGGGTAAAAATTGTACTTGACAGATTATTAAACGACATATTGGCCTTATATTGCCACTGGCACCGCAACGTATATCAATTAATTCCTCTAATGCTTCGATTGGTCGACGATGTGTATTCCCAACTAAACTTGATTGTTGCATTGACAAATAGAGGCCTTGCAACAATGGTGTAAATATTTTATTGAATGCTTGTAGATTTGAATGTGTTCTCGCAACAAGCTCATGTAAAAATCCACGTGGAAGTACTTGAGATAATACAAGATGAAGTAATGGACTTGGTGATGTGATATGTGCAACATCAGTGACACCAACGATGCCTTGCAATACGAGACTCGCATGTTGAATACATTGGGCACGTAAACACGCCAAGACTTCGGAAATCGGTGGTACGCTGGACCGTTTTGGATGATTCCGTTCCTCCACCGCAACTTTGGTATAACAATCTAATAAGTAGTAGAGACTTTTGGGTTCCTTATCAGTTGTGGGTGATGTAACATTGTGTGATGTGTATGACAACAATGATGATGATGATGATGACGATGTAGGATGAATAACATTTGAATTTGCTTCAAATGGACTTGTTCGACTGTCGGGACTGTCTTCACGATTTAATGATACATCGAAATTCACTCCATTTAATGGATCTTCACCACGAGAATATTTTATTAATACTTCCATCAATGCTTGATTAATGATTTCAATGTAATTAGTAATTTTTTGTCCTTGTTTTTCGCACGCTGACATTTCAATTAAAAATATTGTCTTTTCCGTATGTTCTCTCCATGAAATGGAGAGTACACGAGATATAATTGCTTCTATTTGATCGAAGGTTACTTCAGTGCTGGAACTTGTTGTCTACAAAAATGTGAAAAGAAAAAAAAAAGAAAAAAAAATTTTTAGTAATAATTATAATTATCTCACGAGATATTTTTATTGTGTCAAGCTTACTCGTGATCTAGATGTAATGTCTTTTCGATCCGGCTCTTCGACTTCCATATTTTCTATTCCTGAGTCTACGTCAACACCAGAATTATTGCACTGCTTTTCACTGCTCTCTTCTGTATCCATTGGAGTATCTGGTAAATTGGATTGTTGTTGTATTGATTGTAATTGATTTTGTTGGCTTTGCATATTAGATCCAATTCCAAATCCAGGTGATGTCCCTGATGGAAGTGATGTACTTGGTGAATTTAAACAACTAGCACCATTTGAATTTCCAGAAGATCCATTTGCTTCCAAACCTTCCAATCTTGCCAAACGACGTCTTCGCATCTGATGACCAAAAAAATTAATTGAGTGAAACAGATTTTTTTATAAAAACACTCTTGCCATTATTTTATTTGGTGTACAATGAGAGAAAAAAAAAATTGTTCAGAGCAATGTTGAAAGCGTATTCAAAATAGCTATGGTCAACGACATTATTCTCAAACAAAGAATTAAGATGAAGCGTGATGCTAAATTTATACATCAATTCTAACCCCAATGTCATTGTACTCGTGAAATTTCTGATGATTTTTTTTTTTCTTTTTTTTTTTTTCATAGAGAAACAAAGGCTTGATGATAATAGTACAAATTATATTCCATCAATGATCATGATGGAAAGCAAAAGGTTTTAATAACGTTATATAATATTTAAGATGATTAATTATACAAAATAATCTGAATGATAAAATATCTAGCAATGGACAATAGTTTAATATTCAATTCATTATGTTTGAATTTTTTTTTTTTTTTTTTAATAATTTAAGGAAAATATGTAATTGACAGTGATTGTAGCATTTAGAAATAACTCAGTGTTATAAAGAACATGTAGATACTCATTGTATAAGTATACAATATAAACTCACTTCTTCTTGGCTTAATTCACTCATGGCTTTTTGAAAATTCACAAATTTTCACGTAGACAAATAATTAAGTTTGTATTTATTTATCTATAGAAATATATAAAAATTTTCATATGAAAATCGTTAGTAACTTCGATATGTCAGAAAATTTGGACAGTCACTCTACATCTGTTTGAGTTTAGGCGTGAAACTAGTGATATCATGTCAAGTCACGACTGATCACTGTATTGAAATCAGAAGCAATGAAATGTATGAGAGTAACTGCTATATTCACATATACTCAAGTAGATAAATACGCATGTGTCGCCTCTTATATCACCTAGGAAAAGTAAAATCGTAGGAAAATTATTAATAATTTTTTTTTTTTTTTGTATTATTAATGAAATTTATATATCTATGTTTCAATTACTAATATAGTGTCTCTATGTCAATTGTATTTATTTTATTTACTATTAAAATTTCCCAATATTACAAGATGGCGATTTGAAGGAAAAAAAATAGCGCGCGAAAATTGTAATACCACCAATCAGCCATCCAAGCTACAATGGCGATTGTGTGACGCATACGCATTTGTACAGTCACATCTCAACAATACTACACAATCACAAAACGTGAAGAAATAAATATTTATAATAGAAAAATTCTTTGAATACGTATCATAATAATATACTGATTCTCATTTGAAAATTCGTGTCGAGTTATTTAATAATCAATCACTGCAAGCAACAAAAATATTTAATAATAAAAAAAGTTACAAGACTTTCAAGAAGATAAAACGAGGTTAAGCCGTATCATGTCGACTGACTTTTATATACGATATTACGTTGGTCATAAAGGAAAATTCGGTCATGAATTTTTAGAATTCGAATTTCGTCCTGATGGAAAACTTCGTTATGCCAACAATTCCAATTATAAAAATGACACGATGATTCGTAAGGAAGCTTATGTACATCAGTGTGTCATGGAGGAGCTTAAAAGAATAATTCAGGATTCAGAAATCATGCAGGAAGATGATTCACTGTGGCCACAGCCTGATCGAGTGGGTAGACAAGAATTAGAAATTGTTATTGGTGATGAGCATATATCATTTACAACTTCAAAAACTGGGTCACTTCTTGACGTCAATCAATCACGAGATCCTGAAGGACTCCGATGCTTTTATTATCTGGTTCAGGATCTGAAATGTTTGGTATTTTCACTTATTGGACTTCATTTTAAAATTAAGCCAATATAAATTAAAATAATCAGTTTTGTAATGTGATGATGCATATTCATAATTTAATATAATTTAAAAAAATATGATAAAAAAAACAAGAAGATATATGTCTTTATCATAATTAACAAACAATGTTTTTTTTTTTACCATTGAATTGAATTCCATAAATAAATTCATTTAAAAATTCACAAGTTGTGTATTATTTCTCACACGTATTCGCAATCAGTACGTATAAAACATGAATATATGAACGGAGCTTACCTTCGATGTTGTATTCATCTACATTTTAATTCAATAGATTATTGAGTTTTTTAATGGAGAGAAGATAAGACTGTGCATCGAAACAACAATTAGCGATAAGAAGAAAAAAATTACAATTAAAATATATATCGTGTATTAAATTAATTCACGGATATAGGACGAATTCAAGTGTAATTTGAAAAATGAATAATTCAAGTAACTGGAACTTTTTTGTAGGGTTAGGATTGGCACTGAGTTCGAATATATTTATAGGTTATTAATAATTTATCCTATTACATGAAAATTCCATTTTTATAGAGTATTATTAATTTAATAAGCCGTTATATTGTTTAACTTATGCAGGTACCAGTTTTATTATTAAGAAAAAAGCTCTTAAAATCCTTCAACAGCATGGTATACGTGCGGGGGCTGGTGGTCATGGTTATCTTCGTCAATGGATGTGGTGGACAGGTCTTATTACCAGTATGTATATTTCAATTTAATGTTATCAATTAATAATCGTAAAGTTCATTGAAAATTTTTACTCCTAGTGGGCATTGGAGAGGCTGCTAATTTTGTTGCATATACATTTGCACCAGCTACTGTTATTACACCCCTTGGAGCATTGAGTATCGTAATTACATCTATTTTATCGGCAAAATATCTTGATGAAAAATTAAATATACTTGGAAAGTTAGGATGTATCTTATGTATATTAGGATCAACTGTGATCGTACTTCATTCGCCAAAATCTGAAGTAGAAAATTTTGAAGATCTGATTGACAAAGTCTACAATCCTGGTTTCATTGGCTACGTTTGTATTTTAATTATATTAAATATATTTATAGCATTTTATTATGGGCCACACCATGGCCATAAGAACGTGATTGTTTATATTTTTCTTTGTTCAACAATTGGTTCATTAACTATTATGAGTTGCAAGGGCTTAGGTTTAGCATTAAAAGATACAATTTACAGTGAAACTAATCAAATGTACAATTTACTAACATGGGAATTTTTATTCTCAATAATACTGTGTGTAATGATACAAATGAATTATTTGAATAAGGCACTAGATCTTTTTAATACTGGAATCGTAACATCAGTATATTATGTTTTATTCACGAGTTTTGTTATTATTGCATCGAGTATTTTATTTCAAGAATGGAGACTTATGGGATTCGAAAATATTCTTGGTAGTGTCTGTGGATTTTTTATTATTATCATAGCAATATTTTTATTGAGTGGCTTTAATGATATAAATATATCATTTACTCATCTGAAACAAATGTCAATTTCAAAAAGTGAGGTTATTTGGAAAGAAAAAATTCAACAAAAAAATACAGATGATGAAGAAAGTATCCTGCCACTTATTTCGAGGAGAACATGACAAAAAAAATTTTAATTAATTAATTGAGGTGATGGGGACACCGATTAATTTGTATTATTTTTGAAATAGTAATGTGTTTTTGTTGACGATTTTAATTCTGGTAGATAGCAAATTTTACATGATCGTGATTTCTAATTATTACTAATTCATGATTGCTCATTTCTTATGTGTTATGAATATGATTTTTTTTTTTTTTTAATAAATGAATATTTTTACATAATATCAATCAATAACATCATAATTCGTTACGATACAAGTACCGAAGAAAATTACTGTGAAGCGTTGAATATAGTCCACGTAATAAAATCACTCAAGTATTCTAGTATAATTTAAAAATAATATCATAATTATATAGTCATTACAAAATTAAAAAAGAAATAACAGAGAAATTGTTTTTTTTTTCTTTGTCGCATTCAATCGTATATATTTACAGTTAGTTACATAGAAGGCATTTGAAGCTTGCTACACTGTCAATTGTTTAAATTTTTTTTTTTTTTTTGGTTCATATTCGTAGATTGCATTACATATACACGCTGATTATAAATTTATTCAAATTCTTTACTTGATTTATTTTATTATGATACTCTTTCTCACTTGTTCACCTCTGGTGTTTTTTATTTTTTTTTTTTTACTCCATTTGCATTTTTATTCTCACCTATAATATTTTATTTTTTTCAATATGGAATGTATTCTTAGTGCACTACATGTATGTTAACTAATATAGTTTTTAATAATTAAAAATGAGTTCAGTCATTTACAACATTCGCTGCTAAAGACTTCCGAATCATATTCCGTGTACTTTATCATAAAATTTGTTTACAATTATTGATATTGATGCTTTTCAAAAAATGGAAAAAAAAAAAAAAAAAGAAACAAATTGTGTTGTAAATAAGTTTCGATATGTAAATGTGTTTTTTTAATACAATAAATTCTCTCTCTTAATAACTAGACATAATTCATGACGCGAATTGATTAAATAAATATTTAAAGAAGAAAAAAAAAAAAATAATAATAAGTTATTAACAATATATACCAATATAATAAATTGTAAACGACCAATTAATTTTTCTCTTCTCTTCGCATGAACAATAGAACAAATCTTTGGTATAAAAGATATTTGGTAAGTTCACGTAAATTCGGAAGTTCATTCAGCAACAATTACATTGATAATAATAATAATAATATTTATGTTAAGTGATGATGATACTCTGCTGGGGACATATTTTGCAGGGAAAAAAACATTAACAACAATGATTCTTCACGCATCAACAACATTAACAACATCGGTGTCATAGAATCTAATCACCACAATTTTCATATTTTATTTTCACATTTTTAATCTTTTTTTTTTTGTTTTGTTTTTTTTTTTCATGATGCAAGACATATATATATATATATATATAATATAAATGTGCATTTTTTTCGGATCTGCTTACATCACACAATTAATCGGTGAAATTTTTCTACCGATGAACCTTTATATTTTTTCAATCTCAACTTCTTCCTCCTCCCACACTTTCGCTTCTTGCTCATTATTTCCATTCGTTTTTTTTCCTTTTTTTCTTTTTTTTTATTTCATAAAATCAACGATGATACTACTTTTAGCATTCCCCTATTATTTTATTGCCTACACAAGAGTAATTATTTAATTGTATAATAATCATTGACATTATTCACGACATTTTTTCACAATCACGTTCAATTATTATTTATTATTAATACAATTTATTATTATTTTCATATTGTTCATTTATCTGTTAATCGTTTATCAAGCGTTTATAATTTTTTGTTTTTTTTTGTTTTTCATTTTATTTATCACTCTCGCGCACATATTTTTATTTTTATTTTTATCATTATAATGTGTTTGGTAGTTTTATTATTTCACCGATTGTAATTAAATTTATTTGTTTTATTTATTTATTTATTAATGTTTTGTTTTATATTTTTTCGCGACCATCGATCGATCGAGATCGCATAATATAATTGTGCGTTGAATCGAGCGAGCTCAAAATTTTTGTTACAGTCACAGTATAATTACTAATATTTTATTTAGATGAATATAAAAACAAAAAAAAATTACGATGCATTAATGTGTAAGAAACGAAAAAAAAAAAAAAAAAAAAAAAAAAAAAAGAAACAGATACAAATACTGTTACTTTGGACAAATGTGCATCTATGTACATACATATCATATACATTTAAACTCATATTTCAACTGAATCAATTATGATTCTTTCAGAAAATTCACCTGTTAATCAATATTATCTAAATTAAATATTCCTAATAATTAATTTTTGATTAGAAAGTTTTTTTTTTTTTTTTTTTTTAATTAAAAAATAACAATGGCACCGCTTTTCATTATATTGTCATTTTTTTTTTTTTTTTTTTTGAAAATTAGATAATAAAAATTTAATGTGTAGTGAAACCAATAAAAAGCTTCAAATAATACTGCAACTCACATTAGAAAAAGAATATTTACAGGAAGAGTTATTAATAATAATAATCAATTAAGAGAACCGATTGATCATTAAATAATTGAAACATATGATAAATTGTACATTTTCAACTGTGATATGCATTAATGTGATAATATTATATAATTGTTATTATGGCCCATGAATAAATTTTTGGCAACTTACAATGAATTACAACTGTCAATCTAATTGGATTGTTTATGAAATAATTTTCTTATTTCAATTAATTAGAGGTCACGCAATCGATCGACAGTCAAGCTTAAATTTCATACTAATAACTCACGCTCGTCGTATTATAAATATACAATAGCGTCATAAAATTATCTCGTATAATTATATACTTCAACTTTTTTATTTTTTTATTTTTTTTTGTTTTATTTTTTATTACTCATTTTCCAGTATAAAATGCCCGTGACTTAATAAGTTATTTCAAAAAACTTGATGGTTTCTTTTTTTTCTTTTTTTTTTTTTTTTATGTAACAGTCGGTTTAGCCAGTGGCCCCTTAACTTCAATATTATATATGTACTTCTCGATCTTTGAATTATTATTATAATAAATAGCAATTGTTGAAAGAGTTTAATTTTTAGTATATCGCTGATTATCACTTATTTCATTTCAACAAACATTGAAAAAATTTTCATACCAATTATGATAAATGTCAATTTTTAGATCGAAAAAAGTCGAATTTCTGTACTTCATTTTGTGTGAGTTTGTTATTTCAATTATCTTGTTAATCAGATATTTAAAATTGTGTACATGATAGTACAATTAAATTGTATAATATATAACAATGTATCTATATGCGTAATTTCATATAGGAATATTCACTGAATTCGTCTTATTTTTTTTTTTTTTTCTTTTTATCGCCCGTGGAATATAACTGTTGCGCCAATAATCATGTATAAATAGAGAATTAATTCACAAGTTGAATCGAAAGAGAAAAATACAAATCTACACTGTCATCTTAAATATACGTGTATATTATTTCAATAAAAAGTGAAGACTATCATTCTCTAATACCGTTCATTTCATATCAGATTTTTTTTTTTTTTTTTTTCTTTTTGTGCAGTGCATGATAGTATTGCACTATGATAATATATAAGTACAATAGTATAATACAACGAGAGGATGTCTTATTTATATGTGAAGTTTGTATGATTTTTTTTTTTTCTTCTTTAATGAAATAGGGAAGTTTGGAAAAAACGAGCCAGACGGAATTATTGTCGTTTTAAGTCTGTTTTTTTTTTCTCTCCTCCTCCCCCTTTCTCTTTCAGTATCATTCTTTCGCACATTTTCTACGGGGGTAGGATTTAGTTATTATTAATTATTCATTTATTATTATTTTTTTTTTCATCAATCAACGATCTTTTAAATATATTTCAAAATTTATTCACTGATATTACTCTGAATGTAATCTTTTTTTTTTTTTTTTTCTTGCACCGTTTAAATATTTTTAGTGATGAAATTATGAAAACAAATATAAATTAAAAACACTTGATATACATCACTTCAGGTAAGGGGAGGAATAATGAAGTATGGAACGGTAAAATGTGATAGTTAAAGCTCTTACGACTGATACATTAGATTTTTTTTTTGTTACGCACAGATATTAGCAGTTTTCTTCCATTTATTCTTTTTTTTCTTTTTTTTTTTTCGGATGTTCAGTTAGCTGGTGTTTTAGACTAGACGTGATGGGGTTGATGACGCATTAAAGACCCACTTGGTAAATTGGATCAAGATTTCATATTGTTTGAATCATCTGAGCGTCTTTCGGTGCCCAACGCCAATAAATTGGAAAATTCCATTTCCAATAATTGTCTCACCTACAATAGTTGCATTAGATACCATTTTTCTCTTTTTTGTTTTTAATTTTTATGATCGTACTGCAGAAAAAAATTACTGTGTCATACCTGTGTGTTTTGCGTTGGTATTTGTAATGCCAATGCAAAAGCATTAGCATCAAATCCGTCATCCAAAGCAACGAGAGCACCATGAACCCCCGATTCCAATAAATTATTTCCATATTCCTGAATAAAATTAAAAATATAATATTGAATATAAATTTTTTTATAAAATTGTAATTATAAATTAAAAAAAGATGAATAATACCTTGAGGCCAATTGATTGAACCCATCTAATTAAACGATCATTACTCCAAACTAAAACATCAACATTTGCACTTTCTGCCATTCGTCTTCGGTCTTCAAGTTGTTCCCTATCAAAGTTTAATCGTTTTAAACATGAAATCCCATATTGTAAACTCGTCCTGCAATAATATAATATAAATATGATGAATTTTATTTCATATGAATTAATAAAATTATAAATTTATATGAATATTATTAATACACACCTGTGAAAACTATCGACCATTCTAAGTTGACCACGCAAATCTTTTTTCGTGAGATGATCAAGCATCCGCGCGTCAACAAGACATTCCATAAATGTTGAACGATATTGTGGCAAACCAAGACTTGGTAGCCAAACATTACCGATCCACTCGTGATTCATATCACCGAATGCTAATGTTGTGCGCGATGTTTTTGGTGCTGATGGACTTGTCAATGAAACCATTTCCTGAATCGCCAAACGTAATTTTAACCGATGTAGTGGATTACTGCAACCAAAAGAAAAGAAAAAAAAACAACAATAATAATAATAATAATAATAATAATAAAATTAATAATAAACGATACGGAGATATTATTTAATTAAATTCACGATTATATTACCTAATTCCAATTTCTCGTTGAATTTCTGTATCACTGAGTGCACTCATGATGGCACCGCTTTTAACATTTGCTCGGCAAGCAGCAACATACCAAGCTGGCATTCCCACCCATAATTCTAGCCAAGCTACGATAGTCGGTCCATTCCACAATGCAAATGGAGTACCAGCTTTCATTGCCTCACCCAATAGCTCATTTCTCGACAAGTCCAACATACTGAGGGAAAAAAAAAAAAAAAAAAATATTAAAATCTATATTGGTAAATTGGGAATAGTGCCATGGAAATTACTACCTCTTTTTTTTCCGACGATCAAAATCACTCTTTCCTCCCAAAGTTCCAGCTACAGGAACAGCATCACCATAATCAGGATCAGTGATAGAGCTACATCCACCCATTCCCGGTACATCACCTGGCATAGTTGTGTCTTTACCTTTAATCTAAAATAAAATATGACAGTAAATTGAATACATTTAAAAATTAAATTTTCAAATTTATTCATAAAAAGAAAAAAAAATTGAATAATTAAAAAATTTCGAGAAATTCACCTTTTCTTTCTTGCTGAAAAATCGTCCTAGACTGCTTTTAATTCCTTTTTTCTTTTGAGCAGCGGCAACAGCAGCAGCAGTAGCTGGACTCATACTTGCTTGCATGTGTAAATGTGAGCTTGACAATTGACCAATTGACAGGCCGATGTTACCCAAGTTATTCTTGTGCAAACTGTCCTGGCTACTATGGCGTGAAGACAATGGTGAAGGTGGGGTCCCAGAATTCAGGGTGCCGTTGTTATGATGCCCATGCCTGCTAGCATGGAGCACTAATCTAGTTTCTATTTCTACCTTCTATCTTATATTTTATTTTCATATTTTTTTTCAAATTAATTATTCAAATTAGTTGCAATTCGATCATTTTTTTTTTTTTTTTTTTTTTTTTTTTAGTTAGAAAAAATTACTCTGAATGTATGTAGAATCAATCAAAAGATAAATATATATGTGAGCTATAAATATTTTTTAAATGAATGAATTAATATATGATCGAATATTAAGCATTCTATTGATGCATCTATGAATTAAATTGCATGCATTAATTAAAAAGGTAAATTAACCTGTGCGTTGTGTAACTGGCGCACGAGAATCCACTTTGTCCTGTGCGTCTAGCATGATTTGCATTTAAAAATAAATGGAGAAAAAAAAAAAAAAAAAAAAAAAGGACAAAGTTTATTAAATAAATAAAAAATTATTAATTGCCCATTTAGTTTAATAATGATAAAACAAAAAAAAATCGAATTCGAATTTTTTTTTATTAATTGTTGTTAAAACTTAATAATAATAATAATAGTAATAATAAATAAATACCTCCTGAGCTCTTCTTGACTGTGTGCTAATGCTTGAACAACACGTTCCAATCGTAATGATCTTGCAGTCAATGGTGAAGCTGCATCACTACCTCCACTAATACCACCGCTGTCCCTCTCGCTTACAGAGTGTAACTCCTCGCCTGACAACTGCAACTGTCAAAGACAGAAATCACTGCATTTCTCTTTATTTGTATATTATAATCCATGCTTAATATCTGCCACACAATTAAACAATATATAATAAATATAATAAAACTTGAAGAATCACATTCCACGAGCAATAATCATATTTAAAGCATCAAATTGGATTGGTTTCCATAATCGTCATTGGTGTTGAGCCAGAATATAATATTTATGATAATAATATAAAAAAATATATACCAAAGCTATATTATTAACAAAGGAATAAAGGAAAATGTTTCGCGAAATGATTTATGTGAGTGCATGAATGCTTAATTTTTTTTTTTTTTTTTTTTTTTTTTCATTGGTGAGAGAAACGAACCTGGCTCGCCGGTAGAGATTCAGATAGTTGACCTGGACTAACCAATGAAGCTGCATACTGATGAAGATGCGCAGGTGACATTGAGGCTGGTGCCTGCAACAGCCCCGGATATATATCCGGCATCCGCGACAACATTCCAAATTTTGGTACAATTTCATTGCATACATCTCAAAAAATTTTGTTCACACGAAATTTCAATTTTAAACAGAATGAAAAAAAAAAAAAAAAAATTGTTAAAAATGTACTTGATGAATGAATGAAATACGTTGGATAACGAAACATGAAATTGAGTAGATATCAATCAACGAGGAAGACATAACCACAAACAATTATTTTTAAAGAGAGCATTCATCAACTTGGATGGGAAAAAAAAAATTCACTTTTACAATTAAGTAATTTCTTACAGTATGATATTTGTGTAGATAATCTCTGTTGGGACTGTGGTGTGACTTTGGTGTTGATCGGCCACTCAATGGTGGTGATGAACGCTCAAGGCTTCGACCCCTTGTCAAAAGATTCATATGTTCCAAACTACCAACTCGAGATTCAAGCTCTTCTGCTCTTGCTTCTGTATTTTGTTTTTCTTCTTGAATCAAACGTATTTCAATATTGATTGCATCCAATTGCTCCTGCAACATCATTGCCAATGTCTGTGCGTCTGTGTGACCAGTTGGACTAATAACATCGGCAGCTGAACTAAAAAGACTTTCGTTATCACCATCACCCTCAGCGTCACTCGATACATCAAAAGCCTGCTGAACATTAGCCAGCACATGAGCTTGCTGTAATTTTTCCCACTCTTGTTCAGCTAATGTTCGCGCGACATATCCCTGAAATTGATATTTCAAAAATAAATATGATTTTTTTTCATCATTTACAATTATTTTGAAGTAATTAATACAAACTTTTGTTGAATCATCATCCATAGTTCTTTTGCCAGGTCTCCGTGGTAATGAATGTGTATCAAAGCTACTGTGACTTGCGCTTCTTGATGACGATGTCGGATCAGCAACATTGGGTGATAGACTTCTCGTTAAAGCATCTGTCTGTTGGATATTAAAAGCTATTTCTTGTTGCAACATTTGTCTTTTGACATTATCAATTTCCAAACGCGCTTTGCCTAGTTCCTTCATTATTTCACTCTTTTCATTTTGCAAATCCTCTGCTATTTTTCGTGTTTTTTCTAATTCTTGTGTTAACGCATTTTTCTCCTCAAGTGCGTGCATTCTTTCTTTTAGATGCACTTGTAACCTCTCATTGGATTCTGCATCAATTAGATAAAAAAATAAAAAATTTTAATAAAAAAACCATTTGAAATTTTAATAAGTATGTTTGAATATGGGAAAATAATTAATTAATATACTACCAGACAGTAATTTATCGACTGTACTACTCAAACGAGTGTTGTGCTCCTCGTTCATTTTAAGCCTTTGGTTGAGACGCATTACTTCTGCATTTTTTTCATCCAATTGTGTTTCTAATCTTTGAATCCTATCTTCAGCACTGCCATGCCGCTCTTGTGCCTGCTTATTTAATATTATAAATAGTTTAAGTAATATTCGTTGAACGAAAAAAAAAAATTTATTTATATATAAACATATATATATATATATTTTTTTTCTCCTTAAAAATAATATTGAGTTCAATTAAATAATGAAGAAATATTAATTGGGAAACAATAAAGAGAATGAACGATGAAAAAATTGGTATAGTAGTGAATCGTATAATGAAAATTGAAATTAAATGAATAATGTAGACGATTTGAATTAGCGTGATGATATGAATTCCCTGCGTACCTGGTTGGGCCTCCTCACCTGCGTCAGTGCCTCCATCCTCTGCTTCAATTGTTCTTCCATTTCTGGTAATTTTGAATATTGTGCCAATTTTTGTTCAGCTAATTCTAACTTCTCTTGTATGGCCGAAATTTTTTCTTCTTGCAGCTATCAAAAATATATAAAATGTAAAATAATATAACATAACATTAATATAATAAATAAAAATATATTTAAAATACCTTAAGCTGTGCTTCCTTGTGCTGCAATTCTTGCTCCAATTTTTCATTCAAATCATGTAGACTTGTAGATTCACGTTGAGCATTTAAATATCGTTTTTCCAAAGTGGCAATTCTTTCTTCTTGGTCCTCTTTTTGAGCAACATTCTCGCGAATGTCTCGCTGTAATTTTACATTGGCTTCCTGTGTTTTCATAAGATCTTTCTGTGATTTTGACAATGTTTCTTCTAAATCATTTATACGTCCACCAAGTTCACTCACTCTGCGTTGCCATGTCGCCAATTCTGAATTCTATAAAAATGTTCATTTTTTTTTTTTTTTTTTTACATTTAATTGATTGATTTACAAAATATTTTTATTGCTTGTTTTATTATCTAATTCAAAATAATAGCCCTTTTTTTCTGTTTTTTTCGTTGTGTTAATTGTAAAAAAAAAATTTTTTTTCTGTCACATAAATAAATTTGTGTGTTTTATAAAATTATATTGTATGAAAAAAAAAAAAAATATATATATAACAATAATAAATAAATAAATAAAAAATAATACACAATGCTAAAATATACTACACGTCAACAATCAAGTCATTCTCAGCATGCACCAATTCAACGAATAATATTTTAAGAAATGTCTCGAATTATTAACTGATTGAATAATTTTTTTTTTTCTTGTCACTCCAGATAATGTTTCAATAAACATTATTATATTATCATACCTGTTTTTCAACAGTTGTCTGCAAGTCTACAACATGAGTAGTCGAATCCAAATCATCGGAATTGATACCACCATTGCTCAGTCTACATCCTTTATCCGGATGATCTTCTGCATTATCTAGCTTTACAGTCTCTCGATGCTCCTGATGAGTCTCGTGTTCAGATTGATTCTGCCCGATTATAATTACTATATTCAAAATGTGTTCGCAATATCTAAAATTTTTACCTTTGCCCACTATATGTATTTTCTCCCAGAATATATAATTTTTTTTTTTTTTTTTTTTTTTTTTCATATAAAATTATTTACATTCTCTATATTTCAATTTTTTTTTTTTTTTTTTTCCAGAACAAACATTTGTTCATCGACACACAATAGTACTTTATATATATTCAACATTCAATTTTTTCAACAATGAACAACAAAATATTAAAAAAAAAAAAATATATATATATATATATGCAATAAAATGAAATGACTAAATTGAAGCAAAATAAAAATTTAGTCTTTATTATTGAATACATAGATTCTAATAAATATGATTGCTAAAAATACATGAGGATATCAAGCATGCTATCGTGAATCAAACATAAATACACATTTGAATAATACATTTCCCAAATCTTTTCATACATTCATGAAAATGCAAAAATGTAAAATAAATATTAAAGAGTAGTGACTATTTTTATTTTTCATGATGAATTGTGTCTGTGTTTTTATATTCTAATATAAATTATTATTATATTATTATATTATATAAATAAAAATTTACCTTATTCTGTTGTTGATTATCATCTGTCTGGCCATTTTCTTTGGGTCTATCGTCAGATGCCATTGGTTGATAACCACTTGATTTATATTGTTGAAGCTTCAAAATTTTTATTTCATTTTATACATTAAAATTTTATCATGAAACTTTTTTTTACTACAATAATATTAATCAAATGATAATACCTCATCTTTCAGACGTTGAAGTTCCTCTTCTAAAGTAGTATTTCTCTCTAACGCAACCCTAAGTCGTTCGCGTACCTTTTGAAAAGATATAACAATCAATTTACATGGTAAATAAAATGAAATACCGTCTGGAATAATGACAAACACAAATACAAACCTTTTCGTCAAGTGCTTTGTGATGTTCAAAGAGACTTTTCAGTGCTTTGAGCACTTCAACTTCAGATGAAACTCCAGATTGTGCAACCGCCTGCCTCTTAACCACAGTCATCCGCAGTGATCTTTCGTGTCTTGACACAAGGCATTCTAAATGCTCGAGAAGTAACTGTCAAATAAAAATGAAAAAAATAAATTAATAAATAATAAATAATAATAATAATATAAATATAAATATCAATTAATAAAACCCAGTGTGCAAATAAAAATTGTAAATCAAAGAAGAAAAAAAAACATATATATATATAATAATATTAATAAAATTTTTATTATTATGTGAATTTGAATTCTAAATTTTATTATATATATAAATAATTTCAGCTTACCCGAGTATTATTACGTTCCGCTTTTAATTCTGAGATTTCCTCTTCACGCTCGAGAATACTTTCTCGAGCCGCTGACAATTCTTTCGTTAGTTGTGAAAACTCCTATAAATTAATAAAAATATAATAAAATTAATAAATTTAAATAAATACAAATTGGAATGATAAATAACATTCCTTTCACTTATTTATGAAATATCTATAAAATTAATTAGATATTGTTTGAAAAAAATAAAAAATAAAAAATAAAAAATTATGGAGACATGAGCTAGTGAATGAAATTAATTTTCATCCCACCTTACATCACGACATACATAAATAATTTATATATGTACATTTGTATACAATAATAAATATTATTCAAATAAATAACGTAATATTGGTAATGGGATAAATATCAAACGCATCTTGACCAATCTCAGTGACAGATATTGTATAGATACTGGTACCAGCCGGAACTGATACTCCACCACACATATATGATCACATGATATGTGTGGATTTGTTGCATAAACTAAATGTACAACGAGGAACATGTTATGAATGTTGCTGAAATCGGCATACGAGATTGCCAGTGTGCATGAGTGTATGTAGTAGTAGTCGTACTAGCAGCAGTAGTAGTATTAGTAGTAGTAGTAGTAGTAGTAGTAGTAGAATGAGGAGACAGGCAGTAGTATGTATAAGGTGAGGTTCATTCATGCGCCAGGGGCCTTTGAGTAGGTGGGGTATTGATCGGTCAACTCTCTCTCACGTACAACCACCAATCGTCTCACTTAACGTCCAATAATCGCGCGCTACACTCGCGATTTTTTTTTTTTTTTTTTTTTTTTCAACATTTTTTTTTTCCCTCTTTACTTCCTCATCAACTATCACAAGAATTTTAATTTTCTCCAATTTTTTTTTTTTGTTTTTCTCCTTATTTTTACTCTCTTACCATTTATCTTTACACTTATTTTCAAATTATGGAAATCAATATCTGGAAATATATTTATTTATATATTAATTAATTATTTGTCAATATCTTTGTTGCCCTTCATACTCGAATTATCTCTCATCTAGGTGTACACATATATATATACACATACACACACTGTTATGTGTATAGATTAATTGCATAATAATTTTACTTGTGCTTGATATTCCTGTGAATTTTTTTTGTATTATACTAGATTTTTTTTTTGTTTTTTTTTTCTATATATTCGACATTGGTGTCATATCACATGGTTACGTATTGACAATAATATGAATTTAATATTGTATTACTATTTTTTAAGTGCAAACATTCGCCAAAATTTTCCATTGGTATCATTTAAATATTGGCTTTATCTATTGGATTATTGAATGTAGCAAATGATTGAATAATTACCTGAGGAACATTCGCATTAATTTGACGATTGAGTGCATCTCTTTCTTTTTCCACTTCTTGAAGTCGAGCCTCTGAATCTTGGAGTCTCCCTTGGCTCTCCCGTAATGAATCCATAAGTTTATCACGTTCATCGAGCATGGACACCATAAGCTGTTCAAAATTTGCATCTTCACCAGAGAATTGTGAACTTCTCTGGCTTATACTATCCTCAGCTATTGTTGGCATCACATCACACATCATATTCCACATTTTGCTATCAATTTATTCGATTGTGCACGCACACAATGTTAAACAAAAAAAAAACAAAAAAAAAATTATCAGCAGCTCACACACTTTTTTTTTTCGATTTTTTTCGTTTTTTCTTGAATTCTTTCACTATTAAATTGAGTTTGTAAATTTCCTAAATATTAATTCATAATTAATTTTTTTTTTGTTCTCATCAATACATGAATGACTGGGCCTTTGTCATTAAATTAATTATATATAATATATATCTATTGAATTTTCAGGATTTCTCAATAATGTCAGCACTGCACATCTCTGATCGAATTTTCTCTTTAAAATTGATCAAATCCAGCATCCAGCCACCCATTTTTAATTACTTCACTTTGTTCTTTTTCGTTTACATAAAATGAATTGTATTCAAAATTTTTATTGCTCTCACCATTTGAACATATATTATTTTTTTATTGTTAGTGTAATAAAAAAAGTTTTTATCAACTACAAATTTGAATTGAGATAAGAAAAAATTTTGTTTATATGGCGAGATATAAAGTGTCCATTGAAAATATATGATTTGCAAAAATATTCACAGTGAAACATCAAATATTCACGTCAAGCAGAAAAAATTTTGCAACACACATTGGTCGGGTGTTTAAAAATTGCATTATGATGAATTACAGCGTCTAAGAAAGGGTTGCAACACATATGTATTTTTTTTTTTTTTTTTTTTTTTTTTTTTTCACCGTACGGCATTAATATAATGCAATGTTATAGTAAATGCATAAAAAAAATGCTCGTAAATAATGAAAATAAAAGTGACAAAAAGCTTGGAGCTACTAGGCACCACCGTTACGGCGAAAAACACGAAACAACCGCCGAACTGACACACCTACAAATATAACTACCGCCCAGTCTTCTACACTACTCCATTTCCCATAACGGCGGCCATCTTGCGAATTATGACGTAAGGGGTGAAAATATACGGAACGACACGAGTGTATACGGCAATTAACGACAATAATCGAATATAGCCGAATAATAGTATTTTCAGATTGGCGCGCAACAGGCAAGTACCTTGGCGGTTTTTTTTAAATCAAATACAATTAACTCAAATACTTTGTGCACTGAATAAAAATCCTCTATAATCAATTTAATTTAAAATTAGAAAATCTTAATAATACAAATAGTTGAATTATTTAATTTTATTATCATGTAATAACAAGTTTAATGCTATTGTTTACTTATTTTTTTTTATATATATCAATGAGGTTATGTAGTATTTGAAAAATTCAAGTGTATAAAAAATGTAAGGAAAAAAAAAAAAAAAAAAAAAAAAAAAATCTGAAATTTATGACAACGAATATTATTATTTTTATAGGTATAATAAGTACAGAGAAGGAGTCTGCGCGACAATCACGAATGCTACTGCAATGATCAATACTTGTCTCCCTCAGTTTCTCTATTTCGCTTTCCCTCTCTCTCTTATGCCACCCTTTTTTCATCTCCCACCATCTCTGTATCAATCTCTCTCCATGAAAGAGGCTGTACTACTTAGTTCTGTATAACTCTCATTTTCAAAGGGAAATAAAAGAAATATGGGTATACCAAATCATGTTTGCTATCGCAAAAGTAAAAGTAAATAAAATATAATTATTTATTACAATTAATTAATTTATTTATTTTAAGATAAAATTTATTGAATAAACTTATTGAATACATATATATATATATATATATATATATATGTATATGATTTATTATAATATTTATAGTTTTGAGTGAACTTGATATTGAGGATTCAAGTGAGGACATATCCGAATCTGTTGATGATCTTCGTGAACGTTTAACAAATATGAAGAAATTAATGAAAGAACAAAGTGACTATACATTGGGTGATCTAGCAGCAAAAAAATCACGAATACGTTCAGATGTTATAGATGGAAATTTTCTTTCATTTATATTTATATGTGTATTGACTGTTGTTATTAGTGTGAGTGCTTGGGCATTTTATAATTTATACCGAGCCGTTCTCATGAAATTTCCATCGCCCCATACTGAATTATAAATGAATTTATTTATTTGTGTGTGACAATAGCACATGTATCATATACTAATTCCAACTAATGTAAATAATGTATGTGAAATAATATAAATACACCATTGAATATAATTTTCATGTTATAAACACATGCGATATGATATATATAAATAAATATACACATCAATCCTCTATTTAATTAAATGTTGTATTCAAATTAGCTTTGTATTATAATAGTCACGGGTGTACATATAGTTCGTAAATTTACCACTCGAATAAATATGGCGCTTTTCTACACACTCATGTTCCTCATGCTACGGTGCTGCTCATTCGTATTTCAATATTCACGTGGACTATATTTCGTTCACTCGATTTTCGAGAAATAAAATATTTTCATACCATAAATAAAAACGATGGGCTCAATTATAAGTGTAATTAAAGGTATCTACTACGATCCATTCAAATGGTAATAAATTTTTCATCTAATAATTAATGTTTATCAATTGAAATATTTAATTATTTATAATTTAATTCACGTATATCGTATAAATTATTCCAGGTCAATAGTAAAGAGTACTGGATTATTTGCAATTGGAGTTACAATTGCATTACAATCTCAAGGAACTGACTTAATGGCTCCAGTAGCACCCTAGAATTTTATTCTCAATTAAATATTATCCTTGGAATTTTCGTGATAGATATAAAAATATACAAATAGATCATGTCCATCAAATCATTCACGAAAGATTTTTCTTTACTTTTTTTATCTCTTTATTGTACAGATTTATGGTTTTTTTAATATTTAATTTTGTGTGCACCAATTTATGTGTGATTCAAAAAAATATACATATGATTGTTTAATATTCAAATAATATTTTGTGTGTATGTTTATTTATACAATTTTTTCTACCTACTGTCCAGTGGAAAGATCTCATAGTTGTGCACGTATATATGTGATAGCTGGTATCTACATTCAAAAAGTGAAACTAACGAATGATAACCATAACCTTAAATTTTTAAAATTTATTTTTATGAGTTGTAATTTTTTAAATGCAATAATGTAAAATTAATATATATATATAAAATTTTGCCAAAATTTTTTAATGATTGTTGGTGGAACAATATTGATAATGCGATGTTAAAAATTCAAATATTCGAACGACATTCTTACTTTTTTTTTCTGTTGCTTAATTGATAAACGCAACGACAATAATGACAGCATTATTGGGATATAATCAAAAGTATCACAATTATGTTATATCACCGAGTCATTATCGTAATATTCTTTTAACAATAGGTATATTTACAGTAACATTTGTTGTCGTAATTATTGCATATCAAGTTTTTACATTTGGAAGTATATCCGAGGATACAATTTATGTTCCATTAACACTCGATGACGTATCTTCATCGCCAATAATTATTTTGAATAATGATTTTCCAAATTCTGATAGAACTAATACATCGTGTACGCACTTTGGTTGTTTTAATATTTATCGATGTGGAATGAAAGGTAATAAATTATTAGTATACGTTTATCCACCAAGAGAATTTATTGATTCGTCGAAAAAATCAGTGACTAATGGTATGACAAAGGAATTCTTACAAATATTGCAAGCTATCATAACTAGCGAATATTATACTCCTGATCCAAGAGAAGCGTGCATCTTCATTCCTTCAATTGATACCTTAAATCAAAATAGAATAAAAATTAATGGTGTATCACAAGCATTGAGAAGTTTAGAATTTTGGAATGACGGTGGAAATCATTTAATATTTAATATGATACCTGGAAATGTTCCTGATTATAATACAAGTTTAGACGTGTCACTTGACAATGCCATGATCGCTGGTGCTGGATTTTCAACGGTGACATACAGAAATGGATTTGATATTAGTATACCAGTATTTAGTATACTTGCAACAAATTTACGAACAAGATTACATGAAAAAAAAACACATTTTATTGTGTCTGCACAAATGAATATAAATGCGGCATTCGAACAGGATTTAATTGACATTCAAGCTACAGCACCAAATGATATTTTAATTTTACGATCGTGTCCCAATGATAATTTAATGATTAATTCAGTACGTTGTACTGGTGAAAGAAAATACAAGTATCCAGATATTCTTCGATCGTCAACGTTTTGTCTTGTGATACGTGCAGCAAGAATGGGATCAAGTACATTGATGGAGGCACTTGCAGCACATTGCATTCCAGTAATTATTTCAGATTCAGCGATAATGCCATTCCATAATGTTATTGATTGGAGAAGAGCAGCAATATTCATAAGAGAAGTTGATATTCTTACGATACATACTACATTGAGGAGTGTGTCACCGAAAAGAATTGAAGAACTAAGTCAACATGGTACTTGGCTGTGGAACAGATACTTCAAATCAATTGAAAAAATAATTAAAACTACATTTGAAATTTTAACTGATCGTATTTTTTCTCAGCTAGCACGAGACTACAATTACTGGAATATTCCAGCAGCTACAACCAATTTTCCACCGTTATTTCTCCCAATAACTACACCAAAAACACATGGATTTACAGCAGTAATTCTTACATACGATCGATTAGAGCTTCTATATTCTCTTATAAATAAAATCACCCAAGTTCCAAGTCTATCAAAAATACTTGTTATTTGGAATAATAAGAAAAAAGATCCACCACCATCATCCAGGTGGCCAAAATTAAATAAACCACTGCAAGTTATTCGCACAAAAGAAAATAAACTTTCCAATAGATTTTATCCTTATGATGAAATCGAAACTGAAGCCGTATTATCAATTGATGATGATATAATTATGCTAACTGTCGATGAATTAGAATTTGCTTATGAAGTTTGGCGTGAATTTCCAGATAGAATTGTTGGCTTTCCATCACGCACTCATACATGGGATAATACAACGAATTGTTGGAGATACGAGAGCGAATGGACAAATAGAATATCAATGGTTTTAACGGGAGCGGCATTTCATCACAAATATTGGAATTATTTATATACAACTGCTATGCCAGGTGGTATAAAAGAATGGGTCGACGATCATATGAATTGTGAGGATATAGCAATGAATTTTTTAGTGGCAAATATAACAGGAAAAGCACCAATTAAAGTGACTCCAAAAAAAAAATTTCGCTGTCCAGAATGTACAAATACGGAAATGCTCTCTGCAGATTTAGCCCACATGGCCGAACGAACACAATGTATTAATCGCTTCAGTAAAATTTATAATACAATGCCATTGAAATCTGTTGAATTTCGTGCTGATCCCGTATTATTTAAAGATGTGTTTCCCGAAAAGCTAAAACGATTCAATGGCATAGGTAGTTTATAATTGTTTTATATTTATATTATTAAATAAAAAATTAAAATAAAAATATTGTACTAAATTTTTCTTGAATATGTATTTATTATTATTATTAAAAAAAATTTTTTTTCATTTTTATTAAAAGAAAAAAATTATTTCATCAAATACTGTTCAATTTATTTCTGTAATTCAAAACTCTAATATTATTATTTGAAAAATGGTGGCGCAATGGGTAATGCGCGGTAGTTTTAACGGTTAGAAAATTTATATCACAACGTAGATCACAATAGAGTGTAATGCAAATAATTACATTCTCATTATTTGTTTTTTTTTATTAATTCAATTTGTCATTATATTTCAATTATAATTTTATTGTGATTAATAACAATGGCATCATCATCACAAAAAGTTAAGCCAGAAGAAGCCATTAATCCCTATGCAAAACAAGGTTTGCATCGTTTAACCCGTACCGGTAACCTTTTTGTTATTCACTTTACCAAAGAAATGTTTGATGACAATGAATCTCCCAATATTTATTTCCACCAATGTCTTGAGGTAAAATATTAATATGTAAAAAAAAAAAAATACATTCATACACCAAGAGTTGTAATTTTTTTAACTTGCCATATACTTTCAGACATATGTTAATATTTTGAAGCAGAAACTTTCACATAATAAAGATGATTACATGGGCCTGATGTTCTGCAACACAAAAGATAGTGATGAAGGTGCAGAAAATATTTTAACTGTACAAAAATTGAGTGGTTGTATCACGAATATGTACGCGGAAATTATGAAAATTTGTAAGTAATTAGATTATTTAATTTTTTTCTACACTCGAAAATTATTTATTTATTATTACTTTTTCTTTTTTTTTTTTTCAGATAATAAAGACATCTCATATTATAAAAATCAAATTTGTGATAATGATTGCTCAATTGCCAATGTCTTACTGCACGCTATTCGAGCTTATGATACTGTGACAGCTAAAATGATACCTAATGTTATCTTTATTACTTGCGATGATAATCCTGCTTCAAATGACTCTAAAGAACGACATCGTATTCGACTCAATGCAAAAAATTACAAAGATCTCAATGTAAAATTGAAAATTGTAGGAATGGGAAAAAATTGGAATTATGATATTTTTTATAAAGAAATTGAAATGTTGGCAGAAAAAACTGCTGGTCGAGATTTTAAACGAACAAATTTGAAAGATTTGGAGGAAAATATTATTTTTAAAGCTCACGTCATGGCATCATTAGAATTTCGAATAAAAGATTCAGCAAAAATTAAAGTTACTCTTCAAGGATTTCACACGCGCCGTACATATATAAAAACAAAGTTCATGGGCAAGGATACAAATGAACCATTGGATTCTTTTAGTTGGTATTCATTTCAAGCTGATGAAGATAATGATGATGAAGACGAACATACTGGTCAAGACGATTCACCAGAAGTTGTTTACAAAATGCAACGATTTGGTGGTAGAGATATTGTCTTTACACACAATGAAGTTCGATCTTTGCATGTTATGAAGAAGCCAGGTATAGATCTTCTTTGTTTCAAACCTCGACCTAAAGAAGATCCTCTATATCATTTACAACCAGTTTTATTTGTTGGATGTCATGAAAAATCTAGTAATGGTGAATTAAAATTCTTTGTGGCTTTGCTAAGAAAAATGGCAGAAAAAAATATTATGGCAGTTTGTACAATGACTTTTAAACTAAATGCCCGAACACGCTTATATACGATGTGGCCCTGTTTAGAATTGGGCGGATTTTATTTATATCGATTGCCATTTAAAGAAGATATAAGAATTAATGTGGAAAGTATCGCGGAAAAGTACATATTCAATGATGATAAACCTCCACCAATAAGTGAAGAAAAAGTAGAAGTCATGAAAGGAATCGTTCAAGCTTTAACAATTGAAAAATATCCAATTAGTTTTTCAAATACGCGTCAACAACGTCTATTAAAATCCGTTGAAGCTGTAGCATTGGAATTGCCACCTGTGGATTTACCGGAAGATGATACACTACCAGATTTTGATGCTATGAGAAATAAATTAAATGAAATGAATTTGATTGAGCGATATAATGAAGTATTTGAGGAAATCGTAGAATCTACCAAGTCACGAGCTGCAAAAGTTCCTAAGCTAGATGAGGAACACGTGAATAATATAATTAAAGAAGGAAATTTCAATAAACTTACAGCAGTTGTATTGAAAAGTGTTCTGCGAACATTGGGCCAGAGTTCATCAGGAAATAAAGCCGAATTGATAAATAAATTAAATGAATACAAGAAAAAACATTTTAAGGAATAAAAAAAAATTTTTTTTTTCTGTTCTTTATTTATGTATCTCTATAGAATTATTTAAATGCAAATTAATATTTTTATATATTTCCCAAAAACATCAAAATTCTCAATATATAAATAGATGATACAATCACCTCTCAATATTAATAAATGATACAGCCCTGGTGGCGTAACACAAAACAACGATAGGATAATAATGCCATATGACGCACGTGATATTTTATCCAATATAATACAGTTTTGCGAGTGATATTGCGTTTCGGTGTATTTAATCTACTTTATGATTGTTGATCAAATATAAAATATTTTGTTTCATAATAGTTCTTGCAGTTTACTTATTTATGACAGTATCATCTGTGTATAAATAGTTATTTAGAATGAATATGGTAGCCATGAAATATACATATTTGTGAAAAATAAATAATTGGTGTTGCATCATGAAAACAAGTGGGAAAGGTGAGATCGATGACAACAGCAGTCCTGAACTATCAGGTACATTTTTAATCAAATTTATTTTTGCAAATTTTTTATGAAAATTAAACAATTTCTTTCTTTTTGGTTATGACCAATTTATGCTATAAATTTTTTATATTTTTTTTTAGCTGTGATTGGAGCTCTGTTGGATGCTTTGAGTGACAAAAATGAAGATGTAATACATTCTGTGAATGATTCAATTCAAAAAATATCTCATCGCAATCCTGAAATTGTAATTTATGTAGCGGTTTATTATTTCGAGTTACATCGAAAAATTACCCACGATCATATAGCTACCATTCTGAAAGTTATGATGGAAACTTTGAGAGATGAATTGACACAATTAAATGATGATTTAGCGATTGCTGTTGCTGAATTAGCAGTGAAAAAATTGGATGACATTGTGGAAAAAGAAGCATCTGAATTATTAGTAGCATTGAGTAGATTGCATTGCAACCATGCAATGGGTGGTCTACTGAATGAATTTAATTCAGAAGTTGTTCCATCGTGTGCCGTTATTCGTGCTATGGGATTAGTTGCTTCATGCAATCCATTTGCCACAGTGCCATTTATCAAGATGACAATGAGTATTATACTTCCAATGATGATTCAAGTCCACGATGAGCATCATAAGCATGCATTCTGCTTTGTGCTCGGTAAATTTTCAGAAGCAATCAATGATTATATTATGAATTTAGACGAAGCACCTGATCCAAAAATAGGAAAAGAGTCATTCAGTGAAGAGATGACTACAGCATTTGACAACCTCATTAATAATTGGATGAAACCTAGAAATATTGAATTAGCAGAGAGTATCTTAACAGCACTATGTGGTATTTTACCTCTCCTACCAGAATCTGGAGGTACTTTGAGAATGGGTAAATTAGTGCCAACTTTATTGAATTTTTGTAAATTTCCTATAACACGTTTGTCAACAACAAGAGTACTTTCTATAGTTCTAAATTCCATGGAAACTGATGAAGCCAAAGAATTATTGAGACCTTATTGTGATAATATACAACAAACATTATTTGAATTGGTTAGTGTGACACCATTTGAGGATTATCGAGACGCATTATTGACTCACTACGAAGTAGTTCAGTGTTTTCGTGCAATAGTTATTTTATTTCCTGAAGATGGTCTTGATCGTATTCTTCAATATCTCAAGTCACCCACGAGTATCACTCGTGCACGTGCCCTGGTTATCGTGCGACATCTTATAAATACTTTGCCACCCGAGGAGGAAACATCATTGCAAAAAATTGCTCTAAGTATCCAAAATGTTTTGGGAGACGTGAGTGCACGACAAATTGTTGGACCAATTGTTGCACTTGTTGCCCATCCAACACTCACACTTTTACCATCACAGAGAATGTCTTTTATTCGTTTTATTATTGCTCGATGTGGACTAATAAATGATGAAACTCAAGCGTATGAGGAAGCTTTATTTTTACTTGCTACAACAGTGGATGGTGCTGAATGTTGGCTTTGGTCATGTTTACTCAAAACATTACTTGATTCTGTCAATGGTGGATCATCAGTTCCACTTTTACGTGCTCTGTCTGTTCTCGCTGTGAAAATTATTCGTAATGACAATTGTGCAAATATTCTTAAAGAATTTTCTGGTACCAAAGTACTCGCAAAATGTTTGGAATTATTAGGTGATGAAAAAAATCGGCTTGCTGTTGTTATTTTTTTGCGAACATCCGCCCCATTACTTGGTCATCAATTAAAACCTGAATGGGACGAGAGACTGTTGACAATATCGAAAATGCTTGAGGAGGATAAAGATGAAATTATAGATGTAGATGGAAAATTAAATGGAAAAGATGAAATTATTAATGAGAATGGTAACGCAATAGAATCCGATAAAATTGTAGTATGGGAGGAATTGATGGTGGAATTAATTGAAAAAAGTGTTGAGTTAGAAGGAACAGATTGGACGACAAAATTATCGAAAGATCTTGCAGGAGAAAATATTTCACCGTGTGTTGCCCCTTATCTTGCTGCAGTCACAAATAATCCTGAACATTTGGCTTTATTGATACATTCAGCTCGAATAAATCCATTCAATGATGAATATTCACGTGCGATTGGAATAGCATCCAAGAGACATATTGAAAAAATAATAAATCTAATGGATGCTGCGTGCAATATTGAAGACAATCGTAAAAATCCAACAAAACTTCTTGGACTGATGAAGGATACAAAAGCTGCAGCAAGTGCTGAAGCTTCCAAAGCCGGTTTGTTACGATGTTATGGAGAAATTTGTAAAAAAAGTGATATTTCTAAACTCTTCATTCACTTGGAAGAATACATAATACCTTGGGTTATAAAACAATTGAATGAATTTAAAGAGACCATGGCTAAAGAAGCAGCTCTATTTGCATTAGAACAAATTGGTAGTGCAGTTCATCCAAATCGATTAGCAAATTCTACAGGATTAAAAGCACGAGCAACGTGTCTGAAAACACTATTGACACTATTACAATCATCTACAGGATATAAACCACTTCAATTATATCATCCAATATTAAAAACGATGCTGTCACTTTTAAAAATTCCCCCAATTTTAAATTCAGATGAACGACAATTATTATTGGGCGTTATTTTAGATAAAATAATTGGTGCCAGTAATGAAGTTGACGTTATTCTCGTGGAAAAAGGTACACGAGTAGTGATTGATGATCTTGGAATGGTGACCAGTCAAGTTGTAGGTGATTCTGCTGATGCTTTGGCTGAATTATTGGATATATTGACACCCTGGATGCAATCAAAATCCATACTTGAACGAAAAAATACAATTACCGTTCTTTGTACTACACTTAAATCGTATCACAATGCTTTGAAATATACTTATCCTGGTGGTAAACTCGAGCCGGGTGTATTACTTGGAAGAATACTGTGTTGGTGTGCTGATCCAGAACGAAATTTGCGACCACTTGTGAGCCAAGCTGTGGAATTAGCGGTTGAAATTGGTGCGCGACATCGATCGACAGTAACTGATAATAATTTTAGCCATGAATTGAATGAATCAAAAAATGCATTAATCAGTAATGAATCTAGTGTTATTTACGATGGTGTACGAATGCTATCTATCGCCGCATGTGAACGAATTGCTAGTAGTGAAGTTGTGAGTTTAGCTGATGGTCTTATTGAAGGACTTTTATTTCGTGAAGAAAATGCAATAGCAGCTGGCATTTCACTAACACAACTTTTTCGAATAAGAGGCACTGATTTTCCACATTCTGATTTATATTTAATTGACAATATTATTTCACAAATGCGTAAAATGTCAAATGCCAGTTGTAGGCAAATTGTTGCGGGTGCAGTAAAAATATTATCTATGCATCATCCTGAAGAAGTGTTGGAGCATCTTCTTCATCAGCCATTGCCACCGGATCGTGGTACTGAGGAATGTTGGAAGGAGCTCGGTGGTGAACAAGAGTGTGGATTGAGAAGTCTGAAATTTTTATTGAATCGCCTTGAAAGTAATAATATTATTTGTGAAAGTACATTGCTTGATCGTTCAAATGGAAAAAATAGTACAGCATCACTTCCATCATTAGCAGCTATTGTTGCTCTACGTCATTTGTTACAATCATCAAAGGGTCAAATATTAATTGAAAAAAATCTACCTGAATTACTGACTATTTTATTGAAATATATGTCAGGTTGGGTTCACGTTGACGCGCTCGTATCTATATTGAGCACTAAATTTGGATTTATTCCGAATCGTGAAGCATGTAAATTAAATCCTTATCATGAAGTCTATTCAGTTTTAACAAATTTACTTACAGTTGTTAATATAAATGTGGCCTCTAGTCTCCTTAATGAAAATACATTTGATTCGGAGGATCAGGCAAATGAAAATCTCATTTCTACTGTTAGATCAGTTGTTCGATGCTTGTTAAATAAAAATGACGTAATTATAATTGTTGCTCAGTCATTGGGAAAATTATCAACGAGTCGAATATCAACTCAAAGGGCTGTTGCAATAGCATTTTATGCTGAACTCATTGGTAGAATTGATTGTGGAGCCATTTGGTTAGATGCAATAATTAATACGTTACACGAAGCTACAGCAGATTCATCATCAATGGTGCGAAAACTCGCTATTATTGGTCTTACCCGAATTGCTTATCTTGATGCAAAATATCGTGATGAATATTTTGAGAATTGTATGGGAGCATTGTTAAATGGACTAGAAGAACCACCGAATTCCAGTGGTGGTAATCAAGTTGTTTTGGAGTCATTACGTGGATTATCAATTTTACTATCATTAAAAACAGATCGACCCGTGAGTCCACGCGTAGTACTCGCTTTAAAACCATTTTTTGACAAGGATAATTGGGAAATAAGATTGGCTGCTATCAGTGCACTTGATGCAATATCCCAAGGCTGGTTGAAATCAATTAAAACGCCAGATGATGAAGTGAGTGATCACCTTCTCAGTTGTCTCCCGAGTTTAATAATTAAATTGGAAGATCCAGATGTATTGATAAGTAAAGTAGCAAGAGACGTATTGTGTCATGCTGCAAATTTACTTCAATGTGAATCATTAGTAGAAATAATGCGTAATCATTTCACAACTACGAATCAATTGAAAATTGAAAATTTCCTTAGTGATCTTGTTGCTTGTTTAATTCAAAAATTGCCACAGAGAGCAGAGGAATTGCGAAATGCAGCTGTTCGCGGTTATTCCCGATCAGAAATATGTTCAACTAGATCAACATCAGTACTGATTTTAGGTTTTTTTGGACAGCCACGACCTGAAGATGTTCAAAGAATGCTTCAATTACTTCGTGATAAAAATAATCTTGTTAAATCTCGTGCAGCTAAAGCACTTGGACTGTGTTTTACAAAATAAAATTTTATTTATATGTGTATAAAAAAAAAAAATAATTTAATATAAATTTTTTGAATATGAATATTTTTATTGTAACTGATGCTTCAAAGCTTCTCAATTAAAATAATATATTGTATAATTTATATATATATTTATATACAATATTGTTATCGCATTTTATACCACAATGTTGAATTATTGATTTATTTACTGTGGAGTTTTTCAATACATACACTCAACTGTTGAAGTCGATGAAGAAGGTGTCGCATAGTAGTGTTTGATTGACCTAGTCCTGTCGATTCACCTTCAACACTATCCTGTCGTTGGCCAAGTTCAAAGTGTAATCGAGCTAAACGTTCCTGTTGTTCTCGAATTTCCGTCATTTGTTCCATACTGCAATCTTTACCTAAACAAGATAATTATAATTATAATGTTTACAATTTTTGTACACATACATGTTCTAATAGACACTTTTATATGTAAAAATTTACCAAAAGCTCGGAGATTCCCACTGTGAAAATCTTCTAAAAGTTGTAACAGGGCTTGTTCCATTCGGCGAACATCTGGCACCTCTGACAAAAAGGAATGATGCTTGCATGGTGCACCAATTGATGCTGTTTAAAATTTAAGTGCAAACAAAACAAAACAAAAAACGTATCTACATAAATAAAACTCAACAAAAATAATGAGAAAAAAAAAATCAAAAAAAAAAAAATGTAAGCAAAAAAACTGTGATAAAAATAAGAATGAATAAAAAGTAACAGAGAATATAACAAACGAAAAAAGATAATTTAACTATGATACCTTTGTGCTGTTTATTTACTCTAGGTGGATCTAATCTGTTGGGTCTTTGTTTTTCTTTTTCATTTAGATAAATAAGTCGTGATTGATTGGCTGCATAACTCGATGATGAATTATTAAATGCACGACCTGACACTACAGATCCTTGGCTGGTTGTGGCTTGGCCTGAACTTGTTTTACTTATGATTGGTGACACTTGTGTATTATTACTGTCCCATAGAACTTGCTGCTAAAGTGCACATAATTACTATTAAAAATGTATTTGATCGATGACATTGGAGAAAATAGTGAATGAAACCTATACGGAAGTATGAGATGTATGATTGGCCTTGGATGTTTTATTGACACGTTTACACCTTGCAGGAGTTGATGGTGGTGTTGCTTCACCCCCACGAATCAACGACTCCTCGCATTCTTCTTCCTGAACAAGTTGCTGTAATTCTCCACATCTTGACTCCTCATTCATTATTATTAACTGATGATGAGAAAAAAAGAAAAAAATTTAATAGGTTATCTGAATAAATGAAAATTATAATCATTCAAATGTTTTAATTACAAATAAAATCATGTTATATTAATATTTATTTATTCAATTACCTTTCAATGATGTGTAAGTGGGTTTATTTGATAAGTTGATAGTTCAAAAATTTTTATTTTACTATCAACACATTTGAAATTGTATAAACACTACATTTCGAGGAGAGGTACGAGATACGTTTCTGAAAATCATATGATTTATTCTTATTGCGCCGCCGCAAACATGTAATATGCACACGAACAAAGTGTGAGTGTTATATATATATGTATAATATTAATTTTATTTCTCTCTATACACTTCTCGAATTCATACGTTCATGTTTATTGTGTCAAATTTTTTTCTGCTTCACGTCGATACACACAAAAGTTCGCAACCTTTACAAGACGACATATGTATTAAAAAGACAATTTAAAAAATATTTAGTGTTCTCTCTTAGAAAAATTATTATTAATATTTGTAAATTTCCAAGTCACACAATTCAACAGATTTTTTTCTTTTTTTAAATTTACATATCTTTGATAGTAATTTCTGATTGTTCAACGAAAAAAAAAAAAAAAAAAAAAACAAAAAACAAAATGATATTACACTAATGAATTTTTATTAAAATTAATGAAGACGACTTTGATAGTGTTAACTTCAATTCACAAGTTGTATAACAGTAAGTTTGTTTAAATATTTTTATTTATCATTTTGTATTTTATATCCAATAATTCTTGGAATAATATTCGTGTATAAAAAAATATTATAATATATATTTATGTTTTATTAGATTAATTTGATGATTCCATGGATGAGAGAGCAGATAGCAAATGTTTGGCATAGCAGAAGAGGCTCAAGGACAACCAAAAAGGGGTCCTTGGGTCTTCCAATAAATGGTCGTGGGATTGCAGGACGAAAGAGTGACAACACAATAATGTCAATAAATGCATCTACCTCATCGGATACCTTTAATGTTAATGTCATCAGGTAAATAAATAAATAATTATTTTATATATAAGAAAGTTTATTGTAATAAAATGTTTTTTTTTTTTTGATATTTCAGCTTAGAAGGTGATGTTATTGATATCACAGTGAATCCTGATTTTACAATAGAAAAATTAAAAAGCATCGCTACAAAACACTTTTATGGATCAGATTCTTCGAAGGTACCGTCAAATTTTCATCTTGTACATCCACATAAAATTAAACAATTGATTGATGAAAATAGTTTGAGTGATGAAGAAGTTAATCCATCTGATGAACTGATATTGGTAAAGGTGAGATCATTAACAAAAGATCTCTCAATGGAGGAATCATTACGTGGTCCAAATATTGTTGCGGTGGTAAAAGCTACTAAGCATTTGCCTCTACCAAAACCCTCGAAATCATCACCCAGTACTGATTGTCCTGCTGATTTTCAAGCTGAAATACGTAAAATTTTAATAACCCTAGTCCAGACGTCGGCAAAAATTTTAATGCACAGTCCAGAAGGTGCTAAAGTATATGATATTATTAAAGAAAAATTAGAGACGCGATTTAAACCACCAAATGATCCAAAAGCTGTCAAATACTTGACAGATATTGGTTTCTCAGAGAAGAAAGTATTGAAGGCTCTTCGTTTACGTAAAATGAATGTATCAGAAGCATTAGAATGGTTAATTGAACATCAAGATGATCCTGATGATGATGATGAAGCTGATAAGGATTTTGAACGTATTTTTGCTAATGGAGAATTAAATAATGACTCACCAGGTCCATCAAACCCTTCATCACCAGGTGCTGTTAGACGAAGAAGTATCAAAGAAGCCTGTTTGGATATGTTCAAAGGGGTGTCACGTCAAGGATCAAAAAAGGAGCCGAATCTTGTGAATATTATTGCTATGCTTATTGAAAGTTTCTCTCAATATAGACGTTTGGAATTCCGACCAAACTCACAAATTAAAGAATCGCTCATCGAAATGGGATTTAATGAGAAAAATGTTATTGAAACATTAAAAATAACTGGTAACAATCAATCGAATGCTTGTGAATGGTTATTGGGTGCAAGACGAAAAAATCTTCAAGATTTAGATGAAGGATTGGATGAAGATGGGCCAATTTATGCAGCAATTATGAGCAATCCTCACATACAATTGAGTTTGACTAATCCAAAAATGTTACTTGCATATTTATCAATATTGGAAACTCCATCATCAACAATTGTATGGATAAATGATTCAGAAGTTTCGCCAGTTTTAAGTCAAATATTTAAGACTTATCATGCTGAAAAACATGCCATTCACATGAGCCGCTATAGCGCCAGTAACAACGACAGTTAGCGATGGTGTTTCTATTATTCCATAAATATTTTCATACAAATTTATATTTCCTGTGTGGAAAGTCCTTAAAAAATATTTATTCATTTACTCAAACAAAAAAATATGTAAATATCTTATATTTATGTGTACACTGACCATGTATATCTGATAAAAATTAAAAATGTGTAGTAGTTATCATCAACGATCAGCATCTCGACACATAATGACAATTATTTATTTGACATTTGTATTTCCAATAGAAAATTATTTGAAATTATTGTATAACATGAAATCACAGTGAATTCTGTACATATTTATTTCCAAAAATTCATATATCACTATGTATTATTTTTGTTAATATTTTTTTTTTTTCTAAATCTATTTTTTCTCGTTTTCTGTGATTTATATTTGTCAATACTCAGTGTATGTTGTTTCTTACTACCATTTGGTGGCGCATCACTTGCTTCCATATTTTGTGTATAATTTTTTATTGAGGTTATGAGCGCCAATACGCACATTTCTCGTGACGAATAAAATGTTAAATAATATTTACATAAATTGAAATGGGAAAATTTTTTTGAGAGATTTCTTATAAATTTATGTGACTCTATACTTTCGAAATATTTACATGTCATTCATTATATATTATTTGCATTAAAAATATATTTAATTTCTTGTCAAATATGGTTATTTATTTTGAAAGCAATGGTGAGTATAATTTTTTTTTTTTTCTAATAATTCAAATATTATTTATTATATGTAATAAAAATAATTTGTTTGCAATTACGTGTATGTAAAAAAATTTTTCGGAATTTCAGTGGTTCAACCACCGGTAATTTTGTTTATGGGAGCAGATAAATATGAGAGTGAGTTGGTCAATATTTTTGTCAATAAGAAATAATGTAACAAATTGAATTTTGTTATTTGACATAAATATATTTATAGATGAAGGTCTAATAAAATGGGGATGGCCAGAGGATGTTTGGTTTCATGTAGATAAATTTTCTTCAGCTCACGTTTATCTTCGACTTCGAGAAGTAATTTTTTATTAACATTAGCATACTAAATCAATATTTATAATTCATTTTTTTTTTTTTTTTTGCCATTCAACGCAGGGACAAACAATTGATGATATTCCAAGTTCAATTCTTGAAGATGCTGCACAATTGGTTAAAGCAAATAGTATTGATGGCGATAAAGTCAAAAGTGTTGATGTTGTGTATACGATGTGGTCAAATTTGAAAAAAACACAGGGTATGGAGGTAGGTCAAGTTGGCTTCCACAAAGAGAAAGACGTGAGAAAAATTCACGTAGCAAAAAAAATAAATGCAATAGTCAATCGATTGGTAAAAACAAAAAAAGTAGAATCACCTGATTTACGAGCACAAAGAGAGCAACGTGATCGAAATGAAAGGGAACACAAAAAACAATTATTGAAGGAACAAAAAGCCCAAGAGAAGGCGGAAGAAAAAAAAAGACAGGATGAAGCTGAAATAAGGTGATTAATTTGTATTATTATTTTTTTTAATATTGTTAAATAACACTGAAATAAATTATTTGGCTAAATTTTTTTTAGAAATTATACATCATTATTCACTCAAAATAAAATGACGAGCAATGTTGAACCTGGATCCGATTGGGATGATTTTATGTGATGACAAAATAACAGATAACAATTTGTATCTCAAATGAATCAAAATAGAAATATAATGAATAACATTACAAGAATTAATGGGGACAATTAATTATCTATTTGTGTAAAAATAGATAATAAGTATATAATAATTAATCCAATTAATGTTTGTTAATTTATATTCTGCATAGTACAAGTACTTTTAGATATAAAAATTAACAACAGTATTCGCATAAAATTAAATGCTATTCTATCAAGTGAATGTTGACTGTTTTTAGAGCGTCTAAAATCCATTTTGGATAATTTTTATCTGGATAAAGTTGCGACATATAATCTTTAACGAATTCTGGAAATCTTTGTGCATTTATGCTAGTTCTTATGTCATTCATAAGTTTCATTTGAAAATAAATATTGTGAACTGATAATAAATGGCATGCAACTGTTTCTACAGTTACTAAATGATGAAGATAAGAGCGTGTATACGTTTTACATGTACTACATTCACATGACTCGTCAATTGGTTTTTTATCGTATTGATAAGTCTTTTGTTTTAAATTTAATTGACCTGTCCTGACTAATGCACAACCAAATCTCTGAAAATGTAATAAAATAAAATTTACGAAACATTTTTCATGTACTGATTAATTATACTTGGAAAAAAGCCACTTACCGCTGTTCTAGTAGGAAATACACAATCATACATATCAATTCCTAATGCAGAACATACAACTAAATCCACTGCAAATCCAACTCCCATGAGATATCGCGGTTTATTTTTTGGTAGGATATCCGTACTGAGGTGCACCATTCGCCAAAAATCTTCTTTACTCTCACCACCACTTAGCCCACCTACCGCGAAACCATTTACTTCTCTTTGGGATTGTAGCCGTGCACTTTGTGTTCTCAATTCATCATCCAATCCACCTTGAACAATTGGAAATATACTCTGTTCATTTGGTCTATTGTGCGCTGTCAAACAACGATCCAACCATCTTGTTGTTCTACAACATTATTTCACTGATATAAATTTTTTTACTTTTATTATTAACACATTTATTAATTTACCTTTGCATTGCTTCTTCCACTCTAGGACCGGTTGTTGTACTTTTAACGACATCATCTAATTGCATCATAATATCTGCTCCTATTGCATTTTGTATTTCAATTGAATGCTCTGGTGTCAACATACACTCGGATCCATCATAAGGAGATTTAAATTGGACACCTTCTTCAGTTATTTCTGCTAAATGTAGCAGTGATACCATTTGAAAACCACCCGAATCTGTTAACAATGCTCGCTTCCAATTCATAAATTTGTGTAAACCTCCAGCTTTTTTTAATATTTCTACACCCTAAATATATACATCCATTATATAAGGATTAATTTTTTTTTTTTTTTTTTTCTACGTGTATAATTATTTTAGTAATAATAAAAAAATTTCCAACTTACTGGACGTGTACCTAAATGGTATGTGTTTCCTAATATTATTTGACAATTTAATTTTTCCAATTGTTGTGGCAATAATCCCTTTAATGTACCCTAGAACAAATTATACATTATTTTTACGTTCAAATCATAACTCATTGTTGCCTCATTTAATACAGATTTAACCTAAAAAAATTATAAGTAGCTTTTAAAAATAAAACCTACCAATAATGACAAGCTAATATTAGGATTAAAAAAAAAAATTAGAGTATGCAATCAACAGTATGATGAAAAATATTTATTTGATTGAAAAAAAATAAAAAAAATCACAATAAAATGTAATCACCTGTGTGCCCACCGGCATGAATACCGGTGTGTCAACGTGATGATGAAGAAGAGTCATTTTGCCTGTTCTAGCCTTTGTTGTTTTACATTCGGTGATTATCTCAAATATAAGAGGTTTTTGTTTTCCTTCCATCATAGCAGTTTTGACTACATTTGGAGAAATATTTCCTGATGCAAGTTTTACTGTAGCCATTATCGACTGTTTGAATTTATCTCGACCGCCACTACTGTGCGGTTATATCAACGTGTATATAAAGTGTGCATTGACGTGGTATCAGAAATAAATGTATCAAATTTGTTGTCATATAGTTTATAAATATAAGCTTTTTTTTTTTTTTTTTTTTTTTTTTTTTAATATCACGAATTATTTTATTTGAAGGGATCCGTCCATAAATATAATTACAATAATATATATTTCGAATAAATGATTATTTACTAAAATTTCCATTATATTTATGTACAAAGTCAATTATTTATTACTAATCGTAAAAACTATTGATTAGTTTATTAATTGTTCACTCGGTATATAAAAAATGCACGTTGACGGCAAAAATCAACGAAAACAATTGAGCAGGCCGTCATTTATAGATATTTTGGAGGATATTTATTATCACACCATGCCGAAAAAATATATTTATATTATTTATCATATATTTGTGTAATGTTTATTAAAAATTAGACTTTGTTCTATAGGCAAAAGCTGATGTGCGCTTTTCTCACTTATATTTGTCGATATTTGTTTGATTAAAAAATGGAGCAATTCCATCGCATATGCAGCTTGGGGTAGAAGAGCAAAGGATGTTGTTGTTTTTTTTAAATTTCAAACTGATATACTTTGCACATCACATGGAGTTTTTCAATTAAATTCAAACCATGTGGATTGAAAATTAATAAAATGCGTACGAACGTATTATGTATCGTTAGTAGAATTCGGAATCCGAGCTATGCTGAGAGTCTCTTCCATTTAAATAAACTTCTGATGTTTGTTGTATTGAAGGTGCTTGTTGAGATGATTCACAATTTTGTCCTGAAACAGCCATATTGTAATTAACACACCAATCAACCATAAATATTGGAAAAAAATTAATTTCAATAATTTAAATTACAGGTATACTTGAAAATATTATTAAGAAAACAAAAAAATTACCGTGAGCCGCGAGAATTGTTGCAAGACACTTGGCAACAGCAACATTAGGTGCACAAGCCAGTGCTGGTGTTAATCCTTCAGAATCAACTGCAACCACACTTGCACCAAGCTGAAGTAATCTTCTTGTCACCTTTATATTAACAGAAAAAAACGAAAAAAAATTATAATTACTACAATCACAGAAATTACCAACAAATTCAATTTAAACCCACCCCAACAAGACCATTTCTAGCTGCCAAATGTAGTGGAGTTTTTTGTTGTTTATTAACAATATTTACGATTCGACTTCGATGGCTAGATGCTTTTTGAATATTGTCACTGTTTTTTTCTAATGATTCAATTTTATCTAAAAGTACTGCAGCTGCCGCTGAATGTCTACGTTGGCATGCTAAATGAAGTGCCGTATTATTGGCCGAATCAGCTGCTTCAATATCAGCTTTCCATTCTAGTAATAATTCTATGGAGGAAAAAAAAAAAATATATATATAATAAAAAAAATAGATATATATATAATAAATATAATAAAAAAATTTAATAAAAAAAAAATATATGACTCACTCGGTATATATATATATTATAGATTCAAAATATTATATAAAGAATCATTGACAATTAATATAATATATATAGATTTAAATCTTTGACGTACCAATAGTGCTAGTTTGACCGGTGATTGCTGCGCTAAGTAAAGGAGTACGTCCAGCATAATCTTGAGCTTCTAATCCCGCTGCCTCTGGACCAACTGATGTTAGAATAAGTTTAGCACACTCCACAGATCCAGCAGCAGCAGCAATATGCAATGGGAGTCGTCCTCTGGGTGTATCTCTTGGAGCAGCAACTGCTTGACCACCGAATTTATTAATTAACAATTCCAAACATTGTGCAGATCCCTGATGTACTGCGCAATGAACGGCCGAGAATGGATTACCCTCCAAATTATCAATAAGATTATGTTGGAGTAAGTATTCAACACAATTTGCATTTTCATTGTAACACGCCCAATGAAGAACTGTACAACCTTGATCGTCCTTCAATGAAATTGCACTTGCACTGGGATCAGTCTTAATAAGAGCAGCTAGTGTTTTAAGTCTTCCACATGCAGCAGCCAAATGCAGTGGTGTTTTACCATTTGAATCTTGTGCGGATATTCGTGCACCATGTTCCAATAATAATTCCACCATGGGTAAATCTTTTTCATGTATAACCGCACGAAACAATGGTGTGTGCTTATTTATATCAGGCAAATTACAATCGGCTTTGTATTTAAGTAATACTAATGCACATTCATGATGTCTATTAGCCACTGCTAGAGTTAGAGCAGTACGTTGTTTTGAATCACATCTATCAACAACTGATGGATCCTCCATATTTTTTAATAAGAGTTTAAGACAATCGGCATGACCCATTGCTGCAGCACAATGAACGGGCGTTCGTCTTGTTACGTAATCTTGAATGGAGACTAAAGCTGCACAACGAAGTAATAATCTAACACACTGTTCGTGTCCTCTGTACGCCGCGAGGTCTAATGGAGTCTTACCCGTATCTTCTCTGATATTTGTACTCGGAAACATGGGTAATAGAAGCCTCAAAATTTCTCCATGACCATGATAAGCCGCGAGATGTAATGGAGTTAAAGTGGGTGTTGATGTATCGTGTATAGATGTACGCATTGTTTGATTTGAAGAATTAATTGCCAGTGCTGTATTACCGCTCAACACTGAGTCATGCAAAAGAGCTTCAAGAGCCGGTTGATTTCCACCCGAAACAGCATAATGAATTGACGTAAAGCCACGTTTGTCACGAATTTGTGGATCGGCCCGATGATCTAGAAGATATCTAACACATTGACCCGTATTATCAGCGGGATTGGAGGCAGCAGCAGCAAGATGAAGACACGTAGCACCATTAACATCTTGGGCATTTGGATCACTTCCATAACCGACTAGTGTAAATACACAAAGATAATGTCCCTGACTTGCGGCATAATGTAATGCTAATCTATTATCATTATCTGATAATCGGAAATTAGCACCGTTTGACAATAGAAGATCGAGACAATCAACGGAGCCTTTAAATGCCGCTGAATGTAATGGTGTTCGTCCACCAATGTCACGTGAATCAATTTTTCGATTTACAACTTGTAGTAATTTTCGACATACTTCTATATGACCACCAAGACAACTAAGATGTAATGGTGTTCGTTGCTCAGCATTTCTTGCGGCTGATGATGCACCACAATCAAGTAATGTTGTTGTTAAGCACTCATGGCCAAACCACGCAGCAATATGAAGTGCAGTATTACCGTTTTTGTCTCTTGTATCGGGAGATGCACCAACATCAAGTAAACTTTTGGATCGTGTAAATCGACCATGGATTGCTGTCATATGTAGTGGTGTACGACCATCTTGGGACTGCACATTTATGCACGCACCAGAGCGTAAAAGTGATTCAAGACAATCAACACCCTGTGTACTAGCAGCAGCCACATGTAGCGGTGTTTGACCACGATAATTTGCCGCTTCAATATTCGATCCACTGTAGATTAATTCAGAAACCGCATCAGCATGGCCATTGAGACACGCAACATGAAGTGGAGTATTTCCATAAACATTTTTTGCTTCTAAATCTGCACCAGCTTTTATAAGTACCCTCAAACAATCAATTTTACCTGCAGCTGCTGCAACATGCAATGGTGTATAAAGATCACGATCTCTTACATCCAATTCAACACCATGAAAAAATAAAGTTTTTATTATTCCTGCGTGACCCTTGTGAGCTGCATAATGTAATGCTCTACGATCTTTTTTATCACGAGCATTCACAACACATCCTGTTTGATGTAGTAAAAATTCAATCATTTCTTCATGACCATTCAAAGCTGCATGGTGCCAACACGTTCTACCACCACGATCCGTTAAATTAATATTAAATAATCTTGGTATTATAAGTTTGGCACATTGCACTGCATTATTAGCTGCAGCAACATGTAACGGTGTTTGCCAATTACGATCCCTCACATTAACTGCAGCTTGGTATTTCAATAGCACTTTAACTACACCATCGTTTTCACAACAACATGCTCTATGCAATGGTGTAAGCCATTTTTTATCTTTATTATTAACTCCAGCTCCATTGAGGATAAGCGTTTCAACAATCCTAGGATCTCCACTACAATATAATATAAAAAAATTTGGGACATTATCTAGGCTATACCCATTTAAAAATAAATATGTGTGTTACTTACATAAATGCTGCAGCATGAAGCAACGATCGTTGCTCATCGTCTTGCCAATGAACATCCTCTTTTTGTCCCAACAGAATAGTAATTTCATGAATATCTCCAAGAAATATAGCTTGAAGTAGAGGAGGCTACAAAAAATAGAGAAGAAAAAAAAAAAAAAGAAAGAAAAAAAAAAGTTAATAATCACGAAGAATTAAAATTGAAATATTTTTGATTTTTTATATAAATACTTGAAGAAATTTATTAATAAATTCAAATATAGCTAATGCATTCCACATATAAAAGAGACACATTGACACGCAAGTCATAACCTCTATCAAGGATACACAATGAGTATAAAGTGTATAAATTTATTAAAAAATAATAATTAAATAAAAATTGTAATAAAATTATAATACCTCATTGTTGAGCTCACGAATATTCATGCTTGTACAATTTTCTGTGTCATTGGTAGTCATCTATAAATGATAACACTGTCAATAATCCGGTGATGTGGTGCTGAATGGACACGAAGCGAAGCTGTCATTTGCATGACACATCTCGTACACGTTCTGCAGCATATGATATAACATTTTGAATGTTGTCTTACTTAATTACACAGCAAGGTCTCGTATCATTTTTAACATTGTTTTCATTATATTAAATTGCGTTATTTTCTGGCTAACATTATATGACAATTAAAATATATACATCTGTATATTCATATATACTCATATTCTATAATGGTGTATATGTATATATATATATATATATATATATCTCCATTGTCTAATTATTTATAAGAGCGTTCTTACAATTTTTTAGAAATATAGTGAATGTAAATAATAAATAAGTTATACCCAAATCCTTTCGTGGTATATGTAAATTTATAAACATATCCATATTATTGGTAATGTAAAATTCATCTCTAGGTTCATGTAATTCTACAGAATCCATAAAATCTTGCAATTAAAAATACCGCTATTCGAAAAAATATATTTAGCGATTATGCGCGCGCATTTATAAAGTTTTTAATTTTTTCCGGTGGTAGTGCTGTAGTATAAAATATTTTCCCGCCAAAATAAAATATTTCAGAATAATATCATATGAGGATTTATGATGAATGGAAGTCATCGCGTAAGGCATTTATGGACAATTTATTATAAACAATAATTCGGTTTGTCGGTAAATTGTGTTGATCCTTGAATTTAATAAAATGGAATACGAGTGTGGATTTGTTTGTACAGGAAAAGTAAATTTAAATGATTTTCAATTGAGTAAAAATGGACCATTGATGAGAGGAGACTTAGATAAAGTTATATATTTAGACAATAGCCAATATCCATTCAATGAAATCAATATCAGATTATTTGACAGAATACAACCAGCATCTACAGCAATTCTTCATCTTGATCATTTAATAAAGTGCATGGAGTACGATCTCAATTTTTATATTCAGATGTATATATATATATATATATATCATTTATATTAATGATGCATTTTAATTTTCAGAATGCATCTACGAATTCTTGGTCGATGTGAAACATTTGTACCAATAAATTTCACATCTGCAAAAAATGATAAAACAGATCTAAATTATATCAGAAAATCGGTATGTCAATTGATTTTTTATATTCGATTATATTTAGATAGTATTGAGCCAGAATGGACGACCATGCAATATTCAATGTTGATAAATTTGCAAAATGAAATAGACAAAGTGTTGACGGCGGTGAAAAAATTCCTCGTGAAATTAAAAAAATTGCCTGAGTCAATATTTCATTATGCTATATCCAATACTGGTAACAAAAGTACTCAACCTGAATTCCATTTATATCATATGCATTTGGATCTTCGGTGGTTGGTAATTACTGTAATTTATATTATAGCTAAAAAAGGACAATTTACAAATAATTCTATAGGAGATTTAGAAAAATCTATTGAATTGGTAATTGATGATTTAATTTATATTTCATTGAAAATATTTGAAAGAATAAATTTGACAGATTTACGCCATCGAAGTCCATTTAATTGCACATGTATACGTGAATTTTGGTTAATGCTCCAAATATTGATTGATGATATTCATGAGAGATACAATGCCCAAGATTTTTGGTATTATGTTAATGTAACATTGAATAAAATTCAAAAACCGAAAAAAGAACAGAAAAAATTCGAAAGATCACCACGAATGGTTTGGCTGGGTATTGATAACAATTTATATACAGAAACAAGATATCCAGAATTATTTAGTATTTGGATGATTTATCATTTGGCATTGCTACACGGATATAACAAGCTTGGAAATTATATTGGCCCAACCTCCAACAGAATAAGAGCCAATTACGATCAGATTGATAAAATTTTAAGGAATTTTGCCAATGAAAACGGCAAAGAAAATGTTGGAGATGAAATTGATGAAGAGTTGAAAATTATGATACCACTTGTGCGAATATTGACTGAAGAATGGTGGCCATGTAAAATAATGGTAATAAATTCTTTGTGGGAATGTTTTCATCGACGATTGGAGCAACCATTTCTAATACAACGATCGGGTCCTTGGTCAATTTCAATTGAGAAAAAAACACCAGTAGACATTTTAAAACAAGTAAAAGACAGGATCAATGGTCTTTTGGATCATGGTCATGAGTCAAGTTATGGTATGTTCCTGCATTTTTTGGGTGTAATTCTTAAACGTGGTCATGAAAAAAAGGACAATAAATTTTGGCATCAAGTTAAAGGTCGAATATGCTCAAAATTTACAAAAAATAAAGTCAAGGATTTTTCAGAGTCAGCACTCATCAATTTTATATCACTTTTTTTAACATTGGCCATTACAGCTGATGCTGAGAATGTTTGCGCAATAATGCAAGACCTATTACCAGTAGTTCAAGATGTAAATGTAGATAATATGAGGTGTGCATCATTAAGCTGGAAAGGTCAATTATCAATGCTCCTTGTATATGTGGATAGTAAGTTGCATCTGGCACCGATCTCAGAAAAAATAATTCAAACAGTAAATGTTATGAGTTGTCGTAAAGATGAATTGGCAAGAATGATGATGTCTATCTTTGTGGATACCTTGGGTGTAGTATTATCATCAAACGAAAATCTTGATCACAGTGAACACAGTTTAATTGGTGGATGGATCGATCGGTATCTATTGGAATGCTCCAGAAATCAAGCTGGAATAATATTAAAAATGTTACTAGATGTATTTAAAACATCAAAAAATATTAATTCTAATGTTCAATCACATGAGAAATTATTACCACGACATTTAGGAGCAAAAAAAATGCTTGAAGCATTGTGGTCTGTTGTTGCTGGTAGAGTTCGTACATTAGTTTTTGATATTAATTCAATTGGTGAAAATTATCAAGTTATAGCTGAATTAGCGGTTGCATTTACTTTAGATGCACTTAATAATCCAACTATGGCAAAAATTTATCGTCACTCTGCCACATCACTTTTTGCTCATTTTACATCTACAATAAATGTGAAGGATATACGAATAACAAAATTATACATTGCAATGATTTTAGATGATATTAATATTGTTAATGCTTTAAAGAGCCAGATGAAAAATTTCGATTTATTGCTTATACAAGCGTGGATAAAGAGTTGTGTTCACGGACAAGACACGGGTGATAGTGAAATAAGACGTATAAAAAGTTGTATTGCTGAACTTGAAGAATTTAAAGTATTATTTCCATCGTGGATGGATGCACACGAATTCAAGGAAAGCAAAGAATCAGTATTGATATACGCGATGGCTTTGGCAAAACGAAGAAATTTAATTCCAGAAGGACAAAAATCATCGTTCGACTCTAGAGTACGGACAGTGTTCAATCATATTGATAAATGGGCATTAACACCGATTAATGATGAAACTAAAGACAGTGACTTGGCTTTTTGGATTTATAGATGTTTGGGCACATTTTTATTATGTTGCGGTGCAATGTTTCATCCGAAAAATCAAATGAGTTTATTTAGAAATTATATTAATAAATTTATGTTACCTGCGAATGAACAAATGATTTTTATCAAACATTTAGGAAAACGAATATTCTCAATGGTTATATTAGGATTTGAAGCGATAAATCCTAAAGCTGATGTTGGACTTTATAATTTAATGTTTGATATTTTTCAAGTTTATCTACCACTTCTTATTACTGACAGTGGTAGCTTCTCATCATTTAAAATATCTGAATCAATGATAAGATGTTTTACCGATGCAAAGCCGGATTTTATTAATCTCATTTTTGAAAGGCTGTCCACGGGATTTTTGAAAATTTCATCAGATAATTCAATGCATCCGCATAGCTATCTTGTAATGGCACTTTTAACATCATTGATTAACGGTGGAAGTACATATCCTAAATATATAATTGAATTTATTATTTCAAAATGTGGACTTTATATTATTGAATGCTATATTAAAGTTCATGATCTTCATCCTCATAAAAAACAAACGCTCAATTTTATTACAAAAATTATTTCCAATCCGTATTATAAAGAAGATCCATGTTTAAGGTATTTAGTAATGATTTTTTCCATTTTTTTAAGATTAAAATTGATTTTTGAAACAAATAAAAATTTTTTTTAGGGAAAAATTCAAAGGCATTATCTCATCGATATTATCGAATTATTTATGTTTTAATCCTAAGGTAACTTTTGAATTTCTCAGGTCAATAGTGACTATTGACAATTCAATAGTCAAATTTATTATACCACATGTAGAAAAAATCATTACTGATGCTGAGAAGTATCACAGGCCAAATTCTGCATCACTCAGGTATTGTGTATATTTAAAAATTAAAAAATATACATTAATAAATGTCTGAACGATGAAAATAAATTTTTATTGCAGATATTCATTGAAGCAGCTTGATGATCTTGTCTCAGCAAATACCCAAATGAGTACTTGACGGATTTGTATTATAGTTGTTGAATATTTTTATGATCTATTCTATTTTATATTTTTATAATAATTTGTACCTACGCGGTTAATATGTTATATAACAAAAATTAAATGATCAAAAAAATTATATGTGAATAAGTATTAGATACATAAGTTATAATAAATAAATACACATAAGTTTAGAATATTTATTTTCGATGAGTGTAACGTAATTTATTATATTTAGAAATTCCTGGTGTAATTGGTGGCGAACGTCATCCTATTAATTCAAGACGAGATATTGCATTTTGTGCAGCACTCCTCAAAGCTGGCTCCATATTTCCACTCAGTAGTGTTTCTAATCGCTCCATATAACTATCGATATTTTGTAAATTTGCTCCATCATGAGTTCCTAAAAAAAAGTATATTCTAATTTTTTTTCTCTTTTTTTTTTTGGTCTATTTTATAATCATTTATTTGACTAACCTGGTAGTGGAATAGTGGCAAAAGAACCAGCTAGTTGTGTGCGAAGAGATTCTAAATGACGCTGGAGCGATTGATTGGTTGTTCTCTGCTGATTCGTTTCTGATTCTAAGCGATTGACTGCCGCATGAAGGCTGTCAACGTGACGTTGTAGAACTGCATTTTGTGCTTCATAATCCGATGTAGCTTTTCTCAATTGTCGTAACTCAGATTCACAAGCTGTAATTATACAAAAAAAAAAAAAAAAAAAAATTATTCTATGAGAAAAAATATTAATTATAGTAAAAAAAAATGAATATTAGAATTACATTTATTATGGTCCAAAAATTCTTCAGTGAATATTGGAATATCGAAACCAGAAAATTCATTATCTTTATCTGTCAAATTTTCCTAAAATATAAAATAAAAAATTATTATATAATACAGAAAGTTCATATAAATTAGTATATGTCTTTTATAAACAGTTTATGTACATACAATTTGTTCAACGGTAGTGTCACCACCGTTTCTCTCCTTTTTATTTTCATTTTGCTTTTCTGTCGATTGTCTTTCACTAAATAATCTATATGCTTCCGTCTGTTTATAATCACTAAATTCACGATTATATCGTTCCTTATCCAGTTCTGCTGCATTGAGATACTGTTGTTTTTGTTCAGTAGGTAATGAACTCCATTCGGACGCTAACAATTTAGTAATGTCAGTGAATGACATTGTTGGATTGTCACTCCTAACTTTTTCACGACGATCATTTAAAAATCTAAAGTAACCAGTTAAAGGCTGTTTTGGTGCTGTTGCATCCCTCGGAGTTTTTTTTCGTTTCTTTGATCGGTTTCCAGTGTTTCCAATTGGAGTATTACTTCCTCCAGGAGTTGATATTATTTTTTTCCCAGAACTGTCGCTCACTGAATCAGGAGCTTTTTCTCCACCGTTCGATGGTGATTTATTGTGATTTTCAGCTTCACCATTTAACGATCGTTGTTCACTATCACCATTAATTTCAGTAGCATCATTCATCGCTGTACCTTCATTCATTTTGTATATGGATATTTTTGTAATATATCTTTCCAATTAAAATATATCTGTGTAAATGATTAAATTCGATTGTTAGCGTCAATTTTAATAGCAATTTTTTGAATAAATCTGAACGAGTATCATATTTAATTACACATTATAGTACTGTGACAGTACGAGTTCTCAATAAAAACAATAAACTCACGACAATAATCTGAGGTTATACTCAAGGAGATTTATTATAATGTATGTATACATGTACAGTGTTGATTTTCAAAGTGCGAGATTTTGACACGATTGCACTTTGCTCTATGGTATAGTTTTCATAATATTGAAAGTAACCCGATTGGTTCGGGTAATCCCGCGTAAATTAAATTGCATTCGTCAAACGCATGTATTGTGTTTTTATTTGTGAACATAACCCTCCTAATAAAAATTTATCGGGGTGTCAAAGCGAATATTTAAATATAATGAAATATTTTATATATTAAAATATGTGTAAAAAATAAAATAAAATATAAATATGGATGAAATGGAGGTGGATGAGGCTGTACAGCCAAAATCACAAATTAGCAGCAGGTGCGTAAAAAATATTTACGTCTAATTATTAGATAACAATATAAAATTTGACATTATTTTGACACACTGTTTACAATTTGTTTGTTAATTACCATAATCTAATAGAATTTCTCAAGTGGAATCGTTATGGAGTGTCATTCACACGCCTGTTATTGGAATGTTTTCGGATTTAACAAAACCCGGGACAGAGCAAGGTCTCCGTTCATTTCTTGAGTCAATGACACGATCGTCAGAAACACTGAATAATATTTTAATACCACCATTTCGAAAGGGTGATAGGTATGATATATTGAGAAATCAATATGCAGGATTTACAACTTGGCTTTTTGGTATATTATTTCATACGCTGGGTACATCATTGAGCAAAGAAATTCTTCAAAGTAGCATTGATGTTCAAGCGTGTATGTTAAGAATTCTTTACCGATTACATTTTGCCGGTTTTCATGCAATTTACACAGCATATATGAATATACTTGATAAAATATTTGAGTATGCTGAAAATACAGATGAAAAAGAGAGTATTGAAATAAATGAATTTATTGTTGAACCCAATAGTATTGAAAGTTTGGATCTAACATCGTATCCAATAATTGTAAGACCACATACAATATCCACAGTTATTATTTCTATTGTAGAAATTTTCCTCAAGTCAGGAGTTATTTCATCATGTCAAAATGTATTGTGGTGGAAAATATTGAGAATAATGAAAATATCTGATCCTGAAGTGAAATTATTAGCTGTTACAGTTGCATCTGAAATGATTATATCAAATAATATTGATGACAAACAATTTTCAATGTATATTACTTATAATACGGAAATTATAAAAACAATTAATCATTGGCGTAATATGTATTCATTAAGTCCAAGAATTATAGATAAATTCACCGAAGTAATGGGAATAACACTACAAAATATTATTTGCAATGCTGAAATTACTGACCTTTGCTTTGCCATAATTCAACTCATAGCAGATAAAATAATTGTGTCGGAAAAATTGGAAATAATTGCTTGTGAAAAAATTAGAAATTATTTAATACAACATCCACGATGCTGTACCAATGACGAAGTTATTATATTCACAAAATATTTTGAAAATTGTCCAGAATTTTCACGTGTTCTTACACATTTCATAGCCTTCGACATAAAACCTTTTTGCCATTCAAGAACTATACTCGTGGCTACAAAATTAAGCCATTTGTGGAAGTCATTAATTAATGTTGTCAACAAATCAAAGGATTCGCCAAATTTCGTAGTATATTTCAAAAGAATATTAGAAATTTATCGATTATTGTTGTCATGGTTGTCATTAGAAAAAGTACATCACAGATTTTTCGATGATTTTACCGAATTGGAGAACAATCTTCTTGTTAAATTAGAATCAAATTTTGATTTAAATTTAAATGATCCAACTTATAAATTAGCATTTACATGTTTTATCGATATGCTGGCATTAAATGAAAATGAGTATCATCAAAATGACATTCAAAATATTTTATTATTACCGTGGTCACAAGCAAGAGAAGCCGTCTCAATATGTGATGAAAAAACATATAATAAAATAATAGATATTGGGAAATCATTAGATCATAATTCCAAAATAAAATGTTTAGAAGGTGTATGTCAATTGGGTAAGGGAAAACTACGGATGAAATATTTGAGTGCGTGTATTACTAATTGTTCAACAGAATTCAGTACAAATGTCATATTGAATTCAATATTTTTATTGAAAGATTCAGAAATTAAATTTTCTGATATCAACACTCATATTTTGAAGCCAGCATTGATAACACAGCGCAAAACACTGGAAGAAGCATTGGCTAAAATTCTTGGGTCTATTGTTTGTTTATTGTCAGGCACAGCAATGATTACAAAAAAAAATTGGGATAAAGAAGAGTGGTATGTCAATTGTCAAATTTGTGATAGTGGTAATAAGAAAAATTGCTCTGAAACGACATTACCAAATGAAATTGAAACACTTTTTATTCCATATTTCCAATTATTTACATCAAATCACTCTGAAATTCGGCGAAATATGGTAAATAATTTGATACGATTTTCAAATCACGTGAATGTTTTTAGTGCAAATAATAATTTAACACATTGGTTGCCTCGTGTTAGCGATGAAAATTTAGAAATTCGCAATAATTTAGCCAAATCAATTGAAATAATAGTGAGAAATAAAATTCGTTTATCTTCAGCAGGAGATAAAAATTATGAAGATAGTATAATACAAGATGAATTACCTGAAGATTTGAAAAATTTCATTGAAATTATTATGAATGAAATGGCAAAAACATTGAGCGAGGCATTGAGTACTTCGAATGATTCAACGCATAAGACATTGCTCATGACTGTTAAAGAATTAGCACGTATACCAATTTATTTTATCGAACGACGTATATGTTATATTTTTATAATCAGTATTCTTCATTCAAATTCAACATTGACTGCAGTAGCATCAGCAACCATCGCGTACAAAGAAATCGCTGAATTTAATAGAATAACTCCAAAAGAATTATACATCAGATATAAAAAAGAATTAACTGAAATTATGATTCGAATGGCTGCGAGAAATTATTATGAAAAAAATTATAATTTGGCTACAACATTACATAGATCGGCAAGTTGCATTGGTTATCGTGGTACACGTGAATTTTTACGTAAAAATGGTAATTTAGCAGTGAGTTATCTTCTACCATTGGCTGTTAAAGTACCAAAAGTTCATGATTTATTTCGTGACATTGCATTTCTCATAGGTTTAGATGAAAAAGATATGTTTATCGATTATTTTCAATATATATGTCCACATGTTCTTATCAATGAGTCGCCACAAATGGCTATCGAATGTCTACAACTCGTATCAACAATAACGAAAATGCCATTGAGTAAACTTTTTTCTGCATCATTTCTCGAGATATTTCGTGAATTACTTCTTCATTTTCACGAAAATATGGAACGTGTCATCAATTGCCTTGATATTATATCCAAATTTGATCGAAATAATAAAAAAGGAGCTAAAGTAATATTTAATTCATCTGAAATATTGGCGAATTATTTGAAACCACAACTTCATGCTGTCTTAGTAAATTTCGATTCGAATCTAAGTGTAACAACATCTGATGAGTATACGCAACGATGTGCACTTGCATCACTCGCGGCATTAATAAAATTCATGGGTGCTAATCATTTGAGTCCATTAAAATATAAAATATTAGCAACACTTAGAAAATCATTGGGATTTACACGACCTGGATTTAGAAAACTCGCTTGCTACGCATGGGATTCATTCATTCGAAATGTTTCAGTAGAAGAGCTTGGACCACTTTTATCAACAATCTGTGTATCATTAATTCCACTATTGGAATGTTGCTCAGAGCAAGCAAATTCAATGCTTGAATATCTCTTGATTGATAATAATACATCAATTTCAAAGCATATTACGGAATTATTTTTCATCGAAGATCTTCATGTATCATCGAAAATTTCGAGTATAGTTGTACCACAAATAAAACGTTCTCTCAATGTAAATAATTTTGCGGCAAATTTAAGACTTTGGCAAAAAAGAATAATGCATGAAACAGATGAAGTGAGATTACGGGCATTAATTCATTTACAAAAATTTTTAGAACAACACCGAAGTGAATTGAATAAAATGATATTGAATAATACCAATCATGTTCACCCAGCAATTGTACAATTACTCGATGCTCTTTTAGCTGGATGTCAACATACAGATGAAGAAATACGTTTTTATTCTGGTGAATGTTTGGGAGAATTGGGTGGTATTGAACCAAGTTTATTGCCACGACGAATTGTTTCACGTCACAATTGCAAATTTATCGCTGAAATGAATAGTGAATTTGCTTGTGCTTTATTAATTGAACTTGTTCGTGCATTTCAAATGTTAAATAGTACACACAATGTCGATTGTTTTTCATTAGCAATACAAGAAATACTCAAGACATATGAAATAACACCGGAAGGAATTAACAAAGAATTGTGGAATACTTTGCCTGCAATGACACAACAAATAATTTTTCCATTTATTACATCTCACTATAAAGCATTAACGGTATCGGATCCAATGCATTATCCAATTTACGGTACCGAGGCCGGATCAACTTTTGAAAAATGGATTTTAAATTGGGCATGCTGCATGATTGCATCAATAAAAAATGAAAGACTATCAACAATGCTGAATGCTTGTCGTCCAGCATTTAAACATGATATAAAAACAACGATATTTTGTATTCCACATATTGTTATTTATTGTGTAATAAATGGAAGTGATAATGATCGTGATGGTTTAATAAATGAAATTCTCAGTGTAATTAAAGTAAATAATGAAAAATTGGATGGTGAATTAATTAAAGGACGACCATTGCGCAATATATTACTTGATAAAGTGAAAAAAAATCATGAAACACGTGAAATGTCAGATGAAGCACGTAGAATACGCTGTTCACAAATGATATTTGTCACTTTGGATCATATGAAACATTGGATTGAAGAAAAACGACTTGATAAAAATAAAACATATATGGCGGTGGAAAATTTTTTTTTACGATTGGATAATTTAATATTGGCAGAGGGTTGTTATCAATCACATGAATATCATCGTGCACTAATGTATTTAGAACGACACATGGCAGTAAATAAAAGTCGCCTAACTGATCCAATTGAAAGTGGTCTACTGGCAAAAATTTATACACAATTGGAAGAACCAGATGGTGTTTCTGGTATTTTGGCATTGCAAGATCAATCTCCAACATTACAACAACTTGTTTTGGCTCATGAAATTAGTGGTCAACTTCAAGACGCTGCTACATGTTATGAGCGTCTTGCCCAACGTCACGGCACTCCTAAATATATACAAGGAATGATACAATGCTATTTAGGATTGGAACAACCATTTACAGCAACAAATATAACGAAAGGTGTTCTTGATCGAAGACCGGAATTAGAACCGATTTTGATTGAACATGAGCCATTTTGGCGACTCGCTCATTTTGTTCATCTAGATACCAATGATATTAATAATGTAAAAACAACTATAAAATCATCATTAATTGATAATTTAATAAATAAAATTAGTCCAGATATTAAAACTGTTAAGAAGAGATTGGTATCATTACTCGGTGCTGCACCTCATCAAGATTATGCTTATCAACAAAATTATCCACACATAATGAAATTACACATTATAAATGAATTTGAAAAAGCAATGAAATTAATACTTGGCGATATACGTGCACTACCGGAATTGTTGAGTGAATGGGAACAGCGTGGACAATTGGTACGTGGATCACGTGGAGTTGAATTTGTCTTGGGAATGCGACGAGCTGCACTTGATCTCGGGGTTCAAGTGGAAAAACATAAAATACAGACAACAAGTTATAATATAATGGATACAACAGACCAACAGCCGTTTTACACTGTATTACAGCAAGAAATTGGAAAAATATGGTTGAAAAGCGCGAGAATTGCGAGAAAAGCAGGACTTTATCAACAGGCATATATGTATATATTATCAGCGAGTGATTATTGTCCACCGCAAGAATTAAATATTGAAAAGGCTCAACTTTATTGGCGACGTGATTGTCAGAAAGACGCTTTTATCACATTGAAACGATTGTTTCTCAAATATTTTCGACCATTGAATTATTACAAAGAAATGCCAATAGACGTTTGCACAGCTGAGAGAACACAATTTGCCAAGGCAAAATTATTATTTGCAACGTATAATGATGAAACAGTCAATGTTGGTGCAGATATTAATAAGAAATATTATAAAGAAGCTGTTGATGCATGGCGATGTTGGGAAAAAAGTTATTTAGCTTGTGCACAATATCATTACACAATGATTGAACGAATGAGTGAAGCTGTTCGAGATCTCGATGATGGTTTAACTCTACAAGTAACTGTCATAACTAATTATGCTAAATCACTTTCATATGGTTGCAAATTTATTCACCAGTCTATGCCACGAATGTTGACAATATGGATGAATTTTGCATTGAGAGTTCACAGCAATCGTAATTCATTGCCATCACAAATAGATATGATGATGAAAATGACGAAAATAATTGAAATATATGTTGGTCGTCTACCAAAATTCATGTGGTTAACAGCATTTAGTCAATTAGTTTCACGTATTTGTCATCCCGCAAAGGAAGTTCAAGCAGTATTAAATAAAATTTTTGTCAATCTTATTCTCGCTTATCCCCAATATTGTTTATGGATGATGGCATCAGTATTAAATTCATCATATCCAGTTCGACAATTGAGATGTCACGATATTATGAATTTAATAAAAAAAAGTGCAAATGCCGATAGAAATAATATGTCAAGTTTAATTAAGGATTTTCATCGATTGTGGGAACGACTCATTGAATTATCGAATAAACCGATTAGTGATAAATCAAGCACGACAACCGTTAGTTTACTATCAAAATCAATGAAGAGTCTACTTGCTTCACCATCATTTGGCCCCATAATGATGCCTACAAGTAAATTTTGTCAACTTCATTTGCCCCAATCGGTGAAAGGTACTCGAACAACTGCATTGGATCAATATAATCCTTTTATCAGTGAGTGGGTATCAATAACTGGTATTGCTGACCAAGTCACTGTACTAGCATCACTTCAACGACCCCGAAGAATAACGTTGCTTGGCTCTGATGGTAGACAATATCTTTTCATGTGCAAACCAAAGGACGATTTACGTCGAGATTTTCGATTAATGGAATTTAATGATATTGTCAATAAATATTTGCAAAAAGATCCAGAATCAAGACAAAGAAGACTTTATATTAGGACCTATGGTGTTGTTCCACTAAATGAAGAGTGTGGTTTAATTGAATGGATACCAAATCTTATTGGATTTCGCGTTTCCATCCTCAATTTATATAAAGAACGAGGTATAGCAGTATCAAATCGTGAATTAATGACAATAGCACCCGAGCTAAGTGATTCATTGGATAAAAAACGTCACATATTTTTAACAAAATTATTACCGAAACATCCACCCGTTTTGGGCAATTGGTTTACATTTAATTTTCCTGATTCATACGGTTGGTATGAGGCACGCACAGCATATATAAGAACCACAGCAGTTATGTCAATGGTGGGATACATTCTTGGACTTGGGGATCGTCATGGTGACAATATTCTTTTTGATTCGAAATGTGGCGATTGTGTTCACGTGGATTTTAATTGTTTATTCAATCGAGGTGAATCATTTACTTGGCCCGAACGTGTACCATTTCGATTGACACACAATATGGTTGATGCAATGGGTCCATTAAAATATGAAGGGCCATTCAGGAGATCGTGTGAAATTACTATGAGGATCCTTCGCCAAGAAGCTAGTACCCTTATCAGTGTTTTAACGCCATTTGTTTACGATCCATTAGTTAGTTGGACAAAGCATCAACTTGCCGATGATGCAGCTGAAAAAACCAATGAGAAGGTATTAATAAATTTGTATATAATTATACCTGATTTATTACTATTATTATTATTAATATTTTCTTTTTTTAGGCAGTGCAAAATATTAAGGATATTGAATTGAGATTGAAGGGCTTTGTGAGATCAGTTGGAAGCCAAAGAGGAAGTTCTGCAGTAAATTTAAGTGTTGAAGGCCAAACAAATCATTTGATTTTAGATGCAACAAATATCGATAATCTATGTCAAATGTATCAAGGATGGACTGCTTATATTTAATACTCACCTCTATATAAATTTCAATTTTTGTTGCTATTAATTATTTAAACACATCGTAGTAATGATGTATTCAAATTTTGTACATATAAAACATATTACAAATATTTAAATAAAGCTTTTTATAAATTTGTAATTGTTCGAGATCACGGAGAGTTAATTTCTCCCATTCAATTTTTCCCAACATAAAAATAAAATTATCAGAATTAGTATAATATACAAAAGTCGACTTTCTTTTATTCTTTTCAAGTCGTCACATAATCATAATAAAATCGAAGTCGGTATGTATCTTGTACGCATATTATCTAGGAGTGAAAATATATATATATATATATATATAAAAAAAAAAAAAAAAAAAAAATTATAAATTAAATTTAAGGGAAATTGTATAAAAAAAATTATGGACATTTTCTTTCCACTTGACTTTTTCCACTCTCCTCGTATTCTTGACTTGAGATCCACATTTGTTGAAAAGTACCAATTGATGCGAGAATAGATCCACCAATCCACGCACCAAATCGTCGTTCAGCACATCCATTGGCACTTATTAATTTAAGGCGCATACTTGATGGTATTCTCACTGATAAATCCCTATTTAAACGCTCTGGGAAACCCTAATAATGTAATTAATATTTTATTTAATATGAGCATGTTGAATAAAAAATATGAAAAACATCTAATTGTATGTATTTCATAATATTAATATATTTTTTTTTTTTATACCTGAATGAAGGAATTTCCACCCGTAACTACAACACTTCCATACAGTGCTGGTCTAACATCAACATCACACATTCCTACACTAGTTGTAACGATATGTCCAACTCCAAGCATTGTATTACCCACAGTGCCACCGCGCATTTGAACCATACTTGGATCGAATAATGCTTCTGGTATTTTGAATCGTTCTGATGCAAAGTCCTTATGATGCAAAAAAAAAAAAAAATTAATAATAATAATAAATTATATATTAAATTGTATTGATATGACAAATTCACATTATTAACGGTTTTTTTTTTTTTTTTAACACAGATTTCATACTAACCTGATGATATCCAGTTGGAAATTCATATTGTACTGCAGGTATTGTCGATATAACTTTCTCATCGTAAGGAGTTTCGGAAACTTGAAGTGTACTAGCTTGAAAATCTTGTACCAATTTTTTAACCATATAATTATTCCATGATTTGGTTACTTCGGGAAGACCTTTTTTCTTTGTCCAACGTGGTTTGTCATGATCTTTAACGACTTCTTTGCTACCAATCATATAAGCTGGTGATAGATCAATATCATTGTCTTGGAGAAACTGTTTGCACTGCATTGTAATATAATCACCAGCTAGTGGTGATCGTACTATTGCTTGAGTTAAAACAAAACCATCTTGAACTGGTACAGCTGAAGTGTAAGTAGCACCACTGTCAACAACAATACCAGTAGCACGTCCATTTGCAAATGCTGCGAGAACGGCATTTTTAACTAGAAAATATGCCGGAACATTGTATTTTTCAAACATTAATTCTGTAAGTTTTTCTCTTTTGCTACGAATATTCCATGGTGATTCCGAAAATAAAACTGGATGATATTCAGCATCTGATTGAATAACTTTTGAATAAGTGTAATCTAATACTTTTTCAAAATGATCCCAATCCTCAATCATTCCTTCTTTCATATAATTGGCAACTTCCATACCAGGTCGAGCTACATGCAGTATTGTTGTGTCAACATAATATTTTGGTTTTGACTGTGTTATATTACTATCAGGTTTCTTGTCATCTATATCCATTGATTCGGCTTTTGTATTTACATTGTTTTCCTCTCCTATCCCAACTGCCGCTGGTATTTCAGCTTTTGGAGTATCTTCTTGGGCATAACCTACACGTAAAGAATGATGTCCCAAATCAAATACCAGGGCACCAATTTCATCACCTCCATACAGCATAACGGACATGATTTGTTTTGTTGATGACACCTTCAAAAATAATTATACTTCTATGAATACATGAAAATTCTCAAAATTCTACTGATAAATTAATTATTTTTAATATAATTGAAAGATGGCTTTCCAACGGAAAAAAAAAATCTAAAATTAAAAAAATATTTGTATTATTTACTTATGTTATCTTATAATTTGAGATGAATATTTTTCTAACTTAAAAACTCAAACAATTAGCAACTCAATGACAGAACATAACCTAGTTGAAAGATAAAACGCGCGTTATCATGTATATATGCGTTGTTATAAATATATGTTATTTTTGCTTGTAACTAGTGGTAGTAATAATGGTGTGGTGGTGGTGGTAGTGGTAGAAATTGGTACTAAATACTATCCGGTAAATGTTGATGACCGATTGAGCGTCTGATAGATGATACTATATATTTGAATACAAAAATTTCTTTACTATACTCTCAATATACCGTCACTGTTGTCCTGTTTTTCGTGTTTCTGGACCGCTCGAATATATACATATATTCAGTAGACGCTTACCAGTGTAATGCTGATATTTTTTATGTTTTTTCGTGTATTTCGATGACGCCATTAGTGACAGTAAATCTTAAAGAATATAAAAACGCGAGATGAAAATGAAGGGGCATTGGATTAATTATCGGAGATAAGCAAATTCTCAATTTAAAATAAACAAATAGAGGACATCTGCAACGTTATACCAATGGAGAATTTTATTAGGATTTATTTAGCATTGTTGTATGCCTTTGCCGGATGCGGTAAGTTTATTTTCAATTGTTTCCTCAATATATATTCATCACAATAATTTATATATATATTTTCTTTTTTAATGTTATTATAATTAAATTAATAAATAATAATATAAAAAATTTTAAAATAACTAGTTATTATAACAGTTTATAATATTGACTCAATACGGTAATATTAATTATATATAAATAAAGATAATCACATACTAAGTATATAGTATTAATAATATAAACACATAATATTTAGTTCAGTCATAAATAATTATTCAATTATGTAGGTATATGTATTATACGTGAGTATATTAACCCCTATAAAATTGTCACAACGAGCGCACCTTTCTCAATTACAGCCCACGCCTAACTCACTCAAGTTTTATATCTCCTTGAACATTTACATTTGATCTGTCGTAAATATTATAATTTTATTCAAAAAATAAACAATAAATAAATTGAAATGTAATAAAAGCCGGATATAAAAAATCATGCTCGGTTAATTTATTTAAATACAGTATATATTTATATAAAATCATTTCCCCTACTTTTGTTTATTTGTTCATTCATAAAGTTTTGCTTTGGCACCCGGTGACTGTTGAAAGAGACAGACAAAACATATATTATAAACACATACTTATATATACAAAGGAATGAAAAAGGTGTGCCACATGTTTAATATATATATCTCAACGTATATGTATAGATTGTTTGAATGGTATGTGATAGTGATTGGGATTTTACTACTGTACACAATCACACAAATAATCATAAGTTGAGAGCAACAGAGTCAACTCTCATAAAACTTGTCGTCAACCTGTATCTGTTTTATTTTTCATTTATTTATTTTTATTATTCATTCTTATATATTTATAATTCATAAATTCACATTTGAGATATTTATGCAATTGAAAAGATGAATAAATATTTAACAAATCACTGTAAAAATATGGAAAAAAAAAAATTAATTAATGATGTACTGTAAATTGATTTCAGCTCTTTGCGTTAATGGATTGCATTTAATAATTGAACCTAAAGATACTGTGGTAGAACCTGGAGGTGCTGTACGACTTGATTGCAAAGCATCAAGTACATATGGAACAGTAAATATTCAATGGAGAACTGAAGATGGCCAGACAATTAATTTCATTGGTGACAACTATCGTTCTCAATTGACCAATGGTTCACTTTACATTAGCAGTGTATATCCAGAAAATCGTGATTTATTAGGAATATACCAATGTATTGCTTCAGTTGAAAATGTCGGGGCTATTGTTTCACGCACAGCAACAATAAAATTGGCAAATTTACCGGGATTCGATAGTGAACCCCAAGACATAGCTGTTTATCCTGGACAAATAGCTTACTTGAGTTGTTCATTGATTCACACATCGATTCAAATAAATATTCAATGGTTCAAAGATGAGCATCCATTAATAATTGATGAAAGTCGAATGACTATTTTACCATCTGGAGCACTTGAACTTGATGATGTGCGGGAACAAGATGTTGGCTCGTATCGATGTAATGCAAGTGCTTTTGGTCAAAGTCGATTGAGTAATAAAGCACAATTAACGCTTCTTAGTAGTGATTTTGATCAATCACTTTCACCGCCAGTATTTATAGCACGACCGAGACAACAAATCGCTATTGAAGGATCAACAGTAACCCTTGAGTGTGCAGCTAATGGCTCACCAAAACCTACGATTCTGTGGTTAAAAGATGGTGTAGCAGTTGATTTAGCTGCATTAGACTCGAGATATCGTAAAGTTGCCGCATCAAGTTTAATGATTACTGATATCATGGAAGAAGATCATGGCTCGTATCAGTGTCGTGCTGAAAATGAAATTGAAACACTTGACGCTGTTGCTGAAGTAAGTGTTCAAGTGCCACCAAGATTTATTAAAAGGCCGGAAAATAAAGTAGCTAATGAGAATCAAGACTTGGAGTTTGAATGTGAAATTTATGGGAAACCAGAGCCTAAAGTCACTTGGTTAAAAAATGGTGAAAAAATCACTCTCAGTGAATATTGGCAACTAGTTAATAATAATAATTTAAGAATCAACGGTCTATTACCTATTGACGCTGGGATATTTCAATGCATTGGTGTGAATGCAGCAGGGAATGTTCAAGCCTCGGCACGTCTTACAATTAACCAACCAAGTATGTATTTATTTTTATCTGTCAATCCCTTATACGCAATCCATCATTAATTATTTATTGATTTATTATTATATTTTTCATTTTTATTTATTTTTTTGCTCAATGAGTTTCGTTATTTTTTATTTATTTATTAAATTTTTTTATTATTCTTTTATTATTTATTTATAATTTATTATTATTATTATTTTTTTTTTTTTTTTTGTCCCACTTGTATTAATCCCATCCAATCTACTAACTGTATTGCACGTTAATATTTAAAATTAAAAAAAAAAAAACTACCATTCAATATAAAAATTATCATCTGAAGTGAAAAAACATCATTTGTCTACGTCAAACACTGTGACGCAAAAATCAATTCAAACAAAAAAAGGGTCGAATCATCGGTGGCAATTATATAATAATTTGACTTGGCAACATCCAAGCACCCTACTTGGCCATACATTGTCGGCTTTTACGCCTAATCCACCATTGTCCATGAGCCCATCAGATGATCCATCAGATCTATTGGGTAGTATCACGGATCCCAATTCCTTATACAATCCTGAATCCCATTTTTTAGATGACACTGACAGTATGGAAACTATCGAGGGAAGTGTGCCGTCTGCACCCCGAAATTTTAGTGCAGCCATTGTCAAAAGCCGATTTGTTACACTCCGATGGCAAGAACCGGAAAACACTAATGGTGATTCATTGACATATTTTCTTTATTACAAGCAGAATGGTTCTCAAAGGTATGTATAATAAACTTTTAATTTAAATTTATAAGTATAGAAAAACTGTATGAAATGTGACAAATTTTTTTTTTTTTTTTTTTTTTTTTTTTTCTCGTATTTTCACAGAGAACGTGTCATAAATACTGCACACAAACAGTTAGAAGTTGTAGTACGTGGTCTTCAGCCGGGTGTAACGTATCAATTTCGAGTGGTCGCACATAATTCACGTGGTGCTGGTGTGACTAGTGATATTTTACGTGTTACAACACATTCTGAAGCAGATGTTCCTGGTCCACCATTAAATTTGGAAGGGCATCCAACCAGTAGTGTTAGCATAAAGCTATTATGGCAAGAGCCAAAAATATTGAATGGTCGAATATCAAAATATATTATTACAGTGGCAGAGGGTAGTGAAGGCGAAGAAAAAATGCGAGAGACCACCAGTACAACATATGAATTAATAGATTTAATTCCATATACAGAATATAATATTTGGGTTCATGCTGTAAATGAAAATGGTCCTGGTGCATCTACAAGTGAAATAACAGTTAAAACTTATAGTGCACAACCATCTCAAGCACCTCACAATGTTACATTAGAAGCTGCTAGTTCAACAAGTATTATTGTTCGGTGGGAACCACCACTTGAAGGACAAAATGGAATAATAACTGGATATAAAATACGATATCGTCCACAGGATCGTCGCTATCATTCAAATACAATTACAACCGAAGGTATTAAAAGACTCTATGTATTGACTGGATTAGAGAAACATGGTGTCTATCATGTTCGTATGTGTGCATTAAATGTGAATGGTACTGGACCGTGGACAGAATGGATGGCAATTGAAACATATGAAAATGATTTGGATGAATCAGTTGTACCGTCTGCCCCGAGTAATTTACGTACAAAACCCATGTCGGATTCCATATCAATATGGTGGAGTCCACCGAAAGAAGATCGGATAAAAGTTCGTGGTTATATTATTGGATGGGGTAAAGGATATCCCGATGTTTATACACATGTGCTTGATGGTAAACAAAGATTTTATTCTATTGAATCACTACAACCCATGACTGAATATGTAATTTCCTTACGAGCAAGTAATGAAGCCGGTGAGGGACCGCCAATTTATGCTAACGTTAGAACTACCGAAAAATCCGCTCCAGAATCAATTGCACCACTTATACCACCGGTTGGTCTCAAAGCCATTGTACTTTCTGCTAATACTGTTGTGCTTTATTGGACTGATACATCATTATCCAAAAGTCAATATGTCACAGACGCAAGATATTATGTGGTTCGATATGCGACATATCATCCAATGACAATTAGTCCAAGATATAAATATTTCAATGCCACGGATTTGAATTGTATGATTGATGATCTTAAGCCAAATACTCAATATGAATTCACTGTGAAGACTGTAAAAGGTAAACGTGAATCACCGTGGAGTATGGTTGTATTGAATCAAACGCAAGAATCAGCGCCATCATCGGCACCACGTGATTTAACAGTACAGAGTAATGATGATCGACCGACATCAGTTATTCTTCGTTGGCAAACGCCTAAGCAACCTAATGGCCATATTATTGGTTATATTATATCTTATTCTACGGACAATACTAAACGTGAACGTGATTGGTTAGTTGATGGTGTGCTGGGAAATAAAACAGAATATGTTGTTAAAGCGTTGCGACCACTTACAAATTATTACTTTAAAATTCAAGCAAGAAATGCCAAAGGATATGGACCATTTTCATCGACGGTTACATTCAAGACACTGCCAAGTAAGTTCAATAAAAATTTAATTTACATCTATTGTGTGATTACAATTTTTTTTTTTTTTTTTTTTTTTTTTTCTTCTTTTTTTTTTTACGTAGTTATATTGAATTTTGAATGATTTATCATTATTGCTATTATTTTGATTTGTGTGGCTTTTCTATTTTTTGGTTCTCACGTAGGCAATGGCATGGATTATTATGATGAGTTGTATACTCGAGGTAAATAATTTTTGAATTGATTTACTTTTTATTTACTATCAATTTATCAGTAATGATTGTTTTACCACTGAATATTTATCCTTGGTTTTGTCATAAAAAATATTTCTGTAAATTTAGATGGCCGTGGACTCTCAGGGATGTTGATTTATATAATCGTGGGTTGTTCCATTATTTTAATTACTGGAATTGCCGTTGTTGTAGCATTTGTATGCTGTCGAAAAAATTCAGACTCTCCAGATCGTAAAAAAGGGTAAATTAAAAAAAATATATAAAAATTTTTAATATATATAAAAATTATAATTCGATATTTTAATACAGATATATGACGGATACAAACCAAAAAACAAATATTAAACCACCCGATTTATGGATTCATCATGATCAAATGGAATTGAAAGCTTTAGAAAAATCTTCAATGAATGGTGAAGCATCAACAAGTGGTGGCGTAAGCAATACTTTACCAAGATCTGGAAATTCGGATTATAATCAGGATTCTTTACCAATGAATTCGGGATCACTGGATAAACGGACTTATGTACCGAGTTATATGGGTGAGTGATGAATTTTATTCATTCACACTGTACACAAGAGTACACAAAATACCCTTTGACAGTTTAAACATTTTTCAAGTAAAACTTCTTTAGGGATTTAATACTCGTAGCAATTGACGCGCTCCCCATGTTCGTTGCTTTTCTTTTGTTTATTCATTTTTTCATTATTGCTATTATTTTTTTATCACTGTAGATATAGTTTGTGTTTTATTTGTTTGATTTCCAATACCCCTAACTAGGCAATATGGACGATAAATGTTCGACACTAAGCAGACAACATAGTCGTGGTGGTAAACCAAAGCTAATTACACTTCCTGTTGATGGTGCTGGATCATTACACCAACGTAAGTATTTATTCCAACCATAATTCAAACATGAATTATGCCCAATTGATTCCTTCATTACACATAACGTACAAAACAAATTCACAAAATATTACGTGCATAATTGTTTATCTAACAATTTACATAATATTTAATAATATAATTTTCAGCAATTGCTACGACAACAACAATTGTTAATGGTGGCGGTAGTTTATCTCAGCCAACAATTCACAATTCGTGTAGTACAGATGCATCATCGTCACGACCAATGTATCCTCGTGCGGTTGCGCAGTACAGTCTTAGTAGAGCTCACATTACATTAGAACCAACACCAGAATCCAGTCCGGATTCTTGTTCAATTCCGAGTAATTATGAACAACTACAAAATTCTATTGGATATGGTACATGTGGTAATTATGCACCAGGACATTATGGGAGCAGTGGACAGTCTTCCAATACAACTATTGTTGGTGCGCCAAATGCTCGTGACTCTAGTGGATCAACGAGCACTACTACAGGCGAGTCTGGTGGTAGTATGAAGCGATTGCAGGGCCATCCGCTCAAGAGCTTTAGTGTTCCGGCACCACCACCACAATCAGCCCCATCAACACCGGCACAGCAAAAACATGGACTTTCTCAAGTAACTGTTAGACCAACAATATCAGGGAGTCCATTCAAAAAACCGCCAGGATCAACGTCTCAGTTAACGAAAAATCGACTCGCATCTGTCTCAAACACTTCACACACTCCTGAAGAAATTGAACGACTAAAAGTAAATATATTTTCATTTCATTCTTTTTAATTATTTATCTAGTTTATATTCATGATCAAAGTTGATTTAATAATTATTCATTTAATTTTTTTTTTTTTTTTTTTTTTTTTTCTTAGCCTTCATACAGCACTGAAGAATTGAATCAAGAAATGGCTAATCTCGAGGGATTAATGAAAGATTTAAATGCAATAACAGCTTCCGAATTTGAATGTTGAGAATCTCAAAAATAATTCCCCTAAAGTGCCATCAGCCGGTGATAATTTCATAATTTATCTTTTTTTTATTTTTTATTTTTATTTTCTTCCATAAAGTAATGGATTTTAAAAAATTTATTCATCTCAGTTTTTCTGGGTGCAAAAATTTTTTATACGTGATTTTATCCACCCGGTGAGTTTTTCTCTAAGAGTTAACTTGCTAATTAATTCGTACAAATATATTTAAATTAAAGTATAGAAATAGGAAAACATAGTGTATCGCGGTGAAATTATTTGTAAGCTTTAGATAATTTTTCGATTTATTTTTAATATTATTAGATGAAAAAAAAAAAAAAAAAGAAAAGTGTCCTATTTGTCAAGGTTCCACACACTGCCATACATAAAATTTAGGCTTCCGTTGCTCATCTTTAGTTTTTCTGCACGAAAAAGCAAAAAAAAAAAAACGAATAATGCAAAGTTACGTAAAAAAATTAAGTATAATTACATAAGGAATTTGAAATTAATTTTAAGTAATTAATAAACGCAACATTTCGTTGCGCTAAAATACGAGACGGGATAAAATAAGTATTACGATCTCATTTTGAATAAAAAAAATTATTGTAGAATATTAATTGTAATGAAACCAGTGATCGGTTATAAAAACCGAGAAGAGAGATTTTTGCAGCTTTTAAAAATTCCCATAAATTGGTCTCTAATACTCTCTTTTGATATACATATATCTGCTTGCACTTGATATGGAATTACAACAACATGAAAAAGACTTGAAAAGAAATTTAAAGACGTCCAAACAATGCGTGCGCTCTCTGGAGTTTTTTTTTTTTTTTTAAATTTAATTTTAAATTCATTTATAAAAGAAGTTTTTTGACTTCAATACGTGTGTGCATGTGTGTATGTGGGTGTGCATATGTATGCATGAATAATACTTGTTGAGAATTTTAAATAATCGTACTTATATTTATTTAATTCTTCAATCAAGTGACAGACTGATTCTATCGGATTCAAAGTATATAGTTGTGTAGAATACATTGAAACAAGTATCATATACTTGTTTATTACATCACTAAGAATTATCCCGCGTGATTTAAATGATAAAACATATAAATCAGTATCAATGACGCATTTTTTTTATTCAGCTTTAGAATAGAGCTGCGGTTTAGTGTAAATTATATTTTTATCACTACTGATTATGATAATAACGATAATGATTAATTCTAATAAAACACTTGAATGAAAGGATAACGTGAAACTTGGCCTAGATTTTTTTAATGGCCTTTGGAAATATTTTACCATAAAAGTATAATCAGATTTAGCTTGTATAACAAAATATACATAATAATATTATATTTATCTATATTCATATTTGATATTATTTATTGATTGTACACATTTAACTTGAGAGAAAAAATAAAAAAATTGTATGAACGGCGATAGGTAAAAAATATCTTGAAACAAAGAAATAAAAAACCAAATCCATTTCTCACTTTATACAAATGCGTAATTTTGCGCACCAATAATTCCATTTTTATCTCGAATTTATTAAATTTGTAATAAAAATATCGCACAAAAAAAAAAAAAAAAAAAAAAAACTATGTTAATTGATAAGTGTATATAATGAAAACTTTACATGAGATAGCTTTGGTGAATTTTGAACGCCTGTAAAATTAAAATAATTTTTTATTTTATTTTATCATTTTTTTTTTTTTTTTTTTTTTTTTCGGGTTTATTAAATAAAATGCATACACATTATTGCTATTTTTTTTTTTTCTTTTTTTTTTTCTAACAATGAATCAATAAAAGCCTATTCAAAGTAGCACGATCATTATTAAAATTACGGAATTGTTTTATAATTAGTGGATTTGCATTGCAGATCTTAACGATATGATCAATTAGTCACAATTAGTACAGATAACAAATTGCTAAAATATAAACATGTATATATTGACCTTGAGGATTTTTTTTTTTTTTTTTTTTTTTTTTTTTTTTTCTCAATTAATAATTATTATTTCTACATGATTTGTCTAATGTTTCTACAATAAGTTATAAATCTTTGTATCATCTTTTTTTTTTTCGATTCGTGGATTTTTATTTTGTAAATATTTGATATGTCCCAAGTAAATTATAGCTACGCGAATAGTGTGATCTATATAAAGACCTATTATACGAAGTATGAAAATTGTTTACTGAAAAATTGTATGTTGCATTATTACACGGTACAAAAATATTCTCCGTGTACATGCATAGATACAAAAAATGTATTAAATCATGTAAATGATTTTGTCTGCAGTATTCAAAACTGTAGATTTTATAACTGAATAAACATTAACTTTTCCATTAATCGTTCATTAAATAGTGTACAAATATTTATTATTACAATTATTCATTATTGTTCACGCATTTGAGATAATAAAACGCTGTAAATTTCTTGGGCATATATTTGTCTTACAGCACACCTAAATAAATCAATTAAGTGAATTAAATTCACATGCGTATTATGACTAATTGAATTCTATATGTATAATGAAGACTTGCTTTTTTTTTTTTTTTTTTTTTTCATTGAGATATGAAAAATTATTCACAACTTCACTTGGACACTTGTTTTTTCCTCATGCGCTTTTTTTTTTCTTCTCATTATTATTATTATTTTTTTAATATTTAGTATTTTCACTGAATCAATAAAAATTATTTTTATTATTCATCTTTTCATGACCATCAACATATTTAATCTATATGATATCTATATATTTTAATTATCACAAGCTAAACATTTATATGGAATTTTGTTTCATAGAAACGGAAATAATTATTTTATAGTTACAACCAATCAATATTACTAAATACGAACTATATAATGAAATAGAAATATTTTCTACAAAGCCATCCATTATTTTTGCATTCAAAGCATGAGCATTGATTTTATCCTCATATATTATTGGATTTATTATGATTATATATGTGTTTAATTATCGGGCTGACTCTATAAAAATTATTTCAAATAAATTTCAAATCTCCATTGAAACGATAGTTTTTTTTTTTCCCTCTCCCTCATTAGTACATTTTAATAATATCATACATTAATAACTGTACACAATATAATTGATGCGACATTATCCCTGATCGTTGGTAATTGTTGCGGAGTATTATTGACCTTTTTCCATTGTTTTTTTTTTTTTTTTTTACTTCAAATTAAATAAAACAATTGTATCTCTTAATAAAATCGCTCAGTCATTTTTATTTTCCACAGCCTGTGCGCTTTATATATATATATACGTATATGAGTATGAATGTAGCAAGAGAATAAAATACAATTACGTAAAAGTAAAAAAAAAAATGTAAGCATCAATATTTTAGCAGCGATGAATTTTTTTTTTTATCAATTATTTGGAATTTTATACTTTGATCAGATGTTTCAAACATCTATAATAATCACATTATTCATTATTTTATATGTATCTGATAATATGATACTACTTAGTTGATGTACATTTTTTTTAAATCAATTTTATGCATTTACAAATAAACATTGTGTGTGTTTGGTAAATAAAATGTCGCTATACTTGCCACGAATAATGTCAATGACGTTAATAGCGATGGGGCTATCAATGGAGCACCAACGATTGTTTGATATGATGATGTACCAATTAATCCTGCTATTCGTATTCCAGCAGCCATTAATCCAAATGCAGTACATCGTAAATGAGCTGGAAAACTTTCGACAGTTACGAGAGTCAGTGAAGTCCATGCAACAGCAAATATTGCAATAAATCCGCCTTCAAATCCCAAAACTGCTGCGCTACTCATACTGACTAACATCAAACATAACGCTGTGACAGATGATAGAAACAGCGACAGACCTAATAAAATAAAAAAATGAAACGATTTCAATCATTTTTTTACACTTGAATAGCAGATTTTTTTTTTCTTTTTTTTTTTTTTGTAAAAATATTTACCCATGATTTTTGGTCGTTGAAAAACTGAGAGAGCTAGACCAGCAAGGCCTGCAGCAGGAATAAAAGCAACTTGCGCAACAAGATGACCATGTAATGCCTCTTCAATATATATATTATAATCAAGATCAAGAGTAGGACATGGGTCACTCAAACCCAATTCTGTATTATTTTCAGTTTTACACCGAATAAAAACTTGATCTGATAAATCTGTATCGACAAATTTTGAATTGACAATAACACTGTCAGTGAAATAAGTTTTGCTCGATTTAATACTTGTAAATTCAACCGACCGAAATGTACAATTTTCAAAATCAACATGACTAAATACCATTTTGTTAAATTTACAGTTGAAAAATTTGGAGTGTTTATATAAGCGATTTTCAAATGAAACCGTGAATGTTTCATTAATATGAGTTTCATTGACATATTTAACTGTTTGCTCTTCATATTCAGTGGCACGAATAAGTTTCAAATATTCTGGACACCACAACATCAAACCATAAAGACCAAATGCAGCAGTACACCATATTACCAGCAGGCAAATTGTCACGCGCAAATATGTTATGGTAAAAAGCTCAAGGAATGAACTCCAAAACATTTGAATTGAATAAATAATATCAGCGAGTACACTGACATGATTGGTTGGAGATGGTGGAGCAAACCCACGCGGTCTCTTGCTTGGTAATTCTAATTCTGACAATTGATATTGTGTTCCACTCATGCCTTTTCTCGCATTATTTTTTTTATACATTCGCTGATAAACCATCATTGCTTCGACATCATGACCAGCTTCAACGAGATATCGTGGACTTTCTGGTAAAAATATCAAACCAATTGTCGAGCTGATTGCCGGCAAACAACAAAGAAGCAAAAAACGATGCCAAGCACTAAAGTGTTCTCTATTCTCCAGAACAACCATTTCACCAGTTGTCGGAACAATTGCCCTCGCTATAAAAGCTGCATAAACACCACCAATTGCTCCAGTACCAACTAAAATACCTGTCCACCGGGCTCTATTGGAACGTGGACAGCATTCAGCTAGATAGACAAACGCAAGTGGAAGAGCACCACCAACGCTAAATAATAAAATATACAAATAAATTTTTATCACACACAACTGTGACATTTTAATCGAAAAAAAAAAAAAATATAAACACTCACCCTATCGCTGAGCAAAATCTGGCTGTCATAAATGTACCATAGGTCGGCATAAATGTAGCAACACCACTGAAGAGTACGTGAACAGACATGGCAGAGAGTAATGCTCTGCGTCTTCCAATGCGATCACCCAATCCACCCCATCCCATCCCACCAAGAGCAAGTCCAACCAATGTTATTCTACTTAACCAACTTTTTTCAGTATCCTCAATACAAAGTTCAACCTCGGCACTTGGTAAGATATAGGGTACGACAAAAAATTCAACGGTATCTGCCGCTAAACTTAGACCAACGCACAACGCCGCAAACATTTGGAAATAGCCAACACCAGTCTGCAACATTGTAAATTATAAATATAAAAATTTTCTCATTGATTTAATTATAAATAATAAATATTGATAAAATTAACCTGTTTCACAGCATCTTCATGAAATTGTGTCAATAAATTAACATTGAAACTTGAATCAATTAAATCGTGCTCCACAGAATCAGTAGACGTGGTTCCAGCAATACCCGTTGCAGTTGCTGATGTTGATGTTATTCCGATCGTAGATGACATTGTTATTGGTGGATTATTATTAGCTGTAGTTGTGGACATTGTTGTCAACTCATTTGTTTGTTGATGATTTGTCATTTCTTCAGTATATAATGGCATTCTTATGTTTGTTCGATTTCGTTCACCAACAGGTAATATTAATCGTCCACCAATTCCGCTTTGCAATGATGAGCTGACTTTTTTGCCGACAAGCGACAAGCTTTCCTCCTCCAACGGGGGCATCACAGCCACCAATCATCTACAAGTGTATATATATATATTAATTATTAAAATTCATTCTACAATCACTTGAACACATAAATAATCAAATTCATATTCTTTAATTTATATAAAAATGACACTACAAATGGTATAATTATTGAAAATTTTACTAACCTGGTTGATAAATGATTTCCAGTGTAATTTAATTTTCTTGATATTAAATATTTGTTTTGATAAATGAGAATTTCTAAATTATTATTTTATATTTACATATAATTATGAGCAAATAAATTTTTTTTTATGTTGACATGATGCGTGTAAAAATAATTTAATAAATTTATAAATTAAAATTAACATAATGTTTCATTTGAAAGCACTCAAATCAAATTTTATACAAATTTTTTATGCAAAATTACAAATTAAATGCAAACTTATAAATATTCGAGTGAGCTCTTCACACAAGTTTTTCCGAACATTATTGTATAATATAAATTATTAATTTCATCACTAGATAACTTTTAACGTGTACAAAATTAATTGACTCAAATTATAATTGAAACGTTTATGTCGGTGATATGTTAAATAGAGTACTGTATTATCTGAGGATATGATATCTATTTCATTATACACACTCAAATCAATCCTTCACTTTCATTATAATTTATTAATTCAAACTATTGTTCATTTAAATTCCTATTTGCCGAATAATTTTTCATGTGAGTAAATTCATTTTTACATCTTATATGATGTAGAAAAGTAGAAAGAAACATTTATGTGTTATATCGATTCGAATGGTGAAATACTATCCACCTACTGCACATCATCCCTCTGTGATGAAGCGCATGTATATACATGTATACATGCAGGTATATATATATTTCCTATACTATTTCTAAAAACACGATTTACAATACAAAGTATATATGTATATATATATATATATGTCGATAGATATCACACCGACCAACAGATTCCATACCCTCTACTTCAAAATAACATGGCCGACAAAAGGTTTTTGACTGACTCGTACGACCATGTATTATACACATACACACACACACTATACATAATACGAACCCACTCCAATATTGTGAACACATATGAGTAAGCTCTGACGTAATTATAGGCCATTCCGAGTATGAAAGCCGATGCTACAGCGACTTATCATTGATTTATCTTTTTATCTTACAGAGATTAGTAAAAAATATTTGATTAATAATTTTAAGAAATTTGGATTATTTTATCAAGAGTAGGCTATTAGAGACAGGACTTTTAATTCAAATCAAATTATATATTTCAATGATTATTATTTTTTTTTTTAATATTCTTCAATCGTTTGTCTCATTGTCGCTTGACAGTCCGTCTATTGTATCTTCATTGTCATTTTCAAGCGTTTTCGCCTTGGCAATTAATTCTTTTGCCGGATTAAATACACCATTAGTCTGTACATTGCATATGAAACATCTTGTTGTCTTTTTATAGTGTTTTAAAGCACATTTTTCACAAAAATAGTGTTTACATCTGAAATAAATAAAAAAAATAAAAATAAAAATGATTAATAATTATTTTTAATGTATGGATAAACTGATATTGTCAAAAAATTATGTGACTTTACTTGGTTACTATTGGATCCGTAAATGTATCCCGACAAATAAAACATTTGAATGGTAAATTATCATCATCACTGTCTATCTCATATTTTTTGTCATCCTCATCACCGCTACCATTGTATTCACCAGTTGCTGCATCTCTTTCAAGTTGCCAACCCAATTTATAATCTGAACGATCGTGTAAAAATTTACAACTATCACCGAAGCCACAGAAACCAGTTTCTTTATAATCTTTACAAATATCAGGCTGATAATCCCATCGTACAGTAGCACGGAGATTGGCTGGTGCTCTTATTGGACCTTTCCTTACCATTCCACTCGATGCATTGCCCGCAGCTGTATCTTTTTTCTTGTAATACTGTGCATAATTATTCATACCTCGGTATATTTTATCATCCTCTTTTCCCTCCAATTCAGAATTAATTTTTTGTGCCTTTTCAAAAATTGCTTGAGCATCTTTATCCACTTCTGTTTCAGTTTCCAATATTGCAGTTGCACCTTGATCACTTGGACCGGCAATCAATGCTGTTCTATTACTTTTATATGACACTCGGATATCATCATTCGTGGTATTGTCATCAACATCATCATTATCATCATCACCAACATTATTGTATTGATTATTAACTAAAGTTTTTTTCCTTTTTTTCTCTCTTTTCACTACTGTGGTTTCATCTTCACTGCTATCTATTAAAAAAAAAAAAAAATTTTTTTTCAATAACATAACAAATCGTATGTGCGACCTAACCTCTATAAAATTATTTACCGTATATTTTAATTTAATCTGATCAATATTTGAAATAAATATTTTTTTAGTATACCATTATCATTTGTTTCGACTTTCCTCTGACGAGTTGCACGATTTTTTATATTACGCTTTTTAAACAAAAATTGACAACTTTTTTCATCAGATGGTGATTGTGCTGCTGAATCCGCCATACCTGTTAGTTTATTTGTGTGCATATAATATGCCAAAATTATCAACCGGAAAAATTTGAATTTGTTGTTCATTCCTGCCACCAGGATAGCAATATATCCCGATTTGTATCAGTAGCGTGATCTTTCTAAAATTTTGATAACTATAATTATAGAATAAGATTTCTGTTTATCGTGTCCTTTAGCGTGCTTTTATATTGGGTATAAAATAATTTAATAATAAATTTATGTTGCACGCAATAAAAAATGTGGTTGTACATTATTGTATTATTCATACAATAATTTGTCATCTTATGATGATATTTCTTTATTATGTGTTTTAAAAATATTTTATTTCTACTACTTTTCTCTAACACAATCCAATTGTTTTTAATTTATTATTATTTAAAAAAAAAATTTTTTTTTTCCAGAGATTACAAGAAAAAATACAAATTAAATAGTAAAAATGAGTGCCAGAAAAGATATGGCCATCAATTTTCAGGACAACATGATATTGTTGACAAAAAAATATTTAAAACGAAAAATAATGTGTCCAGAAACAAAATTGAAGCATCATGAAAAAGAACGACAGCACATTTTGGAACTAATGAAGAGCACAGTGGAATTGGGAGAGAGCAATTCGGCTTTGTTAATTGGACCTCGTGGTAGTGGGAAAACAACACTTGTAAATAGTGTAATGAAAGAGCTTTCATCGACAAAATATTTCAAGGAAAATGCACTCATAGTAAATCTTCATGGTCTTGTTCACACAGATATACGTTTAGCATTAAAAGATGCTACACGTCAAATGCAATTGGAGAATGTAGTTGGTGATAAAGTATTTGGTACATTTGCAGAAAATTTAAATTTTTTAATTGAATGTTTAAAATCTGGTAACAAAAAAAAGTCAAAACCATGCATATTTTTACTCGATGAATTTGATCTATTTTGTAATCATCCAAATCAAACATTATTGTATAATTTATTTGATGTGGCACAGTCAGCACAAACACCAATTTGTGTCTTAGGAATTACATGTCGTTATGATGTAATTGAATTATTAGAAAAACGAGTAAAATCCAGATTTTCACATCGACAAATATTTTTATTTCCTGGTGATAATGGAGCATCAGAACAATCAACCACAACCATCACGGCTTTTGATGAACGTTTAAAATTATTCAAGCATTTACTTAGTCTTCCAGATGATGAAAATGTTAATTTGGATGAATATGATTGTGAAGATTTCACGATAAATCCACAGTTTGGTGCCATGTGGAATAAATATATTGATAAGCTCGTGACCAATGTTACATTGATAAATTTATTAAAAAGAATGTACCAGTTGGACGTTAGTGAAAGAAGTTTCCGAAATTTTTTAGCGATTGTCGTATCTTCATTGGATGAAAAACATCAAACACTAGACGTTAATGATTTTGTTGAAGCCAGTAAAATGTTGTCCCAGGATGGTAAAACTTTACTTCTCGAGGGTCTCTCTATTTTGGAACTTAGTTTAGTGAGTTAATATTATTAATATTGTTTTTATTTAAATTATCAATGTATATATTATTTTTTAACTCTATATAAAATTATATTTTTTTTTTTATAGATAATAGCTATGAAACATGAAACAGAAATTTATGATGGTCAACCAGTGAATTTTGAAACTGTATTTAATCGTTATTTAAAATTTGCCAACCAGACATCATCCATTCAATCAGTTCAACGGCCAGTGATAATGAAAGCATTCGAACATATAAAGGTTGAATTTTCTTATTCATATTTTTTTCTCATAAATGATTTATTTCAATCTTCATTTGATTAATTTACAGAATTTAGAACTATTGGCACCAGTAGGTGGCTCCAATTCAAAGTCTGAAAAAGAATATCAGTATTATAAATTTGTGCTCACACCGCAGCAGGTTCTTGAAGCAGTTAAAAATTATCCTGGATTACCAACTGAAGTAGCACAATGGGCAGTCAATAGTTATCAGTAATTTTTTTGATTATAAATTATCGGCTCAACCACAAAATGGAATCAAATAAAATAAACTCTGAAACTCAACAAAGTATGGAATGAAAGAACAAGGAATAGTGAGTAAATTAATCTAAATAATTATACTATCAGAGTAAATTTCAATATCTTTAGATTTTATGTGTTGATGAGCATTTCAGAATAGATTGTATGTATTCATCATAATATTAATCATTTTTAGCGAATCTTATAATTTTCGAATGACATATATATATGTCATGATTTTTAAATTATAACGCATTAGACAATTTTATTTTATTATATATTTTTTTTTAAATTACATGTACTCGTATTATAACGACGTAAAATCATGTAAAATTATAATCTCTAGTCGAATGTTTGAATAGAATTTATTATAATTATTTATTGCATAACTTTTATCTATTTATTACTATTTATTATTTATTCTTTTGTTATCGATATTTAAAATGATAAATTAATAAAAATAAGTTAATATGTATACTCCACTAATCCTATATTGTTTCGAAAAGAAAAAAAAAAAAAAAAAAAGGTAGATTTTTAATGAATGAGTGAATAGTGACGATAATAATTTAATATTGATAGTAAAAGTGAAAATGTTTTTAAAAATTAACTTTGTACACTTCCATAATAATAATGATAATAATAATAAACTAATAAAAAATAATTATTATTAATTTATAAATATACGTGTGCAAATTTGGTGTCCAATATAATGTTTCAGAATCCCCACGCTATTTGGGACACGTTCAACGTCCGAATCTTTTTTGAAGCATCAGGTGTAGTTATTTTTAAGTTTTTCAATATTTCAGAATTTTTTTTATTCATCATTTTTTTTATATTTTTTAATTTCTTAGATCTGCTGTATTGCATTAAATAAGATTCGTGTCCTGGATTTATTCCGACGTCAATAATGCGTTTAAGGTCATCATGACCTGTAAATGGCCGGAGTGCTGACATTGCTCTGCTTATACCAATCTAAATTACATCATTATTTATTTAAAATATTTGAAATATCAACAAAAGTTCACAAGCATATCTATGAATACCTTACTGTGCCGGATTTTGTGTTCAATTACATCGGCCCCAAGTAATTCTTCATGAACACTCATTCTCAAGGGGAGTAATTTATTGATGAACTATAAGAATTAAATAAAAGTAATATAAAAATATTTTCTGAAATATAAAAAATAAAAATTTACGAACCCATAGCAAGGTAATTGTTGTTATGAAAGCCCATGTGCTGAGACAAATAACAGTTAAAAATTGAATTCCAAGAAGATACCATCCACCACCCTTGAATAAACCGCGTCTTCCATTTGTTGTATTCAGAGGTTGAGGATCATCAGCAAAAAGTCCTATTGCAATAACTCCCCATGCACCTGAGGCACCTGAAAATTATTTAAATTGCATAATATAAAAATACCACTGATAAAACATATAAGAGACTCACCGTGAGTAGCAGACGCACCTACGGGATCATCGATTTTTAATTTATCCAGTAGTGGCATAGTAACACAAGTAACAAGACCGCCAATCATACCAATTAAAATTGCATCTCGAATTTGATATAAAAAACAACCACCCGTAATGGAAACAAGTGCACCAAGTATACCATTTATTTGACTTAGAATATCTATCGTCTTTGAATTAGACATGCTAAATCCCAGGCCAACGATACCACCGCCAATACTACCCATCACAGTCGAAACAGCTGCCCGCGCTGCGTATTTCCATTTTTCATCAGAAACACCATAGGTACTACCACTATTAAATGCTAACCAACCCCACCATAAAACAAATAATCCAAGAATAGCATTGACAGGACAACCCAATGGTAATGGTTCAGGACCATGGTCGTAACGACCAAGTCGCGGTCCCAACATAATTGCACAAGCTAATGCTGAAACTCCACCAACTAAATGAACGGTACCAGAACCAGCGATATCAACAGCTCCAAGAATTTTCAAAAAACCATGATCACCCCAAACCCAACCAGCTGGAATACAATAAACAATTGTATTGAGGAATGAAAACAAACAGTATGCTTTGAAATTGCATCTGAAAATTTCAATACAATTTATATATATTTTTTATTCATCAATTTTATTTAGATTTTTATTTAAATATTTTTGATTTACCGCTCAGCCATTGCACCACTAACGATAGTTGTTGAGGTCGTGGCAAAACTCAACTGGAAAAGAAAAGCCCCACAAATTGGTCCCATTAATTCATCATTTACAAGTGGATCAATTAAAAATCCACTTGTGCCAATAAAAGGATTTGTTGGTGGACCAGAACCAAAACTCATGCCAAATCCAAAAGCCCAATAAGTTAATCCACCCAAAGATATATCAACAACATTTTTCATCATTATATTAACTTCATTCTTTAATGATACACAACCGGATTCCAACATTCCAAATCCAGTTTGCATCGTGAAAATAATGAAAGAACTTGTGACAATCCAATTGCAATCTTCTTTTCCAATATTAAATGATGAACCAACATATCTACTCGTTTCATTTGTCGTATTGTCAGTTATATCACTCACATTCATGTTGTTGAATGATATGTTACGACTGTGACATTTTGTGCAAAGCGAAAAAAATTTTTATTCTAAACAAAACATTTTAATATTTAAATACGTTTGACTGTTTAACTCAATAATATTACCAAGTCACAAAGAGAATTTTTATATCAGTAATTTCAATGCAATTGGTTCTCATTGATTCATCAGAAAAAAAAAAAAAAAAAAAAAAAAAAATAAATAAATAAATAAATGAATAAAAGGGAATCGTATATAAATGATCAAACACAACATACGATCAATGATTTTATATTGATTTTTTTTTTTTTTTTTTTTTTTTTTTCATTTTATTTGCATTCACAATGATTCACTCTACCACTGCAACGTTGAGATTAATTATTTTTTCTCTTTTTTTATTATTTATTTTTCATAATTACCCATTTTGAATCAATATATTGATGATTCTATGCTTATAATTCAGATAATAATATTTACTCACATAAATACAATGATATATATATAATTGGAGCGCAAATAAAATAAAAATATCACGCCAAGTTATGCTTTCATTTATCAGCAAAATATTACACGATATTTTTTTTTCAAAAGAATTCTAGAAACTAAATAAATTACATCAATAGCTTCAATAGGGGACCGTGCAATATTCAATAATTTTATTAATTATTTTTTACTACTAGTATGAGTGTTGAGAGAAAAATATATATATATATATAATCTCTCTTTAATTTTTATTCCAAAAATAAGAAGTAAGCACCAACTGATTTAAATATTAAACAAAATAGAACTTTATAAACACGTTTTTTTTTTCATAATTTCTCACGAAGTTAATTATTGAATCAACAAATTATTTTTTGTTCTGTTTTGTTTTGTTTTTTTTTTGATACAACCACAACGAATTTTGCGATATTCAATAAAAGAAAAGTAAAATATTTAAAATCAAAAAAAAAAAAAAGTGATATTCTATTGTATATTCTTGTTCCATATATTAATTAATTATTAATTGTTTTGCGTCAAAAATAATTGGGTGTAAAATATTTAAGAGAAACAAAAAAAAAAAAAAAAGTGTTTAACTGTACAGATTATCCTCACGCGTATCGTCAAGTCATCATACATGATATTAAACACAATGGTCTGATGTTTCTTTTATTTCTCTTTTTTTTTTTCTTTTTCTTACTATTCTGATTGATTCATCAATTCATTTTAGATTCACGTGAGTGAAATGAAATATCTAGTGACCATAAACATTCTCATCGCTGTAGGCAATATAGAGGAAAGAATCCTCTTCATGATGCTCCTAAAATGAATAATAAAAAGAAGATAGTAATATCATAATGAGTATAAATAAATTTTTTTTTTTAATTCTCACCTGATACAACGAGCCCATTGTGGCACTTGTTGGTGGAATGATGTTGTTCACAAAGAAAAACAGTGCGTCTTCTGGTCGTAGTTGAGTTCGCTTGCGAATCAAAAAGTAAAATTGACCTACTGTAAGGTCAGAAGGTACCAAATACTTTTGTTTATCAAGATCACTAATTCTGGCCTTGGGACCTTTCTCAACAATTACCTAAAATTTGGATTGAAAAAAAAAAAAAAAAAAAAAAAAAAAGAAAAAATTATTTGCATCTAAAAATTTATATATACACACACAAATGGATGGTGGGGAAATTGAGTGCAATCGTAAATCTACGTTACAATTTTACATTTGTAGAATTTAAATAATTTTCAAAATGTTACCGATGAGACCTTGAGAATATATTTTTACATATATTTATATATACGCACATTCATACATGTATATACGAGTTATTATTGTGATGTCGTCATCGGTGAATGACAATGGCGATTTATGTTGTGCTTGACTCTATCATACCATCGTCATCACCAATGTTTATTTCCCATTATTAATATTATAACAATATTTCTTCACTACGATATATTTATTCTTGTGTAAATTAAACTTACAGGAACTCTGTCAGGATATTTTCGTCGAATTTTCTCGCCTTCGGCCTTCCTCTTCTCAAAGGGATGTTCTTCCTTGTATTGAAATTTCATGATCGCGTAAACCGCGTCAAAATGTCACTTGATAATATCTAATATTCTTGTCTTCGATAAAATATTTAATTTAATTTAATAATCAAAGTTTTTTTTTATTTAAATACAAAATATATTTTGTCCCTTTGACAGCTAAATAAATGAAAACAGATGAGAGAAAATACTTCTACCAATGATAACGAATAACTCTTAAGTAATTTTACCACACAATATTTGACTGTATTAGATATATATGTGAATCTGTTCGACAGTCAACAATATTGACGCTTGCGCAGTAGCGATATAAAATACACACACACAAAAGCACACGGTCGAACTGCGCACTCTGTTTTTAATCATTTTTATACTACGCTCTCTCCAACTAATCCCGAATTTTTTGAATTGATGTATACTATGATAATTTTAATGTGACATGAAAATCATATACAATCACTATCATTAGTCAAATTATTTTTTAATTATATAAGTTCTTACATAATTTTAAATATATATTTAAATTGCATAAGAATATATTAATGACAAATATAAAAGTATTAATGCGCAAAATACATGCTTTACCAACATTATGATACGCTTATTTAATAATCAGCTGTGCTCTTTTTTTTTTTTTTTTTCTTTTTTTCATTCATAAATAACAATCAAAAATTAGATTTTCCGATGACATTTATTTATATACTTGTATACAAAACAGATGTTAATTGTATGTAAATAAAAAGACAACAAAAAAAAAAACACATTACTCTGCATCCTCTTCATCGTCATCTTCTTGGCTAGTAATTTGGAAGTAACGAAGTTCATATGTGTCTTTATTTTTTGATACTACACGAAGCCAATCACGTAGTTTATTTTTCTTCAAATACTTTTTCGTCAAGTATTTAAGATACCTATTAAACATAAAAATATTCATCACAATTAGTGCAAATATCGGTTTCGCTATGAGTTTTTAAAAATTTGCGCACGATTTTTTTTTTTTTTTCGTTTTATTGATACATTGAAATAATAAATATGATTTAATAGTATATTGAAAAATTAAATTTGGTGCAACGTTACTCACCTCTTAGAGAAATCTATGTCACTATTTACTGACACTTTATTCTTGTTTCGCTCTAAAGTCACATAATTTCCAAAGTTGCCTGTTTTACCATTGATTTTGATACGTTCTTGAAGATACTTCTCCTGTAGGGAAATCAAACATTTAATTGAAAAAAAAAAAAAAAAAAAAAAAAAAAAATATTTAGTCTGTGAGGATGTAACTTACGAAACTAGCAACATCCATGATATTATCTTCAACTGGATGAGTGCAATCAATGGTGAATTTTAGGGAAACCTTTTTCTTCTGGTGTTTCCCACGTAAATGTGTCTTTTTGGCAACTGGTGCCTTCACAGTTTTCTTCGCACCGATTTGCTGTGAAAAAAAAACGAAGGTTCCATAATTAATACAACTGTCCAATTATCTTCAATAATAAGTTTGAAAATAAAATTGTTGAACTTGTCTATGATGTGGAACAAGCGTCTATGACAAAAATATGATAAACGTGTGAGTACATAAGTTGAAATTTTAATCCACATATTATTATCACATCACACCACAAATTTATCATGTAATATAAATATAAAATTCTTTATAAATTATATCTCACGATTATAATTAAATTTTACAACTATTTTAAACTTATTATTATATATTTTCCAATTTTCACAAGATACACAACTTACCGGAGCCATATTTGCACCTTACAAAAGACCGAAAGAGCCACACTTCATACGAGGCAGACTTTCGTTGAAATGGTAGAGGGGGCAAGAAGACTCAGATACCATCTATAGTTCACTTGGTTGTATTATATTTTTTGGTTTGAGACCGGTCACCCGAAGTATTTATACCTCGTGTTCTTGGTTGTAATTAAAATCATCTAGGAATTGTTTACCATTTTTCTTTCATAATAATATTATTGATTGAAAAATGAATGAAGATAAAAAAAACACTGTATTTTCATGGTTTAAAACTCGACAGGGAAGATTAGTTGTAAGAATTTTTGCAGGTGTTGTATCTTGTGGTGCATTTGCTGTACCACATCTAGCCCAAACTTTATTTTTGGATAATTACCGTGATTTTTCAATATTACGCAGGCAAGAATATATATTTTTATATATTGGATTTACTACAATTTTACTATTAATTATATGAATTTTCAGATCAAATAAGCCCGTCAAACTTACTCCTCATTTGGAAGAACTTTGGACGGAAACTATTAATGATGTACCTTTACGTGAATATCAAAAGAAACTTGTTAATGCTATTATAGTTCCCACTTATGAGCCTACACATGTAGGATCTTTGCGTACGAAATTTGGCTCATTTATTGGTTTACCTTTTTTTTTTAACTACATCGATCTTAAAGAAGCCCTTGCTCAAACTCTTATGCTGAATGGTGAGCCAATATCTTCAGATTGTGAAGCAGCAAACAAAATTTACGAGAGTTTAGTACTGTCTGACGATGCTAAGAAATATGCTATTGCACAAGCAATATTATTGTCGAACAATCAAATGTTAATAATTCAATCGGCAGCAAATTGTATCACTGTTCTTGGAGCTTATTTTAATGCCCAATACTTGAATGATAAATTTTTATTATTTAAAAAACCTATAATTATACGTTTTTCAATGTATGCATTAGTTGCGTCACTTGCTTGGGGTATTTGGACAATACAAAAAGAATTACTCTTCAAGTATTATGAAAATGAAGTGCATGAGACTTTGTCAAAGTTTGACATAAATTACATCATAGGTGCAATTGAATATTATACCAAAGGATATCAACGTTTTATTTCAATGTTGTCTCTTCAAACTGGAAAAATTGAAGAGTCAATCATTTCTGACGATTATATGGATAATAAAACTTTAAAGGAAATACAGCGGTGGACAAAACCAAAAGTTGCATTTGAAAAAAAATTGAAAGAACTGAATAACATTGGAATTCCTAAAAAATCAACGATTGATGAGACAGTCGCTTCATATCCGGCTGTATAAGAATTACACATTGATTTTCATTTTTTCTAATTAAATTATTTAATATAAATACAAGTTAATTATCATGTATATCCACCATCAATATAAATTGAAAAAATTTTCAAGATTTGATTTTGTATTTATATACATAGTTGTTGAATCTAGAATTAATGTATAGAAATTGACCCGTTAAAATACGGAAACAGTAAATAAATTAAACAATTTGTTGAAAAAATCATTATTAATGTTTTCATAACAACTAAAAATATATTATTCGTATATTTGTTATTTTGTATTTATTATTATTAAATAAAAAGTGTAAGTAATCATTAATATTCCATTCTTTTTTTTTTTTTTTGTTTAATATTTTTGTAAAAGGCGTGCCAGGTACAGGCATTCTCAATATTACTGACAGTTTATTAAATTACCGATTGCTATCTACACTAGTTAAAAATTAAATTGCACCATGTGATACAATTATAATATTATTGTGGTCCTAAAATTAACATTTGCCTTTTCCTTTTACGTTAAACCTAATGATCCCAACTAAAATATAAAAAAAAAAAAATTGAAATATTTATCATATAAATAAAAATTGATAATTAATAATTCTCACCAATGTTAATTTATACTCTTCTTTTTTGAGTATCTTATCAGTTTGGTCTTGATCAAATTTTACAACTGCTGCAATGACTCTCGCCAAAACTAAAGTTTCTTTTCCCATCATATATTCATAAAGAATATTTCTCAGGTATTCAATCTCTGTTGAATCATCCAATGTTTCATGTCGAATTTTTACAAGTTTTCGCAATTCAACTAATTCTCGACGTTGATTAATTAACGTTTGTTGCAATGAATGAAATGAGCCAGTGTTAGATTGTACCGCTGCCATTGCCATTGCAGAAACATTTTCAAGTTCCTGTATATAAAAATTAATAAAAAATACAAATGGTCTCATTCATATGTTATACCATATTACAGGATGTCAAAATAGTATTTTAATTTAATGATGATGAAAGATACAAATAAAAAATATGACGAAAAAAAAAAAAAAAAAAAAGAAAATAAAAGAAAAGAAAATCATACCTCGGGGTTTTGATCAATATTTTCATCATTCTGAAATGAAATGTTAAATAAATAAAATAAATAAAAGTATTTTAAAGCTGAATAATTAAATATATGTAATGATTAAATAAAGTGTATCAATTAAATGATGAAATATTAGCCAAGATCAGATACTACATTAATTAAAAATTTCTGTACTCACAAATTTATTCTTCTTCCATTCATTAGTCAACTCATTAATTATAGCGTTATGCTTGGTTTCCAATTGATCACACTTTTGTTTAACGACCTCTCGCCATTTGATATCACACTCTTTCAACTCATTAGCATGCTCTATTTTTATAGATGCAATTGTTTCTATAAGTTTTTCAATTTCTCTATTACCATCATCAGGCTTTCCTCTACTTTTTAAATTTTCTATTTCCTCCGATTTCGCTGTCAATTCATGTTGAAAATCTTTCAATTGCTCCCGATATTGTTGAACTAATTCAGATTCATAATTTTTTTGCCAATCTAAAGTAATCATACAATTGAAATATTATTTACTGTATTCGAATAAATAATTATAATACAATGAAATGAACTCACCGAATTTTTGATCGAGAGCCGCTTGTATTTCTGTATCTTTATCATGAAGACGTGCTTGAAATTCTTTTACCAATTGTTGCATACGCAACGCTTGTTCTGCTTCAAAAGTGGCTAATTGTGTACGCAAAACTTCAGCTGTATTTTTCAACTCTTCATTTACACTTTCAATTTTAGTTTGTGCGGCTTGATTTGCAATAAACATAGACTCTTTTTCTTGCAATTGCGATTGTAATTCTTCGACGACACGTCGTAGATGATTTTCGGCTTGTGTATCATGATTTTCTTGCTGTGATTCTTCTATTTCAATTTCTTTTTTTAACTGTGCAATTTGATTCAAATATACTTGTGATAATTTCTCCAATTCATCTACTCGTTCTTCCAATAAATTTTTATCATCTTGAAGTAATTGATTTGCTTTCGACAATTCATTTTCTACATTTTTCAATTCTTTCTTTTCAATCTCAGATTTTTCTTTATAATTTTGAAGATCTTCTATTGTTGTCTGTAAATTATTACTCTCTTGAATTTGACATTTTAAGTCATTATTGATAATTCGCTGTTGATCTAATTCTGATTCTAATTCTTTATTTTTATTCAACAAATTAATAAGTCTTTCTTCTAGATTTTTATATTCATCATCTCGAGTTTGAAGTTCCATATTTGTATTGAATAATTTAGTATTTTCATCTGTCAATTGTGCAATATGTTTTGAATAATTATCATTGAGATGTAATTTTTCATTTTCTAAATTTTCAAGAGTTTTTTTAACAACTAATAAACTTTCAATTTCACAATCTTTTTCTTGAATTATTTTTGTAAATTTTACCTTACAATGTTTCAATTTTTCAATAAATTCATTTTTTGCTTGCACCATATCTGTTAAATTTTGTATCTGAATATTTAATGCTGATTTTTCATCGGAATGTTTTGAATAGTCGGCAATTAAATTTTGTGATTTATTTAATTCTTCTTGTAAAAGTGTTGCATTTCGTTCGACTTCAGATTTTGCATTTTCATATTGTCTTGAAATTGTATTATATTTATCCATCATATTTTTTAATTCAATTGAATTTTCTTCAATATTATTTTTATATGCATTATTTTCAGATTCTATTGTAGAAATTTTCATTTGAAAGCTCTCGATTTTTTCAGCCATTTCTTTCTTCAATTTTTCACATTCTTTTTCTAAAATTACTATCTGTTCTTTATTTTTTATTAAATCCTGTTTTTCATCATTGTATTGAATAATTTTTTCCTCGTGTTCTCTATTTTTTTGACGCATCACATCAATTTCTTTTTCCAACTTATGTATTATATCCAGTTGATCAGCATATTTAAATTCGATTTTTCGTAACTTTTCATCCAATAAATCTTTCTCTACAACAATTTCCTGTATATAATTTTCCATTTTGGTCTGTTCATTTGTAATATTGGAAATTTCAGAATTTTTAATATTCAATTCTGCTATTAATTCACCATTTTTCGCTTCGAAATCACATAATTTTGAATTTATATTTATGATTTCTAAATTTTTTTCTTGCAATTCGCTTTCATAAGATTTAATTTTTTCATCAGAATTTATGGTATTTAATTGGGATTGATAATTGTATAAAGTGCATTGTATTAATTGAGAAATTTTAAAAATTTCATCATTATAATGGTTTTTATTATCCATAAAAGTTGATTTTAATTGATCACAATTATTTTTTAATGAACGAATAGTTTCCGTGTAATTGCCAATATTTTGAATTAAATTGTTTCTTTCCTTCATTAAATTATCGCAAATATTAGTATTATCTTTTAATTTATCATTGAGATGATTTATAATTGATCGATTATTTATCAGGTCATTTTCTAATTTGGCAATGTCATCACACTTGTTTTGAAATTCTACTTTTAATTTTTCATAATTATCTTTCGATTCTTTAGTCAATTGAATCATCTCAGTATTTTGCGCTTGAATTTTTTTTTTCGCTTCATCAAGATCTGCCACATACACATCGATCATTTCATTTAATGATTTTATTATTTCTTCTTGTTGTGAATTATTTTTATATTCAATGTTGTTTGATTCTGTTGGTACTGCGTTAATTTTTGCAAATTCATTTTCAACAATTACTGCAGGAATATTTACAGGTGTATCCGCTATTTCTAAATTTTTATTGGATGCTACCTGAGTGATATCTCTAATTTGCATTGAATTTTTTAATTCTAATGTCAATTGTTTTATTTGCTCCTCTTTTATTTTAAGTTCATGATGAATCAATAATTTATTTTCGGCAAGAGAAATCGCTGATTCTTCTTCAACTTGTTTCATTGCATTTATTTTTTCATTCAACACAATTATTTCAGCCTTTGCTTCATGCAAACGATCCGTTACCAACTGAAGTTGTTCACGATTAGAATTTTTTACCATTTCTAAATCACGTTCCAGAATTATTTTATCTTGCATGGTTTCTGAAATTTTATCTTTACTACGCTTTAATGATTCTTTATATTTCAAGAGTAAAGTTTCCAATTTTTCCAATTTATTTTTCAATTGTTGATTCTCCTCGGTTAATTGTAATTGAACCGATGAATCTACTGTATCAACAATAAGTGGCTGTTCACTTGAAATATTACCAAGTTGTTCAACAGAATAATCATTATGTATTTTATCCTGATTATCCGTAATATCAATTAAATTTTCTTGATTTTGAAATGCTATTAGTGCTGATGAACCATTCGCCTGCAACAACTTTACCTGTCAAGTTTTAAATAATAATAAAAAATATATAATAAATCTTCCCTTCAACCATTTATATATATATATATATATATATATGCAATAGCATATGCAAAAAAATTATGCAGCAAAAACTCACTTTTGTATTTAACGTATCAATAATATGACCTTTTTCTTCAATATCATTGCGTAGTGCTTCTTCCAAATGTGCTTTTGCTTGCTGTTCTAATTGGCATTGCTCTTTTAAATCTGCGATTCGTCGCAAAGCTTTGTCCTGAGTTTCAACAAGCAACGATTCCAATTTACTCTTGGCCCTCTCCATCTCACGATAATAATTAACTAAATCTGCATAACGCCCGCGGTACCTTTGATACTTTGTTTGAATTTTACGATAAGCCGCATAAATTTGTTCTTTTGATATTTGATCAAATTGCGGATTAATATGTTCATCAGCTTCACTCGCTGATTGATCCATATCAGACTGTAATTTTGAAAATTAAATAAAACAATACAATAATTATGAATAAAGTAAATTTATACTAACTTGCAAATGATATGTGCTCCCAGGACTCTCATAGATTGGAAATAATCCTGATGTATCTATACTAGTTATACTATTTACTGATGATGTTCTTGACAGTCCCATTGAATTTGATGAATATGATGTTAAATCAACAGGTTGGAGTTTATATTTATCGGGAGTATTTTTCAGTGTATCTATATAAATTGAAAAAAAAAAAATAATAAATAATAAATACATATACTGTCAGAATTATAAAACAATGTGAAATCTCACTTACCATCGTCACCTTCAGAAATACTAAAATTGTCATTTGATGTAGATAATTCTGATGTAGAAATGTTCGTGATGCTTGGCACAGCCTATTGAATATAATATAAAAATACACAAATTCATAATATATATTAAACAAATAAATATCACATAACATTTTTGAATTCAAAGCAGTAATATGTATTGTCAACATATACCTGTGCTAATTGCTGCATACTTGCCTGCAGTCTGGCAGGCGATTGTTTCATTTCCTCAGCAAGTTTGTCTTTGAATTTTTTAAACATTTTGATCTGATATTTTCTCAATTAATATGCTATTATAATTTTAATTTTCAATAGACAACCGTGTTACTTCATGTCATTCAATATATTATAAGCCTCTTATCACATTTATCAATTTCTATATTGAACGTACGTATCTATTATTATATATATTTCTGTCATATTATGTACTACTTTAGATTTGTTGTATACGTATATGTGCAATATCAGAGCAATGTGGATTTTAACACGGTCGCCACCTATATTTTTTTGGTTCCAACAATACATCATGATAATGTCTCTCACAATGTATTATTATGTTTCGAAAAATTTTCATAAGAGGCGTTGTATTCGAGTTTGCCGGCGAGGGGAAATAAGCTCAAGGTAATCGAAACAAACTAAGTATCGAAGCCCATTCTTCGACTGATAGCAGGTGAAGTTGTAATTAGGGGCAATATAGTGCTCATTATAATTTCTACGAAATAAAAATTTGTAGTAGGCGTATGTACATATGCCATAGTCACAGTCAAATACTCCGTTGAAAGTAGTGTTTTTTTTTTTGTTTTTTTGTTTTATTTATTTAGAGTCTCTTGGCTCTGTACATTTGTTGAGGTGCACCAATAATAATTTTTTTTAACCGAATGTCAATTTAATAATTGAATAAATATAACTAAAATGGTAAGTTAATAATAACATATTCTAATTACACAATTAAATACACGAGATCAAATGGGTATTATACATGTATATAAATGTGAATAAATGTAATGCAAAGAAAAAAAGAAAAAAAAAATTAATATAACCTTAATTATTTTGAATTTTCAAGACAATGAATACTAACTTTCAGGCATCAAATGACAGCATTCAATCACCGGCTTTGCCGGGATTCCCGCCAGCAGCACCTAATATTCCACCAGCTGCTTTTGTTCCACCTATGATGCCTGCAGCATCATTTATTCCACCACCACATCCAGGATTAGCCTCAGGACCACCAACAATAATTCCACCACAATTTTCCATTCCTCCACCTGGATTTGGTTTTCCAATTGGTGCAACCGGACAACCTGCTGATGCTTCACCAGGAGTAATTGGTATTTAAATTAGTTAAATATTTTTTTAAATGAATAATAAATTGTGGATTATAAATTAATTAATAATAATTTTATAGCGGCTCCACCTCAAATAGGTGCATCCCTTGTGAATGCACCACCAACAGTCCCATCGACATTGTCCGAAACAACTTCATCACCAACCACAGCATCAATAAATACCGGTACAATAATAATCAATGACGGTATTAATTCTGAAAAAAAATGTGACTGGTCTGAGCATAAAGCTCCAGATGGTCGAACATATTATTATAATGTTACGACAAAACAATCGCTTTGGGAAAAACCTGATGAATTAAAAACCCCTAGTGAATTATTACTATCGCAATGTCCATGGAAAGAATATAAATCGGAAAATGGAAAAATATATTATCACAATGTTACAACTAAAGAATCTAGATGGACAATACCAAGTGAGTTGGAAGATTTAAAAAATAAAATAATAGCAGAAGAAGCAGTTATTACTGCTGCTGCAGCAGCAGCGGCCAATGTAAATTCAACAAATTCCGGATTAGGAGTGACGTGTTTGAAGCAACATCCTTTACCAGTATCAGTATCATCGTCATCAGTGCCACCGTCAATTAATAATTTACCATTGCAAAATTCAACAAATGAAACGACGGCGAGTGGTAAATCTGCAATTGAACAGGCCATGGCTGCAACATTAGCGGCGATTAATATTCCAACTCCACCATTAAAACCCGATGATGACAGTAATTCGGCAAAGGGATCGGCTAATGGTAGTCGTACAAGTACACCTGAACCAAAAATGCAATTCAAAGATAAAAAAGAGGCAATTGAGGCTTTCAAAGAATTATTAAAAGAACGTGATGTACCATCGAATGCTACGTGGGAGCAAGCCGTTAAAATGATACAAAATGATCCGCGTTATCCACAAATGAAGAAATTAAATGAACGTAAACAAGCATTTAATGCATATAAAACTCAGAAACTCAAGGAGGAACGTGAACAAGAGAGATTGAGACTGAAAAAAGCTAAAGAAGATCTCGAACAGTTTCTTCTTAATCATGAACGAATGACAAGTACGACAAAATATTACAAGTGTGAAGAAATGTATGGCAATATTGAAGTTTGGCGAGCTGTTGGTGATGCGGATCGTCGTGATATTTATGAAGATGTAATATTTAATTTAGCTAAACGTGAAAAGGAAGAATCGAAGCAATTGAAAAAACGTAATACAAAAAGATTAGCACAAGTGTTGGATACAATGACAGATGTGACATATCATACAACATGGCAAGAAGCACAAGCATTATTAATACAACATTCAGCATTTGCTGAGGACGCTGATTTACTTGAAATGGATAAAGAAGATGCACTGTTGGTATTTGAAAATCATATTCGGCAATTGGAAAAAGATGAAGAGGAGGAAAAGGATCAGGATAAAAAAAGAAGAAAGAGACAGGAACGAAAGAATCGCGATGGTTTTATAAGTTTACTCGATGAATTACACGACCAAGGAAAATTAACGTCAATGTCTTTATGGGTAGAGCTTTATCCAATGCTTTCTGCTGATTTACGTTTTTCCGCAATGCTTGGTCAACCCGGTTCAACACCGCTTGATTTATTTAAATTCTATGTTGAAGATTTGAAATCACGCTTTCACGATGAGAAAAAAATAATACGAGAAATATTGAAGGATAAAAATTTTGAAGTTCAAGTTAATACAACATTTGAAGAGTTTGCAACAGTTGTGTGTGAAGATTGTAAATCAGCGATGTTAGATGCGGGTAATGTAAAATTAACGTATAATCTTCTATTAGAAAAGGCGGAAGCACGTGAAAAGGAACGTGTAAAAGAAGAGACACGAAAATTCAAAAGACTCGAAATGGGCTTGAAAAATTTATTCAAAAGTATTGAAATTGATTATCAAATGAGTTGGGACGATGTGAGAGCTAAAATTGAAGAATCACCAGAGTTCAATGCCATTACTCTTGAGAGTGAAAGGATAAGAATATATAATGAATACCAACATGAATTAGAGGAGAGCTGTAGTCATCATCATATTAGAAGTAGGAAGAAGAAAACAAGAAAACCTAAGAGAAAATCAAGATCGAGATCACCCAGTGAGTCTGAAACTAGTGAAAAAGGTGGTGGCGTCGGAAGAAAAAAATCACGCGTTTCACGATCTCTCAGTGTACACAGTAAATCGGAGAGCTCAGAATCTGAGGATAAGAAATCTAGAAGAAAGAAAAATAAAAAGAAACGTGGTCGTAGTCATTCTCGTTCGCGTTCACGCCTACCATCATCTGAAGAATCGCCAGAGAGAAGACGACGCGGTGAGGACAAACACCGACGACCATCAGGACACAGTGAGATGTCTGCTAATGAAAATGGTGAACAACATCACGAACTTTCAGAAGATGAATTGGAAAAACAACGAGCACAATTGCTACGTGAACTACAAATGCAACAAGAAGAAAATTAAAAAATTTTTTTTTTTTTCTTCACCTATCAGTCATTTATCTCATACCTTATCTCTTTTATGTTTATTAAATGACTCAATAACATTTTTTTTTTTTTTTTATTTTCCTCTATGTACCCTGGATGGTATAACAGAAAATCAAGAATGAGTAAATTAAAATTTTACAAAAGAAAAAAAAAAAAAGACATTTTATGTCACTTTTACCAGTAGTCGTATGTACATATTTTAGTGCTTCGATAAATGTTAATATTCGTACTTCATATAAAAATTTTTTTGTTACTTTATTTCCTTAATGTATAACACAAATCCTTAATATGTAAATCCAAGTAATAATAATTCATTTTCGCTGTGTTGTCACATGATCTGAAAGAGTAAAAAAAAAAAAAAAAAAATTGAACAAAAGCGGCAATTAAATAAAATTAAATATATGTGACCACTGAATAATGGTTTGTATGCCTTGATTTATGCTACATGAACACGCTTGTATTGTGAATATATGTACTCGTAAATATATGTTCACATATATTTAGGTCGATCATTTCCAATTGAATAATCTCTACAATAATCTATATATATATAAGTGGCTGATGAAATTTGTACATAATTATTATTAAAATTTTGCGAAAAATCATTTTGGAAAAGTCAAAAATTCGGGGTGACCTTCTAGAAAATTCCCGCAGGTATACGTGCGTAGGCGCATTCATACGAATACATCGTTGAGTTCAGACGTGGCAGTTTTATATTACGTGTTCAATTTCATATTAAATAAATAAAAAATGTTAAATATTTGTCGGCAGGTGTTGATAAACAACCCACAAAAGTGAGTAGTATCATTTATTGGAGTATTCAGATTTAAAATTGAATTTAATATATAATTTTTTTAAATTAATAAGAAAAAAAAAAAAAAAAAAAAAAATGTACGAAAATCAACTTCGGAAATTGCTGTAATATTGTGTTTACATGACTCGATAATTAATAAATATATAGAAGTTATTTTTAAAAATGATTTATCAAAAGACTACTATGAACATTTGGAAGAATAACTTGAAAAAAAAAAATTTATTATTATTCACAATTAATAAATAGTAAAATTCATTAATTTCATTATTGTTAGTAACCAATAACATATGAGTCAGAGGTTATAATCACGCTAAACGTGATAATATTGAGGAAGTAAAAATTTTGTCAATTATATAATTCATATCAGATGGAAGAAAAAAAAAACAAAACAAAACAAAGAACAAAAAAATTCGATATCACATGAATTAAATTATACTTAATTTATAAATTGAAATATATTTGCTGATAATTTTCAAAATCTTAAGTAATATATTCTCTTATTGAGTCGGATTAAGAGAAAAAAAAAAAAAAAAAAATTTAACGAAATAGTATAATACAAAAATAAATTGTTGAATCTATTTAAGTTCAATGACAAACAACGTTACACAAATAGAGTTACAAACTAAACAAAAAATATCTGAATGAAGACCAATACAGTAGTACAGCCGTATCAGTTGGTAACAAGGTCATTCTCACTTGTCAAAATCGATGCATTGATAACGCGTTATCTTTTTTCTTTACATATCGAACATTTCGCACATTGTAATTATTGTCGATAATGTCTTATCAATACACTTGCTACACGATTATCGTATGTTTATATTTACAAAATTTGCAAATACTTCAAAATAATTAATATTAATTATCAAACAATTATTTAATTGCAATTAATAAGTAGAATATCATCATATTCATACAGTTATTTTAATTAATTCATATTCTTTAAAACAGAGTATATACGCCAATAGTTGCAAGATGCATATCGAGTGTTGTTCCAATGGTGGATATTCCACAAATTCCGTTAATAAACGAACCTTTACTCGATTACAAAAAAGGCAGCAAAGAACGTGGAGAATTAGAAAAAGTCCTTCATGAAATGTCTAATCAATGTGAAGATGTACCGATTGTTATTGGAAATGAGGAAATTCGTACCAATAACGTTAAATATCAAGTTATGGTAAATATAAATTTTCACATATTTTTAATGATGAAAAATAATTATGACAATTTATATATTATTTCAGCCGCATAATCATAGCTCAAAAATTGCCAAATACTACCATGCAAGTCCGGATTTAATACAAAAAGCAATTGATGTTGCGGTAAAAACTCAACGTGAATGGGAAAAAGTGCCAATTGAAGAGCGAATAAAAATTTGGTTAAAAGCAGCAGATTTAATGGCTGGAAAATATCGACAAATTCTCAATGTCTCTACAATGCTGGGTCAAGCTAAAACTGTTATTCAGGCGGAAATTGATAGCGCTGCTGAGCTCATTGATTTTTTCAAAATTCATGCATATTTTGTTACTGAAGCATTGAAATACAAGCCAATATCAACGAATCCAAAAGAAACCCTCAATTCAATGAGATATCGTGGAATGGATGGTTTTATCGCTGCCATTTCACCATTTAATTTTACAGCAATTGGTGGTAATCTTAGTTATACTCCAGCTCTCATGGTAAATATAAATTTTTTCATCTTGATACTGGATTTTTAATATATTTATAATAATTTAATTTTTTTTTTTTTTTTTTTTTTTTTTTTTTTTCAAGGGTAATGGAGTAGTTTGGAAACCCTCTGATACTGCAGTATTATCAAATTGGACAATATTTAAAATTTGTCGTGAAGCTGGTGTACCAGCAGGAGTTGTAAACTTTGTTCCTGCCCACGGTCCAGATTTCGGCAATACAATTACGGCATCTCCATTATTGGCTGGAATAAATTTCACTGGGTCTGTACCAACATTCAACCATCTTTGGCGTCAAGTTGGAAATAATATTAATAATTACCGAAATTATCCAAAATTAATTGGCGAGTGTGGTGGGAAGAATTATCATTTTATTCATTCAAGTGCTGATGTAGATAGTGTTGTAATAGGCACAATACGCAGTGCATTTGAGTATAGTGGCCAAAAATGTTCAGCTTGTAGTAGAATGTATGTTCCTGAATCGCTTTGGCCCAAAATTAAAAGTGGTTTAGTATCAATTTGTGATCAACTGAAAATCGGTCAAGTTGATGATTTCAGTGTATTTACAAGTGCTGTTATTGATGCAAATGCATTTAAACGAATCTCTGGCTACATTGAACATGCCAAAAAATCTGCAAATTTAGAAATAATTTCTGGTGGTAATTATGATGACTCACGTGGGTATTTCATTGAACCCACAATTGTTGTGAGCAAAGATCCGAAAGATAAAATAATGACCGAGGAAATATTTGGACCAGTACTCACAATTTATGTGTATCAAGATAAAAATATTAATGAAACTATGGATTTAGTTGAATCATCCACGCCGTATGCTTTGACTGGTGCTATTTTCAGTCAAGATCTCGATTGGGCAAAAATGGCATTGGAAAAATTCAAATATACAGCGGGTAATTTTTATATTAATGATAAATCCACGGGTTCTGTTGTCGGTCAACAGCCATTTGGTGGTAGTCGAATGTCGGGCACTAACGATAAAGCTGGCGGACCACATTATGTTCTTCGATGGTCATCGCCTCAATCTATTAAAGAAACATTTGTGCCATTACGAAATTATGCATATGATTATATGAACTTGTGAGATTGTGAAATGATTAATTTTTTTCCTCATTCGAAATCAGTCTGAAAAATAATTTACAAATATTCTCAACAAATCGCCATAATTTTTTTTTTTATTATAACTGCAAATACATATGTAATTCAATTTCTTTTCAATCTGATAAATGTTTTTTGTTTTTTTTATATATTTAATGTTATCAATTAATAATACATACATCAAGTATCATGAAATTTTATCCAGAATAATTCAAAATATCACATATAAATGTATTTTTCTATTGACGGGATTTTCCTTTAATAACTAAAATGTATTAGTAATCTGTCGTAGTTAACAATCTCCGTTTGTAACATTTATTTTATTTTATTTTATTTTTTTTTTTTTTTTTACAATTTATAAAACTAATCGATCTGACTGATGATAATTTTGATAAAATCGTGCATCAAACAGCATTGATATTATTAGTGTTATTCTTATTAATGACTGATAAATAATTTTATTTTTACAATGGCAATAATAAATTTCATATAATGTAATATACATATACATATACATGTGTGTACAGTTCTGGGGATTGTGCGGTGTAAAAAATTTTCTACAGGACAATAATTTTTTATTTTCCTCATGATGTTATTTGTTCGTGCAAAATTTAGATAATGAACACTACTAAACTGCGAGACTGATCACCACTAAACTGTCATAGAAATTTATTTATTTTTCAAATATCAATTGATTTCATCATATTTGAGAATCCAGTCTTTCAAATTCATTTTTTTGTTTCTTTCATAATGAATATTTTGTATGAATTTCATTTCACTTTACATCTTGTAAGTAAAATATTGAATTAGTATTTAATTGAAAAACAGTAGATTTCTTATGCTTATTAATTAGAAAACGTATTTTACATTTAATTTTTGTGGGTTTTCGTATTAATAAAGATTATTCCAACACAATATGAGTTAACGTATTTGTATTATATAATAATTATTTATTACATGTATATTATTTACAAAAATGAATGTTGTTGAGACATTATTTCATTTTTTTTTTTAAATTTTTTATTTAAATGCAGGTACAAATCTACAACGAAAAACAAGAATGAAACTAGAAGAAACCGTAAAAATATTGATTTTAACCAATACTTTAATTTATATTTTAAATTAATAATTTTTCAATCGTTATATTCGTAATGATTTTTAATGTTTCTACGTTTTTTTATAAGTAATGAAAAATGATGACAGTAAATAAATGAGAAAACATAAGTGAGAGAAAAAAAAAAAAAAGATAAACTAATTGTTGAAAAATAATAACTATATTATATAATATATTTACAAGACTTTGAGTGACATGGCAAGAGTATATATTAATTATCTCATTTACAACCACGGATGCCATGATGGATCCATTCGACAGAGATTATCATGACTATTAGCGGCAGCCACTAATGTATTAACTTTGCTGTCAGTACCATCAAAATTCGCGAGGGAATTCAATCGCGACATAATTGCACTGACTGCACGAGTTACCATTGTGATCAACAAATCCCCTTTCATGTCTGTGGATGATTGAGATGCATTTTCTATATCTTCCTGCTTTCTATGATGATCAGCAATAACTTCATCACGCAAAATGGCCCGTAATATTGTATGGACCTTGAATGATGGCTGCACAAGACAACGTGCCGTTGCAATAGTTGATGCAGTTAATGGTCCAGTTACTCCTATTGAAAAAAAAAAAAAAAAAAAAAAAAAAAAATATATATATATATATATATGTATATTAACACTAGAACTACCAAGGGGGTCAAAATGACTTGTTTGACATTTTTTAAAATTAAAAATGTTTAAATTTTATATATATTTTTTATATATATATATAAATAAAAAAAAAAAATTTAATTTTAAAAAATGTCAAACAAGTCATTTCGATTCCTCTTGGTAGTTCTAGTGTTAAATCACGTATTTTAGAAATAGTGAATAAAAAAAGCGAGTAAAAAATTAAATAGTTTACCTGTAGCGGTGAGGAATTCTAAAATGTTTGGTGTTAATCTAAATGGTACTGGTCTATTGGCATCCAATTCACCAGTTGAATCATCAACATCAAATTTAAAGTAGGCAACATTTATCAGACCAGAATCTTGATGGACGTACATCATATCGGGATTTAATCGAGTTAAATGAAGAACATATTCCGCAAAACAGGCGAGTGATAATTGAAGAATAAACATTTTTCTGAATGTCCAATAATCAGTTGCAGCTGGGAATGTTTTGATCGCCCAATCTTTTAGCATTCGCCTTGGGACCATTGTTGTTTGTACTTCTTTAAGAATATCACGCAATATTTGATGACTAGCTTGGGCACCACGTGCCTGTACTGTCGCCAATTTTTCATAATATTTTGCGATTGGTGCATCATATTCCATTCCCATTTTGTTACAGGACAATTTGTAAATGTCTAGGAGTGATATTGACGCTGGATTATCTTCGACCAATCGCATTTGTGGCGATACAGCAACCACTCGTGGAACAGTAAAATGAAGAAATCGTCGAGAAGTTTCTTTTTGTTTAGCTAAATAATGATTAAGCATACGCAATAGTTGAAGAACTCTTTCTTCACGTCGTGCATCTCCTAGTCCCGCATCATTTACAACTAAATATGGATATAAACGTCCATTATGTCCCCGAATTCTCAATCTTCTTGCTGCCGTATTGTGTCTCTGTACAACTTCAACACGGGGCATAAATCGTGCTATTCTCACATAATAGTGCGAGTGTTTAGGTAATAAAAATTCACCGGGTAACTCAACTTCAGCAGTTTTTAAACTAAAATTACTTAGAAAACGACATTTTTCCTCGATTAAAAATGACTTTGGCAACTGTTTTGTTTTTCCTTCAAGTATTTTAATCCATTTTTTCAATTTACTAATAAGATTGTGGAGTAATCGTGCGCCTGGAACATTAAAATCAAAGTCTGATGTAAATTGTCCTTTCATTTTTTGAAATACCGGATCTTGAACTGTAGCTTGAGCTCGTCGTGCCAATGATTCCGATGCTGCAGATCCAAATGTATTATTAACACTCTGTGTCGGTGATATATTTTCAATGCCAATACCAAATGTTGATACGAGTTTTTTAACAAAATTCAATGTATGTGGGGTTATTATTGCTTCAGAAACTGCACCCCGATTTTCAAATGCAATAGTATAACATTTAACTAATCCCTGTCTGAGTTGTCGCAACACTTCTTCATACCATGTTTCTCTAAACCACACCATTTGATCGACAATACCCTCTAAGCTCGATAAAATTGTTGGATGTATATCTCGTTGCATGTGCATAATTTTTGAGCATCTCCACATGGGCGGTGTAGCACGAATTGGACCAGTTTCCGTTGGTGCTGTAACTTGTTGAACTGTAGCACCACCACTACCACCACTAACTGGGGTGGTAACCTTATTATCACTATCATTGCTATTATCATTACTATTAGATGTGCCACTACTTCCACTGACAATATTAATATTTTTTCCAGCAGCTATTTCCGCAATTTTATACCTCTCACGTTGTTCAATTTTTAATGTTAAATACAATGTTCTTATGGAAAAATATACAGCTTGTGGAAACATTCGTCCAACTTGGGATAATAAATTGAGAATGACATTGCCTTCATGACGCACTAAACACATGAGCAATTGTGGGATCCATGGAAGCCATTGAATTGGTGGAACACCCACTGCATATTTATCGACAGCCTCCATCAATGAATATTTATCATCGTCATACGTCAATAACCACAATACTTTGGCAAGATATTTTCGGGATTTTGATTCATTTTGATGTCTACACGCGTGTAAAAAGCAAGTTATTGCTGATACACCAATTGTTATTTGACGTGCGTCCCGTGTGAATATATGCTCTAAATAATCGCCCCACAATGCCCAAGCTTTTACGAGGGTATCGTGTAATTGTACAGCTGCTGAGAAAGCTTTATTAGCATCATCTGATCGTCCAATTTGTGAGAGTAACATTCCTTTTAAAGCATAAAATTCTGCAGTCATTTCTTTGGTGAAATATTTCAAATTTGTTGACTCTATCACTTCTAAACCTTCTTGAAGTTCATTGTTACCTGTTACCGATGCCATTTGTAAATAACACTTGACTTGTTGTCGAATTTTTTGGAAACAATCGACAATTGGCACACTTGGTATTGTATATATTCTTGATAATGAATCAAGACATACACCTGTAAGATTATGTTTGCGTGCTATTTTACCAAAATGTATAATTGCTTGGGCGGACGCGTGAACACCGAGCATTGAATGATTTGCTGTTTGATCTTGTTGTGCATCATAATGACTAGATATAAATGTATAATGATGCTGTCTCCATGTAAAAATATCAGACCAATGGCTAATATCATCTGCAATTACTGGTAAACGATTCCTCCATGTTTTAACAATGGCTTTCATGTCGTGCAATGATGATGATCGTGCATGAAGTAATCCCTGATGTATTTGCATTGCTTCTTGGAGTTCCATGATTTGTTGAGCCGCTTGTAACAATGGCAAATGTATATGACTAACAATGTGCGGTAATCTTCGCCATTCACGCATACACAAACCCGATGCGAGCTCAACGTAACGTTCAACAGCATTTAAATTTTGATCTTCACTGTGACAAATTGCTAAAAAACCACGATAAAGATTAACCTTCCATGTCATTTCTTTTGGACAATTGTGTTCAACTTGTGCTAATGCTTCTTTCATCATACTCCAATTTGGTATTCTCCATGAACTTTCAAGAATGAGAAATGGATTTTTTTCAGTTTTTTTACTTCCATAATCCAACAATAAATCCCATTGATTTAATTCTTTTGCACATCGTATCCAGTGTTGTTCCCATAATATTGCCTCACGTTGAATTTTAAATGGTGCTGGAGTTGTAATATAATCCTGTTTGAATTTTGTCATGGCAATATCGTAAGCACTTTGAGCCTGTTCGAAAAAACCTTGTTGTTCCAATGCAGTTGCTTGCAATGTTTCCTTATAATGTGCATGTTTTTGCCACAATCCTGACCACATGTCTTCCTCACACAATAACGAATACATATCCGACAATGAATCCAATGTTTCAGTATGTGGACTACCACTGTCGGGCTCAAAATCATAACAATCCAATTCTCTTTTATTACGAAATTGATTATAAAAATTATTCGTATTATTATTGTTATTATTATTATTATTATTATTATTACCATTGGGATTATTATAGTTACTACTCATATTGTTATGACTGTTGTTGTTCGTATTGTTACTGTTTGATGTATTATTTCCATTGTTGTTTCCACCTGTGTTGATACTATGATTATAATTACTTAAATAATTATTACTGTTGATACATTCAAAGGCCATTCGTTCCAGATTTAACGTCATTCTATGCCATAAATTGTGTGATCTGCCCAAATATTTAATTAATGCCGGTCTAATTGGTACTGGTGGTACACAATGTGAAATAGCCTCAACAAATGTCGCTATTGCCGATGGATGACAATCTTTCTGTATCACATGAGTTCCAGAACAAATAAATGGTACTATTTCAGCAATGAGAGTATTATGTTGATGTTCATCAAGAATTGACCAGAGACGTGGGAATATATCTAACCATACTTTTTCTGCTAAATTAGTATCCATGTGACATAATTGTGCAGTTGCCAATAGTAATTGTTCACTTCGAATTTTTTTGGCATACTCTAAAAATTCTGCTTGTTTTATTATCAACTGGGCTAATGTTGTCCTTCCATTGCAACTACCAATTGTCATTGTTGTATCAACATTGGTCAAATCAATGTCAAGTAAATCATCCTTTACCCCATCGTTGCATTCAACATCATTCATATCTTGTGGTTCTTCTTTCACCGATGCATAAATAATAAAATTCTTATGATCATCTGTATCAGCCATACTAATAATTGAATTTACTGATGGAAGTAAATTGTCCTGATTGGATAATTCAATGTGAGTAGTTGATGATGCAGTGACAATTAATAATTCAATGCATTGTTTAATCCAGTAATGTGGACCCATTGCGTCCCAACTTTGACTACAAACAATGTAAAGTAATCGATCATAAAGTCTTCGACGCATAGAACCGTCAAATACTTCGAAAAATTTTGCTCGGATTTGTGGTTGAATACATCGTAATCCACTCAAAAATGCTGGCTCCAATTTTGACGTTAACTCTGAAGCTTTTAATGTTTCATCGCGATAAACATAATTTACCAATTCAAGAAATTGTCCATTAAGCTCAAGATCATCAGGAAATCGTTTTTCTACATATTGCATCATTTTAACAAGTAATATTGATTTTTCTCGAAGACTCGGTGCTTGATTTACCGCAATTGGATTTTTATTTTTCATCCATTCCTCCAACATTTTTGTAATTGCTTTCATAACTTTTATATCTTGGGTTTTTTCAATTAAACCAACAAGAACTGATCCAATAAAAGATTTACGCATTTCAACGCCCATTACGACAACACGATTTTTCACTAAATCCAAACTGAGAATTAATAATTCACTGCCAACCGGATTGGCTTCATTACTTTGACTTTGATGAAGATGATCTTTAGCCATTCTATGAAGTACACGCATAAATGGTGTAATGAGACGATCAATATAACTTTGATTATTGGTACATGCAGCTTTAAGCATCATTAAAGTACCAAATAGTGTATTGGATGTAGCAGATGTATTTTTTTCATAAACCGCAAGTCCATCAAATATGAATTTTCCAACTGTCGTATATAATGTATCTAATTCATCGTATTTTGATGCAACTGATGAAGATGTTGGCTCTGTCGGGAATATTGTCATTAAACGAGACAATAAACCATGAACTAATCGAATTACTTTTGTATTATTTGACGCAATACATGCACCTAGTCCACGTTGTAGAGGTTTAAAACTCGAGAGAATTTGTTCGCGTTTCATAACCCCAAGTAAAAATGTCAAAAGTTCTATTGCAGTGCAAATATTTCCATAATTTGGTTGTGCATTATCAACACTTAAAAATACTTTGTCCAACCATGCGAGTTTTAAATCACAAGATTGCGGCCATACATCTGGTTTCAGTGCCATTTTCATCAGTGCAACACATCGACGTGACAATTGTTCACCAGGATTGCCTTGTGCAGTTGTAGATGTGGTTGTAGTCGTAGTTGTAGTAGTTGTAGATGCTGCTGATGATGTTGTAGTTGTTGCAGTGGTAGTCATTGTGGTTGTAGTTGTTGTTGCATCATTAACTTGACAGGCAAGACGCAGGAGAAAATTGAGAATAGCATCGGCATGAGTACGTTCAATTGGTTTTGTTGCGCCTGGTTCAACTTTTGGTGTAGTTATTATTTGACCAGAATTAATAACATTTGATACTTGAGTAGCAGGTCGTTTCAATAACGGTGACGACGAAGCAGAAGATGAAGAGGACGACGATGAGGATGACGATAATGATGATAATGTCGCCGTAATTGCTGTAGTTACTATTGGAGATGGAGCCGCAATTATTGTCGTGCCATTATCATTATTTGTTGTAATTAATTGGGCAGATGTAGTCATTGTAGATGTTGAGGTTGATGTAGTAGTTGATTCTTCGTACGGTCTTTTCATGCTAACATTTGGTACGACTACTGTTGCAGGATTATTAGCATCACCTGACTCCATTGCTTCATCCTTAATTCTATGTAATTCCCATTTTATAATAACTTCAGCTAATTCAACGGCTAATCGTCGATGATCAATAGTTGCTGTTGGACTGAATCCTAACCGTTGAATGGAATTAACCATGTGCTGTACAAGATGATGTCGTACAGGATAATAAACTTTATAATGTCTTACAACTAATTGGAGAATGTGAAATAATTGTTGCATTGAATGACCCTCTTCGACAATTATTTTTTTTGTCCAGTGAGTTAGCATTGTATTCCCATCTTCCATTCGCACTGGCATTGCTGGTGTTAATATTTCAAGTGCTTGTCTAACGACACTTCTCGCTTCTACTGCATGGGCTTTCAATAAACTGTGAAACACTTGAAGAACAATTCTCTTGTGAATGGCAAATTTAGCAATAATATGGCTCAATAATAAATGTCCGTGATATCTAGTAGCTGGATCAACGCAATTTTTTCCAAGTAAACACGGCCACGCAAATGTCATTAATCGCCGTAATTTATTGCCTTGACGTTTATTTGTTACATCGTGAATGTGTTGAGAGGCTTGTTCTACGAGTAAACATGAAAATTGCAGGAGGGAAATTCGTACACAATCTGCTGATCCAAAAGGATTGTCTGGATCAATTATTTTACTGATAAATACTGAAACAACATTTTCTGGATTGTCTTGATATGGCATTGGTGCACCACCAACCAATTTAACTCCTTCACCACGATCGAAACTAATTGCAAAGCATGGAATAATAATTAGCTGCAATATTTTTGCTTTTAATTCTTGTGACATATTGTTGGTGGGAAAATGTTCCACAAAACGAAAGAATGCACTTCGTTTCCACTCAACTGTGTATTCTTGTGCCACAGTATTTTCGAGAAAATCACGTAAAAATTGAAAATCTGGAATAAAACGATCACACGTAGCACGTAAAAGTTGAAATAATAAATCAATATCACTTGGATGATGACTAAAATAGTGTAATAATATTTTAACAATTAATTTTGGCTCTTTCCAACGGCAAAAGTCAACATTTTCAACGCGTTTGTGTAACGCTTGATAATCATCATTGCACCATAATTGTTTGAGTGCAGCAACTACTTGACCCTGATGCAACAACCATTGTTCATCATATTTTATAAGAACTGAAATAATTCGTATTGCCTGGTGTTGAAGTTCGCATTTATCAGTAAAATTCAGATTTGAATTTGTCTGTGAGTGCGCCAATAACATTGTAATTAAACGACTAGTTCCATTATGTAACACATCTCTAAATGGTTTTCCCTCGGTGTGTTTTATTAAAAATTCGAGATATCGACTCCACTGTTGATCTTTTATATTATTATCATGTAAAAATAGACTTAATGTTTCATTGGGATAGCGCAAAAGAAATCGCATTAATGGTATTCTAAATGGACTCGATGCTTCAACAAGCAATGATTTTTCAGTTTGGAGTACAAGACGACACAATACATCGATGAATTTCGGTGTTGCTGCAGGTATTTGATGAAATATACCAATTATAATTGATATTTTTTGCTCACTTTCACCTGATTTTGATACACCCTTGTGAGCTTGAATAAGATTTTCCAATAATTTTTTCAAATGTTGCAACAATTGTTCACATAATGTTATACTAAATGTACTTGGAAATAATTGTGTTAAATATGATAATCGTTTGACACAATTTAAACTTAAATTTCTATGATCACCTAGAGTTAATAGCATAGGTCGCATTGTTGCATGAACTGCTTCCATATCAATTTGAAAACCTGCAATAAATTTTTGCATACATTCAAATGCGGCTTGTTGCAATTCAACATTTGGTTTTTCCAAAGCTTTGTATAAAATACCAAATATTTTTTCACGACACGCAACAATATAATGACACGCAGCAAGTGCACGCAATGCCGATTTCCGCAACGGAATCAAATTTGTTATTGATTTGTAGCATGGTAATTTATTTAAATTAGCATCTTCCGCTTCTGAGAGTGCTAATAATTCTTGGAAAAATACTTTATGCTCGATTATTTGTAAATCAATTGTGAATAATCTCGGTGATAGTGTTGTACAAAATGTATTACCATCCATCAATCCAATTTGTGCATTTGCCGGTTGATGCCGTAATAAATGTTTTTTCGGTGGTATCATATCAGCTAATACTTCTTTATGCGGTTCCATAACTTCTGTCACACTTTTACCTTGTATATTACCAAGTAATTTTAATGAAGCCATTGCTTGTTCTCGAACAATAGTATGTGGCGATGTAACTTGTCGAACGAGTTCATGTGTTACTTCATACAGACATTTATTTTGTGCTTCAACTAAATCTGGATTTGTAATTTGTCCCGCTGAATTAACACAAACGCGTAACATTTGTTCCAAATTTTCTTTTGCCATATCAATTGCACCATTTGACACTTCACCGGTTAAATCCATCATAACAAACATTAGTGCTTTCAAGAAAACGAATAAATGATTCAATACCCATTTGGTTGCCATTTTTTCAAATAAAAATTTTATGGCAATACAACCGCCAAGTTTGGCATACCAAGCACGTTCATAGCAAAGTGAACACATTCTTTCAGCTAAATGTTCCATCAGTGGTAATTGACATGCACGTTCTTTGCTACCAAGAATATTTCCTGCCGTTTCGAGAATTAATACAAGCGCTAAATGACCGGGTTTGCATAATTCTTTTTCTTCATGGCCCATAATTGTTGCCAATGCATCAATAAGTACAAGTGGATCTTGTCCATGATGTGAGCTCATTGGTTTTTCTGTTAAACAAAATGGTCCAGCTTGCTGGGCAATTGCAATCATTGTATAATGTCTTACAATTGATACCATTGTTCCAAGTACGGATTGTCGTAATTCTTTTATTGCTGCAGCTACAAATAAACCAGTCAATGCAGTTTGTTGTACTTTTCGTGCAACTAAATCCGCACACTTATAATGCGATTCTTGTTGTTGATGTGGAATATTACCCTCCTTAAAACTCGGATGCATAAATAATTTATGAAGTTTAACACGATCATCATCCAATTTAATTGATGCTGCTAAATAACAATTAATTACTTCCCAACATTGTCGACGATAAAATGGATCGGTTGTATTAGATTTTAATGCTATAAATGCCGTATCAATAATATTTTCAATAGGTACATCAATTGTTTTACCACAATCAGGAAAATATGCAACAATTGCTGGTAAATTATTTATATCACGATCATTGTATTCAAGTTTTTGTGGTTCAATCATCATTTTTCTATTGCCACCGCCAAATTTTCCAAGTACACGAAAAGCAACGTGAGCTACTTGATCAGTTGGATTTCGTAATGTCCGCCATAATGCTTGCATTAAATCGGCACGTACTGGTTGAATGTGTTCATAAAGAAAATCTGGTTGTAAATTATCAACACATAATTCCAATGTACGTAATCCTTGACTAACCAGAGTGTGGCTCCCATTTAATGCTGATACTAATGGATCCATAAGCATTGGCAAATATGGTAATAATGAACTCAATCTCACTGGTACTGTTAAACATAATTCAACAAATAAATCTTTCATGTGTTGTTTGTGTAGTCCTGATTGTAATCGATTTAATCCTTCGAGTAAATTAGGAAGTAGTGGGAGAAATTCTTGATAAAGCAAATCGTGAGATCCTCCACCAATCGATCTAAATAGTGCACGTAGTAATAAAAAATAATTGTACGGTTCTTTTGCTGACATTGCCAATTCCATTGACCTATTGACAATTTGATGTAGATGCGGTCGCAACATATGTTCATTTTCCGCTGGAAATAATGATACACTTCCAAATACAAGTTTAAATAGTCTTAAATATAAATTACTTCGCTCTACATTGGAGCCCATATCATCCATACGCTCCAATAAATATTCAACGAGTACAGTTGCAAATATTGGTGATGTCGTTGGATTGGCTAAAAATGAATTACCAACAATTTGAAGAGCACAATTTTTAAATATTCTTTCCACCATATAGTCAATTGTTGTTGAAAATATCTCTTGAAATGTTTGTGGATTCATCATAGAAAATACCCCACTAAAATGTTCCAGAACTTCTTTCTCCTCCTTGGTACGTACTGTTTGTGGTTGAGCAGTTGTTCGACCACTCTGATGATGATACTGTTGTGATTGCGATTGTTGTTGTTGTTGTTGTTGGTGTTGTTGTTGTTGCTGTTGTTGTTGTTGTTGTTGTTGCTGTTGTTGTTGCTGATAATTTTGTTGCAAGGAGTGAACGGTGCCAATAGTTAATGGCCCAATCGTATATATATCCAATGCTTGTAGTGCCCATTTAACTAATCGAATAAATACCAATGTTTCTTTTGGTTGAAATTGTTTCGATTGAACTACATCACCAGATTTACAATTTGCACAGCCCCATGTTATAGTTTTAACACCACATACAAGTGTCTTTACTAAACTGCGATAATCCGCGACATTATAATTCGTTGATTGACATTGAGCAGTTGCAAATTTTGATTTGCTCCCTTCTTTTTCCGTTTCATTTACTTCGGTAATTACAGGTTTTTGATCTTCAGTTTTAATTGCTTCTGAATTATTATTGGCTTGAACTCCAACACCACTACCAGCTTGACGAGACGCTTTATTTAACAATATTGGTAATTGTAATTTTGTAATTGTCTTGAATTTAAGTACGAATACTTCGAGCATACGCATCAATAATTCTCTACCCTGATTACTATTTTCTGCATCACTTCTTTGACGTATGCACTCAACTAAATTCAATAAAAGTTTACATGACATTGTTTGAATTGTTGTTGGTAAACTTTGATCATGTACATTTTTACTGAATAAATGAACAGCACGTGCTAAATCACTCAATGGTAATAATTGTCGTACATGATGAACAAGATCTGCAAGTGTTGAATAAGCCAGTGGTCGTAATGATTCATGAGTTGTCCAACCATTGCCAAGTAAGACTTGTTCGTCAAATAATCGTTCCATATGTGGAACAAATTTTATTCGTAAATCAGTAGCTAAAATATGTCGTGCTGCAATTAATAATTCTTTGCGTAAATGTGCCACTTCCATTGGACACAGTGTTAACATTCCCAACATTCCTTTTACCATCATGGCACTGTGTTGCGATACCACATCTTGATATATTCGTATAATATAAGCGAGAAAACTCAATGTTTTTATTTGGGCACCCATAAAATCAACAAAAACTTCTTTATTGAATGATGGAGATGCACGGTGTTGTGGACTTGGTTGCAATGTAATTGTTGTCATTATTAATGGAATAAAATCCGAAACGTCTTGATGCACATTCTGTTTGTATATTTGATACATTAATACAACAATTATTGGTAATTCTTGGAGGACTTTTAATGACAATACGGCTTTTGGAATGAGATTATAAGTAACCACAGTACCATCTGCAGCTTTTTTTTCACTTTGTATTGCTGTTATAGTGAATGTTTCTTTTAATAATGCATCAATATTAATTTCTGATAAATCTTTTACACGTATTTGTGGTCTGGGCTCAAATATTTTTGGTAAATTTTTTGGTAGCTCACTATAAATTGATTTGACGAATTGAAGAAAATGTTGAATTTCTGGATTAAACGTTGGTCGATATTGTTTATGAAGTTCAATTATTATTCGTAAACAAACAAGAATATTTTCTTCATTTTCAGTTTCTAATAGTTTGAGCATAAGATTAAGAATTTGTTTGATATATGGACGCAAATATTCATTTGTTGGCAACCGATGAATCATTTCCAATATGAGTTTTCGAACTTGTTGAATATTATATTCAGAAATAAAATGTGGTTCGCCTTCTTGTAATATTTTGAGAAATATTTTCATCAAATGATCCAAAAATGCTGGATATTGTGATGAACACATTATTACTTCAAAATTTTCGGACAATTCTTGTGCTGCTTTCAATTTTAATTCGTCCTTTGATCCTGGATCTGCTAACATTGTCACGTACGATCTGTACGTATTCATTTGAGTGAGAGGATCCGGTGCCATTTTTATTTTTTTATTTTATTATTTTTTTCGTTTTTTCTTTATCACGTATTATTTATCCTTGTATATCATCAAATCAACATTCCGTATTGCTCCATGTGTACACACACAGAGAGGGAGAGAGAGTCTCTGTGTTGCCTGCAAAACAAACAAAAAAATAATTTTATTATTTTCTATTATATTTTGATAGAAATTTTTCTACGAAATTTTTTATTTATGTATTTATACGTTGACTTTTGATGTAAGTATTTGTATATAAATTGTAAAATGTAAAATCAATCGTTGTCCCAAGGTCAGTGATAAACAACACTCAATCCTTAGCAACCAATTTTTTATTTTGGACACAGTCATTCAACAGCATTGACGTATTGAGTATGTTAATACAAGTGATACAACAATAATATTCATTTAAAATGGAAGAAAAAACTATAGATTCTATTTTTTCTGGTTCCTTGAAAAGTCTACCACCAGTTAGTTCAAAAATTGTTCGAATATTCACAAGTTCAACATTTACTGGTATATTAATTAAATTATATTTCACGTATTAATATAAATAATAATATTAAAAATATTTTTATGTATAGATACGACAATGGAAAGGAATACTCTTATGGCACAGTGTTATCCTAAATTGAAAGATTATTGTAGGGAAAAACATGGTCTTGAATTTCAAGTAAGAAAAAAAAAAACAAAAAAAAAACACAATTTTTGCCTGATTAAATTTATATCTTACCCTAATTTATCTAAAATAAATAATTATACATGTACAGGTAGTAGATATGAGATGGGGTGTACGTGATGAAGCTACAGATGATCATATGACTACAGAGCTTTGTATGAGAGAAATTGAAAATTGTCAAAGACTCTCAATGGGTCCAAATTTTGTTGTAAATAATATTACAATTATTTACACAATATTTTTAGACAAAGAAAAAAAAAATATATATATGTATATTTACATATTATACACTTATATATCTCTTTCTTAGGTTTTTTTGGGTCAAAAATATGGCTATAGACCAATACCAACATATGTCTTGAGCTCCGAATTGGAAATGTTACGGAGTGATTTAGATAGTCAAGGAATGGATGTTGAAGTATTGGATACATGGTATAAAAAAGATAGTAATGCAGTACCACCAACCAGTATATTACAACCAATTTCGTCGATTTTAAAAAATTTCAATAACAAGGTAATCGAAAGTTGGAACCTTTCAATATTTTTCTTCTTCTTATTATTATTTTTTTTTTTCTCATTTAAAAATTAATATTGAAGAGAATACCAAAGCTACAACAGGAAGATCAGGCTATTTGGTGGGATACAATGTTGAAGATGCAAAAATTATTTCGAAAAGGTGCACAGTCATTGTACAATGCTGGAAAATTTGACAAAAATACTATGCACAATTACTTTATGTCCGGTAATAAAATACAAATCACAGCAGAAAAAAAAAAAATATTATCGGAAAAAATTATTTCATTTTTTTTTTTTTTCTTTCTAATTTTTATTGTAGTAACCGAGAGAGAAGTAATCAATGGAATTTTAAATGTAAAAAATACGAAAAATCACTGTTTGGCATATGTTCGTTATATAAATAATATTAATTTACAAAATTTACGAAAAGCTGGACTATTTATTGATATAGCAAATCGAAGTTTGGATAATGAAGCCTCAAGATTGTTAGCTGATTTGCGAGATGAAAGATTACCGAATAAAATTGAGAGTGTAAATTTACAAAGGTATGAAAAAAAAAAAAAAAATACATTTAAAATATATTGATGTAATTGTTTTTTTTTTTTTTTTCTTTTTTTTTCTAACATACAGATATACAGTTGAGTGGATTGGTAGAGAAGGATTGGATCCTGAAACCCACAGTGAATATTTACAACATTTTATAACTCATTTTTATCGAAATATGGTGAAACTCGTGGATCGAGCAATGAAGAAAGAGGATAGTTCAGCACAGGGACAAATAATAACAGAGTTACTGCAACATTTACATGCATGCAATAATTCTGTAAAAGTTTTTTACGGTCGTGAAGATTCACTTGTAAAAATAAAAGAGTATATAATGGGTGAGAGTGACAAACCATTGGTTTTGTATGGTGAGGGTGGTTGTGGTAAAACATCTTTGCTCGCAAAAAGTGCTGGATTAAGCAGTGGTGAATGGCTAATTGGAAAGAAACCAATAAATATTATACGATATTTGGGTACAACGCCTGACAGTAGTGCACTCACTCCTACACTCATCTCAATCTGTCAACAGGTAATAATTAATAATTTTATATCTGTTTTTTTTTGTTTTTTTTTTTCTATTCAATGACAATAATTAATTGTAATTGTACAGATATCCTACAACTATGCGTTGTCATTTGAAGATATACCGGATGACCTTGTTCCTCTTACTGCACATTTTAAACATTTACTGACACTTGCAACAGACACCCAACCTATTCTTTTATTTTTGGACAGTGTTGATCAATTAACTGGAATTCAAGGAAATAAATTGTCATGGCTTCCAACTCGATTGCCATCAAATTGCAAAGTTTGAAAAATTTTTATTTCATCTTTGTTATGTAAATTAGTGATATTTATTTATAGGATATCATAATAATAATTATTATTATTTTTTTCTTTTAAATACAGATGATACTTTCATGCGCAGCAGAAGAATCAAATCCAGTAATATCAAGGGATTATCATCTTTTACGACGAATGATCGACACAGAGGAGAGTTTTATTGAAGTTACAGCACTTGGTGAAGAATTAGCTATGGATGTTATAAAGTAATGAATATTTATATATAAGAAAAAAAAAAAAAAAAAAAAAAAAAAAAAAAAAAAAAAAAAAAAATCCATCAAATTATTTTTATATCTCAATTTTTGTTTGATAAATTTTTAATCAATAGGATGTGGATGAATACAGCTCATAGAGATTTAAATAATTATCAATGGCGTTTAGTTGCAAATGCAATATCAAAATGTTCACTACCAATTTTTGTTAAACTTGTATTTGCTGAAATATGTCGATGGAGAAGCTATACAAAACCAGCAGATACTCATCTTGCAAATACAGTTATGGACAGTATTATGATGCTTTTTGAAAGAATAGAAAAGCAACACGGAAAAATATTGGTTTTTCATGCCTTAGCATATATAACAGCTGCTAAATCTGGATTATCAGAATCTGAATTGGAAGATTTAATTTCACTGGATGATAAAGTACTGGATGATGTTTATCAATATCATTTGCCACCGGTGCGACGTATACCACCACTACTCTGGACTCGAATAAGAAATGATTTGCCAAATTATTTAAGTGAACGAGAGGCTGGTGGTGTCAGTGTATTAAATTGGTATCACAGACAATTTCGCGATGCAGCTAAAGAACGATATTTCAAAAATATGAATATGGCAATGTATTTTCATTCAATGATTGCGGATTATTATCTTGGTATATGGGGTGGTGGTAAACCAAAACCATTCAAGTATACAGAAATTCAACGTCATCGATTTAATTTAACTGATAAAGAAGGTGTGGCAGACAGAAAAGTCCCGGAGCAACCACTCGCATTTTATTCCAAAGAGGGAATATTAATGCGATATAATTTACGTAAATTTGGTGAATTGCCATATCATCTTGTACGTGCACGAAGATTTAAAGATTTATTTGAGAATGTTTTGTTCAATTATCAATGGTTACACGCGAAACTTTCTTCATGTCCACTCCAAGCAGTTTTATCCGATTTTGAAGATGCCTGCAACAATATTGATAATCCTAATTTAGTCAGGTTGTTTTTTTTTTTTTTTTTTTTTATATCAAATTTTATAGCATATTAATATGTATATAATTTTTTCCAACATTAAATTTATTAAATTTCCAATAGAGAATTGATGTTGGTAGCAGATGCGTTACGATTGGGTGGTGCCATTTTGGGTGGCCATCCAAATATGTTAGCACCACAATTAGTTGGCAGATTGTTACCAGAAATTGGTGGCAATGACAATGTTCGAATGTTATTACGCGCTTGTGACAATGATGGACCCAATGATTGTGCTTTAATGCCACTTTATCATTGTCTTCACACACCAGGTGGTCCATTAAAAGTATGTACTATTGATATATATATATAAAATTCTGTTTTATAATATTTAATTAAACTTTTTTGTTTTGTTTTGTTTTTTTTTTTTTTTTTTTTTTCAAGTATTCTCTTGAGGGACATCAGTTTGCAGTTTTTGGTTTTTGCCTAACGTCTGATTATCGATATGTCGTTTCAATATCAAATAGATTTATAACGTGGGATTTGAGTACGAGTGACATGACTCGAGATGTCAATCCTGGTATTGAAGGAATAATGCAACAATTGGTACTTAGTCCAGACAATAGATATGCCGCGGCATACACTAATAATAATCAAACAGTTATTCTAAATACTCTAACAAGTGAATTTATTGTTATGAATAATCCATTATCTGATGAACAATCAATTTGTGGAGTTTATTTAATGAATCAATACGCTATAGTTTATGGAAAAAATGAATGGTGTCGATATGATTTGAGGGGAAATTTCATTTCACGCCACGCTACACCAGTGGATTATAATCTTTGGCATATTTTATGTAAGATGTTGTGATTATAAAAAAATATTTATTTTTAGAGTTATTTATGATAATTTTTTTTGTTTTTTTTTTTTTTTTTCTTTGGATAGATGTTGAATATAAAAAATTGAATGAATATCAACTGGTATTTTGGTCGGGAAATCTTGAAAATGCCTCAATGCTTTTGTATAAGTACGATGAATATAATTCACTGTATCAACTTGAATTTCACAGTGCAATGGCAATGACAATTGATAAAAAAACACTTTATGCGTGTACAAATACAAGTGATTATCGTGTAACAAAATATAATATTGATGAAAAAAATTGCTGTTGGCAAAATGAATTTGAAATGTCACGTGCTTACAATGATACAACAGAATATTTGTTACAATTAAAAATAGACAGGGATGAAGAGATATTACATGCAACAACTGGTAATGGTTTTATTATATGGTTATTAAAAGATAATAATGAAAAACCTGCTGTATTGACATTGCCAAATGGTGTGAGAAATATAAATACACGAATGCTTTGTTCAAATTCAATTATGGTAAGTGGAAAAAAAAATTATGCCGTTGCTGGGGTGAGGAAAAATCTTTATGTTTGGAGTTTGGAAACATCAGAATTGTTAAAAATTTTGGATGCACATTTTGCCCGTATAATACAATTAGAAGCATTGACAATTGGCAATTGGAATAGTGTAATAACATCGAGTATCGATAGAAGCGTTAAAGTGTGGAATATTGATAATATTTTTGAACAAGTTCACGTTATTGACCGACACGAATTGCAAGTTGATAATATATGTTTGGCTGAGGCGTGTAATTTAGCTGTAACTGTTACACGAAGTTGTGTTGGTGTATGGAATTTACAATCAGGAAAATTAGTATCAAAATTGGCAGATAGTCCACTTGGTGCAATTGTCACACACGCATCAATAACACACGATGGTAGATATATTGTTTCTATTGAATCGGGTAATGTGCTTATATGGAACCGTGTGACTGAACAAGTGATTTTTAAAGAAGAACAATTAGACGTACGACAATTGACTTTGTTCCACGAGTCAATAAAATTTATGGCAGTATCAAGGCCCAGTAATCCCACTGGTGTTGAATGCATTAAAACAAATGCAAATTTAATAATGCGTAGTATTCCCGGTATAAATTATATTGTATTCATTATCATTCAATATATCATAATATATATTTATTTTTAATAATTTATAATACAACTAATATTGTATATTTATCAGATGGGAATAAATTATTTTCATTCGATTATCCTGTACGTTCTCATATGGGAATGCCATTTCGAAAAGTTGTATCGACATCCGATGGATTACATCTGGTTGTTCCAGCTGCAGAAAAATCTAATCGAGATTTTATAATAACATACAATGCAAAAACTGGAATTATTGTTAATAAAATTCCAATAAAATTGCCGGGATTTAAGGACATAATAAATATCGTACCAATGCCCAATAAGTCACATTGGATTGGAATAATTGCATCTGACAAAGCCAGTATTATGGATATAAATAAGAAAAAAATTATCAGATCTATTCCACGATGGAGTGGTAATATTAGTAAGGATGGCAAGTACACGGTTTATGCACCTACCAGGTATATATTATCTCTAATAATGTAGAGAATAAATTATATTATTATTATTATTATTGGGTATATTGATAATTTGGATTGAAATTTCAGAGGAGGTTTAGAGCTTGTTGAACTGAAAAAAGGTACAACTGTCAAGACATTCATTCCAAAAGTGGCCGAGGGAGTATTTACAGTTATTTCAATGTTCAATAGAACCGATGATTATGTACTGTATTATCACAGTGGAAGAAAAACAATAAGAGTATTTAGGTTCGTGAGTTGAATTAAATTATTTTATAACTTGTGGATAAAAAAAAAAGGAAAAAATTTGATTTAAATTTTCGTATTTTTAATGGTTTTTACAGAACATCTGATTGTGAAATGATTGCTAATTATCGAGTTCCTGCTGAATTAAGTGCTATAGACACAACATATGATGGAAAAAGCATTGTTTTGGGAACGGTAGATGGTTGCGTTTCAGTTTTAGCTATTGCTGATTCGCATAGACCTGATATGAGAGAATATCTTGAGAGTTTACCATCGAGAGATGAAAAGGTATGGCTAAATAGCAATTTAAATATATACATATATATAGTTTTTTTTTTTTAGAAAATAAATTATTTGATTGATGAATGATGAAAATGAGTATATATATCAGTTAACATAATAATACACTTACATTAAAAATTATTTGAGGTTATGTTGACTGCACGTTTCGCGCGTACCGCCGCGTTTCACTGGTTTTGGGTCTTTTTCACTCATTCGTCGAATGAATATTCTCCTTTTATATTATATTATTTCATTAAATTATCGAGTAGCAGTAATGTATAAAAAAGATTTTCAACAAAGTACACAACGAGATCGCGGGACAATATTATATTTTGTGTGTACAACATGTAGTGTTGTATATATCCGCATGTATACACCGTATATTCCGCAGTTTCGACTGATTCCGAATACGTCCGAATATGACAGATATGGTTAGTTCCAATTTTCGCCGGTCATTGGTAAAATGTTCAAAATACATATATGTCAATTCAATATTATATCAAAATATAATATTATTATGCGCTGATGCAATTTTATTTTTCATATGATACTAATTGAAAATAAATTTGTTTTTTTATTAAATTTCTAGTGGAAAACTAAAATGGAAAAACAAAAAGCAGCAATAAAATTCAAGGCTGCTGGAAGAATCGCGACAATTACACATAATTTGGCGATGATTGTGAAAAATGCAAATTCATGTCACATGGTACCAGAGATAAATGGAGAGAACCATGATTAAATAATCTTGGATATTTATATTATTTTATTGTCTTATAGCTCATATATATTTGAAATAGTTTGCCAAATAAAATTCATTTTGTTTTCCAATTAATTCCGATGTAAATTGTAATAAGGCATAATTTTTAAACTTTGTAAAGAATGACGATGTAATTCTACTCTCTTTTTTTCTCTCTCTCTCTCTCTCTCTATTTTAGCCACTCTGCATTTTTCAATATTAAAGAAAAGCCATGGGGACTTTTAACTATTTACAGAGGTGGAATAGAAAAATAAGAATAGACAGTTTTAATTACACGGTAATAGATGGTTCATATAGAAAAACATGTGATTTTTCTATATTCTACAGAATTCTTCATTTTATTGATATCTCGATTTAGTTTCAATTATTGTAACTCATAATTCAGCAATTAATCTAATTTATTAAATTTGATCCAAAAAAAAATTATAAGAAAATGTTTTCTCCCTTTGTTACTGTTATAATTTTTTTTTCTCATTCTTGATGTAAAGTGTGCTATTTTTTTTTTCTTTTTTTTTTTTTTTTCATGACAATTTATTGACAATATTCATTTGTAACATTTGTCAAAAAAATGGATGAAATTATATCACGAATCAAGTCACCATACAATATGATCACCATTTTCAATCAGTATCGACATAGTCTCCAGCATAATTAATTCGAAATTCCCAACATAAAACACTGGTTTTTATGTTGCGTTTAAAGCATTTCTAGTTTTAATTCATTCAAATTCTTCTGCTGTTTTTCACTCATTTTTCCGTGATGATCTTTAATTTAGCACAATTATTGCGCGCTATTACCTTTTTGCAATTGTGATTGCGGTATATCTACGGTAGCTGCAGCTGTATCTTTCATATGTTTTTCAACCTAAAAAAAGAAAAAAATATTAAAAATTGAATTTGAATTAAAAAATATATCTATATTTATTTATTTAATGATATAAAAAAAAAAAAAAAAAAAACTCACCACTTTTCTAACATGTAGATAAGGTTTTGATTCAACATTCCCGTGAACATTATCAACCTTATATGGTGGTACAATGGTAACATCGTCCCATACAACGATATTTTGACCCGACCATGTAATTTCTTGTATAGTTTTAGCGATTGCAATAAAAAGTTTTTGACCCTCAGGCGATACTCCAGCCTGGAGAGCTTTTACCATTCGTTTTTTTTCCTCAATTTGATTACGAACCCGCGTATTTAGCCTTTGTAAATTAAGACTCTGTGGTGGCTCTGTTGCCGTTGGGCTTACCTCTCTTTTTACTTGAACGTCCGACACCAGCGATAAATTAACTATATGTACATCATTAAGTGAAGGTCGACCGGATGATGATGGACATTCTTCAATGATGATAATTATATTAAGAAAATAATAAAATTGAACTATATCATTTGTAGATTTATTAAATTAGAAAAAAAATTAGAGCAATTTTGAGTTTAATGAACTTAACCTCAACTTTTCAATAACACGAGATTATCAACTGGCAAATCACCAGTTGAAATAAAATATCTAATTATTGATAGTAAATATATTTACATTAATACTACATCAATAATATTATCTCAATCTTTCGATTGATAGAAAAAAAAAAATTAATAAATAAAAGAATTTAAATAGATATTTGGCAAGAATAATTTAATGGGATATTTAATGATTTATGTCAATTGTGTATCCAATACAGAATGCGCCTCTATTCCAATCATATGATCTTTGCATCAGGTAATTTTCTCATTTATAAAAAATTTATATTATTAATTAAAGGATACTCAATATTAACATTTTTGTTTGTGGATCGAATGCCAGTACTTCGCCTTCAATCTCTTTGTTGTAACAAGTTTTACATGCCACAGTACTTCCAATGCTGAACCAGTCGCTGACACCGGCCATTTTTCATCAGTGTACAGCTAATACAGCTGTGCTAACTGATATTTACAGTATTATTCTCCAGTATCCTTACGGTATCTGTTTATAATATATATATTTCACGGCAATGATTACCGTAGGGCCTAAGTAAAACACCCTGTGGTAATCGTACGTGATCTCAATAATCACACTATATGGCTAAAGCACATTTATGCACTCGCGCACTATACATCTCATGTATATATGTATTATTCAACTTATACATAGACACACTGCAGTGACGCGTTACATCTATGTATATTCAACATTGTTCTACACTCAGTTACTCATACATTATACACATAATAAGAGTCGAATACACTATTTTTACGCATGCGCACCTTATATACTTACAGATTTGTGATTGGATAAAATTGACTTGAGTTATAATGGCCGCGCGCCAGGAAAACACGCGTGTTAAATTGGTTTAATTTTAAAAAGGTCGTGTATGATAAATTTTTTTTTTTAAATCTAATAATCAATGATAAATATTTATTTTATTGTGATAAAAATTATTTTATCATTAACATTAGTTATGAAACAAAGAAATTGTATAGATTTCATAATTTATTGTATTGATAAAAAATATTTTTAAAAATAATTTTTTTTTACTCTTTATCAATTTTTTTTTCTTTTTATTATTTAGTCTTATATTGCTGGAATGATATATTGCATTCTTTAATAATAGTTTTTTTTTTTTTTTTTTTTTTTTTTTTTTTTTTTTTTTTTTTCGTAACGATGATTAGAGTAAAAAATCAAAATTCCAATATTGCTCGCGTGAATTGGAGCATGGAGATGCATAAACATCACCTTGTGCTTCAATATTAGTTGCATCTAAGCAAAGACCAGTATAAACATGTATGATATGTTTGTTTTCAGTTAAAATCCATTCTTTTTCATCACTAAAATCATCGCACTCTGCCATTTCTACTTTTACATAATTTTTTTCAGTGATGGATTGCTTGTGAATTATTGCACAAGTGTGTTCTCTACGTAATTCACCAATATTACTCAATGAAAATAGCTGAAAATTATTTGGATTAATAAATTTTCTTCAGTTTGTATTTTTAATGAATTATATTTATGATACTAACCTGACTGGGGAATAATTTAGAATGACAAGGATACACACCAAGATTATATGACTTATCTTCGTCACGTTGTAAATTATCAAGGCAGAGATTTTTTTTCTCTAATCTAACTCTGCCATAAGCCAAAACATTTTCATCTGGTATAAATTTTTCTGGATAAATATTATCCAAATACCATTTAAAATTTTTACATTTAAGATTTCGTCTTAGTTCAATACGTCCACTTAAATCTCCAATTGTTTCATTATTTATCTTCTCAAATTCTTCACGATGTAGGAAAAAAAGGCGTTTATATTCATCCATCCATACGTGTACAAGGCGTGCAGTATTAATCCCATGTGTGTCTTTATTATTAGGAAATTCATAAGGATGAAAATTTCGGAAAATATGACCGACACGAGAGCAAGGAATTATTTCTAGTGATCCACCACATTGCCAAATCTGAAATTTAACTCATATCAATTGATATTGATAATTTAAATCTTATCCTAATTAAATATTATGAATAATTTAAACATTACCCGAAACGACATTTCTAAATTTTCACCACCCCATCCGTCCATTTTATCATCGTAACTGCCCATTTCCCAAAAATATTTTCTATCAATTGCAAAAAGACCACCAGCCATTGTTGGTGATTTAACGGGGGATATTGGTGATTCACGACTTTCTCTATCCTTTGTTTGTATATTAATCCACGTAAAATGACCTTCCCACGTAAAACCTCCAATTTGAAAAGTACTCGGATCATTATCGTGAATATATTCCAATGTCTCTTCAGAAATTGAATCAATGATTGGCATTAAAACTGATTTTTTTTCTTTCTTTATACGCTGTAATAATGGCTCCAACCATTGGATAGTAACTTCGCAATGAGCATCTAAAAATACTAGTACATCTCCGGTGGCACTTTTTGCACCATTCAATCGTGCACGAATGAGGCCCACTCTCTCTTCAAGTCTTATGAGTTTAACTTTATCCGATAAAAATCTCGAGAAAATATAATAATCCAAAATAATCTTAAGTTCATTTGCATCACTATGATCATCGACAAGAATTATTTCCTTTAGATTATTGTCGGGTGTACGATCTAGTACACTTTTAACTGTTCTCAACAATAAACTCCAGGGTTCATTATAAAAAATTATTATGACACTTGCTGTTGGTAGCGAATTGTCATACGTTATATTTGTACATAGTGGATCCCGAACATCTGGAAGTTTTCTGTTTAATGGTATTTTATCAGACAGAGGAATATTTACCGCTGATTTTTTTAAAATTTCTTGTGCTCTAAGTTTATCTCTGCCATATAATTTTGCCGGTTTCCCATTGTCACCTAATTCATTATTTATTCCTTTTTCATATTCACTAATCCATTTTTCAAAGCTGTAGAAATCGAATAATAAATTATAATTAATACAGTTTTTTTTTTTTTTTTATGTAAAAATTAATGATATTTATATTATTTTTTACCGTTTGATATCATTTATTGACCATTGCTGATAACTATTTTTAATCGCTGATTGACTGTCTGCTAAAATTACACTGTTAGGAGCTAATTCACGTTTATTAGCGATATCAAGGACAGATTTATCGGTATAATAGATGATTTGACGTGCTATTAATACAATTCCAATCAAATAAATTATCCACAATAAAAACTTTAGAAATAATCTACATCGACCATTGATAATCATCCTTTTATAGTTTGCATAATAATCTTAAAAATTAATCTAAAAAATAAACAATTATATTATGAAATAAATTTTTTAACAAAAGTTGAATATGTAGATATAGTCGAAGTGAAATAACGTATAATACATACTGCAGTAGTGGAAAACCGTTATAGGAATGTATGCTGAATAATAATAATGATTGCAATAAATCTTTTCAAATTGAATACAACCTAATTGAATATATATATATGTTTATAGAATACATATGTTTATATATAATAAATAATATTCAATATCACAACCCCGAGTTCTCCATAAAATAAACGCTACAAAACATATTGTAACGTATAGAGATTCTTCACTCCTTTCACATAATAAAACAAGTTTCAAAGTAGATACGTGAAGTACTGCATTCATGCAGTGCGTATGTATACATGAATGTACACGCAATCAACATAACCTTTTAGATAATACTGTTTATATATTTATGTGTGTGTGTAGGGGTTTGTTATTGTTGGGTGACGCTTTAATTGAGCATTAGACGTCAAAACTATACGAATCAATATCATTTAAAAAATATTACATTTCTTTTTTTTTTTTTTTTTCTCAATATTTTATTGATAAGAGATGAATTTATGAATATTTTATAATTGTAAAAAATTTTTAATTTTATTTTTATAACAAATATGATTGCTCATGTAATGTGTTTAACCTCATCTGGTGGTATTCCAATTTTTACCAGAAAAAAGGGTGAAGGAAGTGCAGTAGGTTTTAAATAAAAATTATAATATATATGATAAATAAATTTAATATTTTTATGATAATAACAATTGTTCTCAGATGACTTTTTCAAAAATGGCATCATTGAGTGGTATTCACATGTTTCTTAAGTCTCAAGATATAAAATTAAATGATACAAAAATGCCAGATACAATAGTTGTATGGAAAGATTTCGCTGAATCAATAACATTGATAGCGATTGCCACGGGAACGACAAAAAAAGTTTTGGAAAACTTTATTGATGCTGTATTTAATTCAATGATATTAGTTGTAGGAATTGATGAAATTAAAAATCCACGAAATATTGAAAGATTAAAAAAAGATTTGCGTTCATGCAATGGTATTATCGATAAATTACTTGAGTGCTTAGATATTGGTGATAGAACTGGTACAGGAACTGATTTGATGACCATGACCAATGCCATTTTATGCTCAGAAAATCATTTATTACAAGCAAGTATAGTATTGGTTTTTTTAAAATTTCAAATCTATAAAGTAGAAAATAATTATTAATTAATTTTAATTATTGGACAATTTTCAGACTTGTCTTGAAATATTTTTGGAGTATTTAGATTCAATGTTTGGCTGCATTCTTATACATGGTTGTTTGGCTGTGGCAACTAATAGTTGGTGGCAATTGTCACCAATTGAAAATAAATTACTCACTATGGTCATTACCATGGAACGTAATTGTTCTGCATGTGATTTGCCTGTATTTTTACCCAAGATGAGCCCTAATGTACAATGTTTTATTTTATTTCATTTTTTTAAATATTTTCGTGCATGAATTATTTAATTATTTTGCTAATGTACACACAAACATTTATTTTTAATTTATAGGTAGCTTTTAGATTAATTTCTATTACTTTAATTAATGGCATTCAAGTATTAGCATTGTGTGGGCCAACACCAGATTTAATTGAAGTAGAAAAATTAGCAATACAATATTGGCGTGGTCAAATTGAAGTTTTACGTACAGCCGAGCAATGCTATCCTCAATGTTATCCGTCTGATTTATTATTGGATCCCAGTATATTAGGGTATGAATATTCACGAGAAGAAAAAATGAAAAAAATTTATTTCATCCTATTGTAATTAAATGAATTTTCCAGATTTTTACTTGTCAACTATCAAATTGGAAAATTTATTATCAGTCGAAATGCAAAGCAATCAATTAATAATTCAGTTGGCAATCATAGGCTAGATATATTACGAACATTTTATTATCAAGCTGTGGAAACATTTTTAGTAATGGAAAATAGTAGTAATAAACAAGAACAAGGAAAAATTTTGAATAAACAAAAAACTTTACTCGCAAAAGAAACATATTGGTGTTCAGAGTATTATAAATGTCATGCGTTGAAGGAAAAAGATAATATTTTATGTGTATTATACAATTACTCAATTCCAATATACACAATAAGAATGATAACTCGTCGGACACTTAAATTATTTACGAGTGATAAACAAATGAATTGGTAATAAATAAATGAATAAAGCCTAATTAAATGTCGAATATCAATTATATTATATTAATATTCTGCTTTGTATGCCTGAAATAATGTTTTGTTTACTGGGTAATTAATATTTTTTATGGTAAAAAAATATTACATGAATTTTCATGCATGTTTTGTTATTGTTGCTTTTTTTTCCAATTTAAAACTTAAAAAAAAAAAATATTTTTAATCAAATATTGCACTCAAATTATAATTATTCTTCGATTTTAATTAGAAATAAAATTTTTTTAATAGGGTGTATCATGATATGCTATACGATAAAATTCAAATTATTATTAACAAAATTGCAATAACACTTCTTATAATCTTTTATCTTCACTAATCCGCCTCACATTATTATTCTCTAACCCTTGAATAATTTAGTAATAACAGTATGACTAGATGACCAATGAAACAAATACAATGGATATTTAAGATAAATCAAATGAGTGTATAAAATTTTTGCGTCACCTTGGCTTGCAACAAAAAAAAATGAATTATAAATTTTTTTTTAACGATGATATGCTGTATTTTCGATCTCTCAAGTTGATAACCATTACAGTAATATTGTCCAATGATCCCCTACAAATTTAATAATATAATACAGATTTATTGTTGATATAATTTCATTTTAATTATTTAAATTATTAGTTACCTGAAATAACTTTGGAAAGTTATACTTTTAGCACCGTAGGATGGTTCATTCAATCGTTCTCGGATAAAAGCAACTGCTTCTTCATTTGAGAATGTATCCCAAAGACCATCAGATGCTAATATTAAAAACATTGGATCGTGATCAGTAAGATCAAAAGTCAGTATATCAGGATCGGCAATTACAAATTTTTTATCTTTCAATGGATAATCGCCTAATGCACGAGACGTTGCTAAAATTCCAGCAACCCGCCAAACACCATTGAACGTAACAAGACCACCTGCTTTGATTATCCGTTGTCGTTCTCTTTGCTACATAAATTTTTTCCCACAATTAGTATAAAGTAAAATTATATAATTTGAACAATACAAATCAATGAATAACACAACAAAAATTACTCGATACCTGTTGAGGTTTGTGATCGAATGATAGAGGTATGGCATTGCCTTTATTATCACACATAACTCCACGTGAATCACCAACATTTGCCACTATTAATTTATTGTCATCTAAAATTGAAATCAATGCCGTCGTACCTGTAATAAAATACTATTCATCAGTGCATAATTTAATTGTATATATAAATATTAAATTGAAATTTAATTGAGTATACCAGCTATGTCCATATTTTTTTTAGCAGCATCAACTAATAAGCTATCAGCTGCCAGTACTTCGTCAGTCAATAATTTAGCATAATTAATTTTTTCACCGTCGATGTATGAAGTTATGTCAATTTTTGGCAATGGATTTTTTGGTAGACCAGTTTGTTTAACCTGACGCAAAATTCGTAATCATGATAATTATGTCAATGTAAAAAAAAATTGGACCTAATATTTTTGTGGAAGAAAAAAATTTTAAAAACCAAAAAAAAAAAAAAAAATTACTTCTCTAGTAATAGGTCGTACGAGACTATCTAATTTGTTCAATAATTCTGGATCTGTGATATTTTTGTTTTTCATAAAATCATCCGTTTGCGATGTACTCAATGTTTTTCGAAATGATTTTTTGCGTTCATTCAATTCATCAGGTATTTTCATGTTTTTATTCGCTGATGAAATTTCATTTTCTATTGGCACATTTACTTTATTATTTGGCGATAATCCACCAGCTAAGATATTTTTCAGTTCAACCACTTTTTTATTGATATTTGGTATGAGCTTATCACGAGCATAATCTGCAGCAAACTGTGACCCAAGAAAATTATATAAAAATGTATAATTTGCATTGTAAAATGTGTTCATCATTGCTTGACATTATTATAATAATGAAAAATAAATGAATAAATAAATAAGTACCAACCTGTCCACCATGTCCATCAAATACGGCGAAAAGTGATACACCTGTATTATTTATATTATCATTAATTACAAATCGATCTTCCATATGAGCACGATGTCCTTGAACAGCATATGCTGCTATATAACCTTCCTTGAGTTCCCAACTAAACTTTTCAAGATCTGCAGAATTATTTATTAAAAATTGCAGTCTTGATACCTGATAATCACAAAAAATTCAATTTAAATATGTGATTTTACATAATTAAAAAAATGATAAATTAAATTTTACTCGAGAGCTGGTTTTTCCCAATGTGTAATGAATTTTATCAAAAAAATTTCTGCTCCAAAAGTCGATTGATTGAAGGTAGGAGATTATAATGAGTATGATAGCACCACAGGCAATGAATTCGGGCTTTAAAATGCAACCGCGCATCATACGCCAAAAATAACCGAGAGGTGTATTAATCCCAGCGGTAAAACTTGTGGGTAAACCCACTGCAATTTTCGACATGAGCTTCATGTATGACAGATAAGTCTGCAAAGAGAGGAAAAAATTTTTTATATATATATTTTTTTTTTCGATACAATGAATTTTAATCAATCATTAAATTTAATAAAAAATTAAATACCACATTTATTATCATATTTATAAAATATATTATAATTAAAAAAAAAAACAAATTAAACACCACCATTTTTCTTCAAAAAAATTCAATTTGAATTTACCTGATACAGCACTTTGTCTTCTAACTCATCATCCATGTTGACTTATATTTTTATCAAATGATAAAATATAAATTACATAGTTTTTTTAATATTTGTAAAATATTTAAAAAAATATTTATATATAAAATCGATTAATGCAATGTTTCTCAATTTAAAATTTTTTTACTATAAATTAAAAGTATAAATAGAAAATTACATTTTATCTATATGAAACAATGAACTGAGGTGCAAATAAATATCCAGCTACCAACAATATTTATATTGGTAATGATCACCATCAATCACTATGATTAGGTACATTCATGCGTGCTAAATACATGCCCCTACGACGTCATATCTGACACAAACACAAGAGCATAGTACTGCAATCTTCAGTTAGAGATATGAAACCAAAACTAATGGACATTTTTTTTTTGGGAAAGCTCATTACCATGCTCTTGTTGGTAATAGAATCTACATACATGACTTCTTAAAATCATCTGATTGAATATAATATATTTGTATATGGAACGTCATTTACTCTTTTGTGTCAGGAAAAAAGAAAAAAAAAAAAATTAGTAATTATTATAATCCAGTAAAAAATATATATTGGATAAGATTATATACTGTGTAAAGAATAAATATTTATAAAGGTAATTTTTTCAAATAATATAAATTTTTTTATTATGCAATATCTGTACTTACTATTAATTTTTTTTTTTTTTTTGGTTAACTGATGATGGCAAAAAATGATTGTTGTTTATAATTTCAGCACAATGGGTGAACGAAAAGGAACCAATTTATATTATCCCCCGGATTATGATCCACGTATGGGTGGATTAAATAAATTTAAGGGTACACATGCTTTGCGTGAGCGTGCCCGAAAATTACACATGGGTATCTTAATAATTCGATTTGAAATGCCATTTAATATTTGGTGTGATGGATGTGGCAATCACATTGGAATGGGAGTACGTTATAATGCAGAAAAGACAAAAATTGGAATGTATTATAGTACACCTCTGTATAAATTTCGTATGAAATGCCATTTGTGTAATAATCATTTTGAAATTAAGACTGATCCAGCTGTATGTACACAATGATTCTTGGCCTTGCAATTTTTTTGTTTACTTTGTTTTATTTGAACAGATATTATGTAAGAATTTAATTTTTAATTTTTAATTCAGAATTTGACGTATATTATTGAAAGTGGTGCACGACGTCAAGAAAATCGTTGGGATCCAAAGGATAATGAACAAGTAGTTCCGGAAACGAAAGAAATATCACGCAGATTGTATGATGATCCTATGTATAAATTGGAGCATGGAATGGATGATAAAAAAAAAGCCCGTAGTCAGGAGTCAACATTGAATAGATTAATTGCTTCAAATAATGCCCAATGGAAAGATGATTATGCATTGAATTCTCAATTGCGTCAATCATTTCGTGTACGTATTTTCATGCACTTTATTGATTACAATAAAATACAAATTATTTCTGATACTTGAAATAATATTATTCTTTGTCTTTGTAATACAGATGAGAAAACAAGAAGAACGACAAAAAAAAAATATACCCATGTTGAAAAATTCAGGGATAGATATAAATTTAGTTGACGAACATGATGATGATATTAAACTAGCTCGAATATTGATGCAACACAAAAAACATGGTAAATATTTTTAATTGATATTGCTGGAGCTGTAGTGAATGAAAATTGAAGCACATAATTATTTTTTTCTGTGACAGATTCGAAAAAATCTAGCAATACACCATTAAAAAAATTAATTGGAATCACTCGGACACAATTGAAAAAAGACAGATCTTCTACTAATTTGAATAATCCACAAAAAATCGTAACTCAAAGAGATACATCGTCATCTGCAGTTAGTGATACACCAAGCAGTAAATTAAATCCAAATATTTCCCTTGTCAATTATGATTCATCCAGTTCTGATAATAATTCCTAATGTACAACATCCCCCAAGTGAGAGTTGATAATTTTATATTGTACATACGTATACAAATACTAATTTTATTAATATAATGCATTATATTATTTACTAAGAGAAATATAATAAAAATTAATACAAGTAACTATTCGTGATTAAGATAATTATAAAAAGTATATCTTTCTTAATAGAGAACAAATAAATGATGAAATGATTTTTTTTCATTTGTAAGAGTAAAAGTAATACAAAAAATATTCATTACAATACTGCTTTCAATTTACTTGGCACTAATATAAAAAAATTTAATTAAATTTTTTTTTTAATTATGCATTTTGTTTAAGTATTAAATGATTTCATTGGATCATTTTAGGCCGTAAGTTCATTGTCCGATATTTATAAAATTTATATAATTAATATCGTTGACATTGACTATACAACAAAGAATATATTTATATACTTCAACAATAATGATATTTACAAGAGATAAATACGAATTAATTTTTTGTTTGTTTTTGTTTTTTTCCAAATTAATGCAGGAAGAATTATTTCACGTAATACATATTTATGGGCATATCAACGGGATATATACATAACAATGAAAAAGTTTATACAAAAAATATTACAAAATTCTATTATTGAAAATTGTAAATTTTTTTTTTTAAATTTCATTTTTATTTGATTTAATATTATTATTAAAGTATTGCGGTATATTTTAATGCCAATTCAAATTATATGTCATGAAGATAGTTCACAGGACTGAAGCAACAATTGTATATTCAAAATTAATTTGGAGATAATTTACGCTTGATTTATAATTGTAATTGATTCTCTATACTCTTTTTATATCATCTATAATGTTCTATATTTCACTTGAATATCTGTGGTAATTGTCATTAAACTATAGTTAAAGCAATCATTATTGTAAAGCTCAAAGTTCTTGTACTTTTCATTTTTCCAGTTCAATTTTCACGTATCATAATAATCATCGATACGTCAATCTCATTGTCACAACCGTAAGGAAGAAATAATGGTATTAATTAAGTTTCATTCTCGAAAAAAATATATCTCTAAAATAAAAAATAAAAAAAACGGTTGACAAATAATTATTCATATGGATTTTGATTACCGATACTCTCGTTGCGACGATGCAATCTTTCGGGATGTGAACATGCCAATTGACTGAAATCACGAACCACATCGTTAAATGTTTCATCACCAGTCACACCAATCTCTGAATCTTTCATTTCTTCATTCAACAAGCCTAATCTTAATAATGTTACAATATCTGCGTTAGCTTCTTTTACAGCAATTGACAGAGGCTTTACACCACTTCCATCTTCAATATGTTGATCTGCTCGATGTTTCAATAATAAACATACTTGTGCTGTATGTCCTTAAAAAATAAAAAAATGTGTTTATAAATTTTTTTCATCGTTTCAAATTATTAATTGATTTTTTAATATTTTTATTACCTAATTCTGTGGCTAGATAGAGAGGAGTTTTCCCCTCAGCATCTTGGCAATTAATTCGGGCACCATTAAGAATAAGATATTCACAGGACATAACTGATCCCTAGAAGAAAAAAAAAATAATAATAGTAAAATAATGGTGGTTCAATAGATTTTTTTTTTTTTTTGTTAATTACGAATACCTCAACGTACACTAATAATTGCTTGATGCAATGCAGTTCGTCCACGATCATTAACATTACACCACATTTTGTCAGCACCAGCTGCCAAAGCTTGACACATTATTGGAAGATTATGGGCTGCTGCAGCTTTATACAGTAATATGTCTGCGTGTAAATTATCAATATCCTCTTCATCAGCAAATTCCTCCTCTTCACCAGCAGTTGAGTCTTGGTCTGAGCTGAGTTCCAATGTCCCTTCAATCAATGGTTTCGGTAAATCACAACCAAACATTAATACATCAGAATCACATGACGGTATATTATTGTGATTGATTTTTTTTTCCGTGCCAATATCTTTGTTCTCTGAGATTGCGGTATCAAGATCATTGCAATAAACTGCTTCTGTCATCACATTATTAATTCCATCAATTGATTTATTTTTTATTTCTGTCTCTCGTTGTATATTTGTAACTATTTTATTATAAAGAATAGATTCATTTTTTATTTCTGATGTGCCACTATCATCAGAGCTCATTGAATTACACTCGGATTTTCTATTTTTTGAAATAAAATTTAAATCATCAGTGGAGTCGATAGAATTTGGCTGTTCTCTAACAGCTGGTAATTTTTTTTTTCGATTCGACGATTTAAATTTATCATGACTACGTGGTCTACGACGTAATTTTCTTACACTCCATTTTCGAAAACGCATCATATCACGACTCGTATGTTGACACGGCACTGTCATATTATTTAATGGTTTAACAAACATCAAGTCAATATATTTAGCTTTTATCCATCTTTCACGAATATTACTTTTGCATTTTGGTGTGGCTTTAGTCATTTCTGATGGTATTGGCATTGCCTCATAAACGTTATTAACAACAATATTACCTAATTCTGCCATAACTTTAAGTATCTCCGGTTCCCAATCATCTAAAGTCAATGAACGTACTTTACTGTGATGAACACCGAGACTTCGATGCACACCGGAACATTCAATGCACAGAGTAATACCCAAATTTATACTTGCCCATTTGGGATTTGGATTTCCACAATCGCAACATGCATCGTTGCCTGGTATTTTTAACAATTGTTCCCATACTCGTGTTTTTAGTTTTAGTGGTGGTCTGATAGGTCCTCGGCTATCTCTTGATTGTAATTGCAATGTACTAACAGTTGCAGTACCCATTCCACGTTGTATTGCGGCACCAATTGCCTGTTGCATGGCTGTGATCCATGCTAAATACATCTCTTCACTGTCAGCTTGTAATATGTGACTTTTGGTTGGGCTTAATACTTCAAAGCAATTTCTCCGATCACAATCGACAACAGGCTTTACTGTACATAAACGTAAATCTTCTTCCATTATTGTATAATCATCATCACCGGTTCTTTTTTTATAAACCAATTGATGATCTTTTAAACAAAACCATCGTCTATTCCATGTTTTAAATGCATTACTTGTTCGTTTGAACAAATATCCAGCCATTTTTTGATTGCCCGCTGTTGTTGATGGAATTAAATCCCGACTTGTTACATATAAATGACGATTTTCCATTTCTTTTTCGAGTTTAACTGAATCACCACGCATTTTTATTAATTCATCACTGAGATCTTTAAGGAATGGATCTAAATCTTGTGCTAAATCACTTCCTTGATGGTAATATGTGAAACAAGCATGCATGTAACTCAATAATGATCCCAATATTTCATGACGTCGACGTGACTGTAACATTGTTAAAACATGAACATAATCTAATGCTGTATGACGAAAACATGAACGTGTGGCTGATAAAATATTTGTTGCTTCTTCATGTTCAGCTGGTCGAGATTTTGGTATTTGTGAATTACGATTCAGTGCGATGTCCAAATCACCGGATATTTTTTCAAAATAATGTCGAGACTCTTTTACTTTTTTTATGTCACTGTTAAATATTAAAAAATAAAATTAATATATTATCAATAATTAATTTTTTGAATAAATTACCTTCTAATAAATGCACTTAAATCTTTGACAATTGTTCGTGACGCCTGATCCAATAAAATTGAATGGAATTTATTCATTTCTTGTAATGCATGAATAAGTTTATTTAAAAATGCCATTATTTCGGGATCATCATTAAAATAATTTGCCAATTCCCATAAACTGTTGGTAAATTGACTGTAAGAGTGGAAAACAAAAAAAAAAAAAATAAATAAATAATAAATAATAACAATAATAGTGGAGAAATAAAAATTATTAAACGATTCAAGTATGATTGATATTAGGTAATTTATCATCATTCACAATGTAGTTGCGGAAATTCGAGTGACTCATTATTGCATGCAGTGAACTATTTAATTATATATTATTTTTTATTCCACGTAATAATTTATTATTTTATACCTTTGTTGTCCAACAAATATTTTCCCAGCATCGATCATTGAATTGCAATTTTTCAATACCTACAACAATATATATATATATATATATATTAATTTTTAATGTTTGTTATTGTTTTTAATATTTAACTACCTTATCTAATTTTTGCTCCAATTGATCCACATTTCCTTCAACATTTTCGACACACGATCTGAAAAATAAAATTATACAAAAATAAAAATTTATTCATTTGAAAAAAAAAAAAAAAAAAAAAAAAATATATATTGTGCTTGATAAAATTATTATATGGTGTATTAATATATTAATTTAGTATTGTTGATTTTGCTAACCGGAATTTCGGTGTATCACGAAGGCATTCGTCAAAATCAATTAAAGTCCTCATCTTTTATGATTTATTCTATGAAATACAATGAGAGTCACGAGGATAACTAATAAATATGGTATAATTGTTTTTGGTAGCAGTGTTCACACACTGTTGTTATCCATATAAAAATTGGAAATATATATGAGGAGGGCATTTGGTAACAAAGCAAGACTACAGGCGTGAATACAATAATCACTTGACTCTCCTGTCAAAAACGGTTAATAAAGTGTAGATCACTTTTCCTGCGTCACAGTGTTGACAACTTAATTTGGAATGACTCATATTTTAAGTGTATGTTGATGGTCGGTAAATGTTTAAAAACTACTCTGTTATACCAGCGAATAGAACATATTGTTAAGTTATATATAAATAATTTTAAATTACGCGGGTCAATGTAGCGCCATTGTGTGTATGTAAATACAAGTAGTGAGTGTTTGTTTATGTTACATTGTTTTTTGGCGTAGCAAGTGTATTCCAAATGTACTGTTTGTATACAATAGTTGCTGAGAGTTCCATGCGCATGCGTGCTCAACTGTATAAAAAAAAAAAATAATAAAAAAAAACAATATCGTGAAGTGAGTACTATTATAAATTTCTGTTGATATATAATTGATCGTTTTGTATTTGAGATAAAAGAGACGGAGAATTTCTTTATTGTGATATAAAAATTTAATTTATATATTGAGGTAAGTGACATTATGGAAATTGATGTGATACAAGTTTATTTGTAATGATAGCTTGTGAGAAAAAAAATTTTTTTTTGAAAAGACATTTTGAGAAGATTTTTCGTTATACATTTATACGTATATAACCTTAAAATATTTGTGATGTCAATTGATAATTTATTGGATATAGATATAAGTCATGACGGGTTCAGGATCAACAACTGATGAATCTACTGCGGCACCGACTGAAAAACCATCGAATAATCCACTTGAGCAATTTGTTTTACTCGCAAAAACCGCGAAAGGCGCAGCAGCATTAGAATTAATAAAGCAAGCAATTGAAACACCTGGAGTTCATGTATTCGGTGAATTATTGGATATGCCTAACATAAAAGAATTAGAACATGGTCCACATGCTGAATATTGGAATACACTTAATTTATTTGCATACGGTACTTATAAAGAATATTTGGCTAATGTTGACAAATTATTGCCATTAACACCAGTGCAAAAGAAGAAGCTTCAACATTTAACAATTGTCACATTGGCGGAAAAATCAAAATGTATTCCATATTCAATTCTATTGGAAGAACTTGATATTAAAAATGTTCGTGATTTAGAGGATTTAATTATTGAAGCAGTTTATGCTGATATAATTCATGGGAAATTAGATCAAAAAAATTCACAATTAGAAGTTGATTATGCCGGTTTGGGTAGGGATGTAAGGCCAGGTGAAACCAATGCTGTTATGGACACTTTGGCCGCTTGGGGTCGAACATGCGAGACAGTATTGGCGTGTATTCAACAACAAGTGTTACGTGCTGATGTTGAGAAACAAAGAGCGACACATCACAAAGAACGAATCCAACAAAATGTAAGAGATATTTATTTTATATAATATTATATTACAAAAATTTCTGGAAGTAAATGGAAATGATGTTACTCAATTTTTTTTTTAATTTTTAGATTGCCAGTATAAAAAAATCACTCCTGGCTCAAGCGGGTGGTGATGGTGTTCAAGAGGCTGATGTTGCTGGTGGTAGTAATGTTGCCGGTGGTAGTGAGTCTAGTAGAGAAGCTATGTCAGTGCCAAGTGAGTCAAAAAAGAAACAACAGAAGGCCAAAGGTATTAGAGGCAGTGGTAAGTTCTGGAAGACATAAATTCGAACGTTTATTCGAATATTTTTCTCTGTCTCTGCATTTGTAACGTGACATTGATTCAATATATAAAAGAGACAAGTGAATTACTATTATTATTTTTTATTATTTTCATTGTTGTTGTTTTTTTTTTTTTTTTTTTCTTAAGTGCCACCACTTTTTTTTTAATACTGAAAATTTTATATAATTACTGGGATGCTGGCTCTAGAATTTTCGATGAAGCCGATAAAAGTTTGAATTTTTTTTTTATTTTCTTTGTTTTTTTTTTTTTTTGTGTGAGCCATTTGTACGAATTTTTTATTATATCTAAATTTGTGTTGACGGGGAAAAAAAAAAAATTAATTAATAGGTAGTAGGTAGTAAATTGAAAGAAAAAAAAAAAAAATTGTGAGCTTGTATTTGCTACTCAAATAAAGGGTAATTTATTTTAGTCGCTTTTATCTCTCTATTTCTCTCGACACCTTTGTTGCCTTAATCCTGACACGCAATGTGGACATATGTATTTATGTTTGTGGGCTTGGCAACAAAATTATTTCACCGATAAACAAACAAAGATATTATTATTAATATTTATTTTATTTACTTGTTCCTTTTATTTATGTATTAATTTTTTTTTTTTTTTTCTTTTTTTATCAATGAAAATAGATTTTAGAAATTAACACTTATATATATATATATGTTTGTATTGTTAGAAAAAATAATATTGCGAGTGGTAAATTTGCATGAAAAATAATGGTAGCTAATTGTATTTATTATTCATTTATTTATTTATTTATTTAATTTATTTAATGATTTTTATAATTTGAAAGAAAAAAACAAAAAAAAAAATTTTTTTACGCAATTATATTCAGTGATATTATACTGATAATCACGTTTGCTTTCTTTTTTCTTCACTGAATTCATCCATAAAAACTACGTAATTTTTTTTTCCTTTTTTTTTTTTTTTTTAAATATAAATTGAGAAAAAAATTTATTGTACGATTAATGGGGATTTTCAGGATCTTCTTTTGATCCAAATGCGATGATGAACTGACCATCGACGATATTGGCATCCATGGGCATGTATTAGCCGAATCTTTCACAGCAATCACGCAGGTTGTTTGGCATATTTTCTATTTAAATGGAATAATACATATTTTATGTTGTATTTTTTTTTGTATATTTTTCAAATAAATTCGAATTTTAGTGATAAATTGCTTTCTAATACAAATAAAATTTCCAAGTTTACAATTAATATTAATTGTAAATTTATATCTAAGTTATATATCATCGTCATATATTTTTTATTTATTCTAATTATTATTATTATTATTTATTATTATTTTTTTTCATCACATATAATATATTTATAAGATACAGAGTGAAATTCGTATAACTGCAATTATTAATTGCATGTATTTAGAATAATTCTACACTCATGAATAATTTTTTTTTTTTTTTTTTTTTCATAGCAAATTTGACATTATTTTGCATTGCATTTTTTATTTGATTATTAGTGAATTAATCAAAAATTTATATATATATAATTTTTTTCCTCTTCTTTTCATTAACATGTAAACGATGAAGTTATTTTCCCTAATACATATATGTATATATATAAGGAATTTTAATATATGACATATATTTCTATACGTTTACAAGGAAATAAAATAATTCTCATCAGTATAAAAAACATTGCGGAAATATTTGTATGGATTTAATAGTAAATATATGAGATACTGATTCATATGAAATAAAATTAAACCAATTTTTTCTTACATTTACTCTACGGATACAGATAGTATATGATTATTTACAAATTTCCTCAAATTTTTTTTGTATTTCAAATTATGTTGAAAAGTTAAGAATATTCTCATGAATTATATTATTATGACAATGAATAAAATTTAAATTGTACCAATAATTATTTTCATTATTTACATTCGTTTCACTTTTTTTTTTTTATACATTTCTTGATTTAAATATTTTTTTTTTAATTAACAACGATATATATCACTTGATATCTAATTAAAAAATATTCGAGTTTATATTTTAATTTACTTTTTTTTTTTTCCTTCTCATTTTACTCACTGTAAAATGAATTATTTATCTCAACTATAGTTTCTTTTATAATTAGAAGAGATTTAAAAAATTTTAACAATGTCTGGTCAAATACACGGGGGGCTCACTTCAATGTAATTGTCCAGCACTGTGTGTTCTCAAATGTCTCTCTTTTACTTCATACAATGTTTGAAACAAATAAAAATTATTTTTCAAGAATCCTCAACAAACACATATTTATAATGAATAAAAACTACAATTATGGATGGTCTATTTAACAATTCGAATAAAGGTAAAAAATTGGACGTATCAAATAAGATATGTTTTATTATAACGATGATTATAATTATATTTTTTTCTCTTATTTTTTTTTTTTCTTCATCAATTTATTTCCAATAATATTTTTTATATTTTATATATATTATTATAGGAATTTTTTAATATTATTTTATACATATTGCAATTCCTCAAGCTTTTGTAGATTAAATTTATAACAAAAGTGTAATGGCAAAAAAATATTTTTTTATATACACGTTATTATTTTATGAATTTACTGTCGTGAAGCAAAATATTCTAACTAAATGGGTGAAAACAAAAACAAAGAAAACAATTTATACAATATACATAACTGTACATTGATTTGAATATATCGCGTAATTTATTAATATAAATTATTATCATAAATGTTAATATTTACAATTTTTTTTTTTTTTTTCTACCTACAGCGTTTTATTTATAAAGCATATGCCTATTTTATTTATTTATATTTCTTTATATGCAATCGAAGCTTTATCTATATATTTATATATTTATTTATTTATTTATTATTATTATTTCTTCATTATTATTATTATCATTATTATTTTTTCAAACACAACATTAATTAATTATTATATATACGTGTATATATTTTTTTTTTTTTTTTTTGGCCACCGTGTATTTATCACACATAAACATTTAATTGCCATATGATTATCATGACGTAAATTTAATCGATAATATTTTTTTTATAAATTATTTATTTACAAGCAATACTATAAATTCATGTAATTTTTTATGAATTTATATATAGTATACACTTTTATTATTAATTTCTTGTCTATATGAAGAGAAAGTGGGCGAAAGAGAGAGAGAGACAAAGAGAAAAAGAGAAGAAAGAGAAAAATTAGATAATTTTATATAATTACATTAAGATCACAGTGAAAACTGAACAAGTACATATTCTATCTCTGTCTATTTGTCATCGTTTATATTTAAATTTCGTATGATTTATATATAAGAATTTTTTTTTTTTTTGGAAATTTTATTCGAGTGTTGAAAGTAGATGAATTATAATTGGATGATTATCGATGATAGTCCAGTAGTATAAAATCGAGTGAGTGTGAATTTTTTTTTATTACTTTTTTTTCTTTTTTTTTGTTAAACAACTACTGGCTCTTTAGAAATTGGTATTAGGTCTGTTTGATAGACGGGAAATTTTTGTAATAAATAATTTTGCTATAATACAACGTCATTTTGATTGACAGGTCCATTACTTATTTTTGAAATGTTCGACGATTTAACAGAACCAAATGAATCTTTTACGTCAATGTCCTTTATTGTTGGTGAAAGGAGAATATTTATTTCTTTTCCATTATTATTCATCAATGTTTGCGTTGATCTTGTTACCAAATTTAGTGGGAATTTTCCATTCTTACCATTTTTACATTCTTTCATTTCCATTTCGTAAACTAAATTTCAAATTATTCATAGTAAAAATATACATTTATAATAATTTTTTTTTTTTGAAAATAAATAATATAAAATATAAACTCACGTTCACTTTGGGTGGAACAATCAGTGGTGGTAATTGTGTGTCCCTTAACCGCTTTATTTTGATCACACGTTGCTGCTGTCAATGTGACTGTTGATATCATACCCGAGGCATTGGTTCTTGTAATATTTGTGGTGGATTTTGGTGCGAATGGTCCTCTACCTCTTCTGATATTTCTCTCAGGATGTATTAAAATTATATACAACTGTAAATTCATTTGAGTTTAATTACGATATATCTTCAGTACTTTGTGAAATTATATTTGAATATGTGTATGTACCTTTGGACTAAATAAACATGCGATAGTAACTGATGCTGATAGACTAATGGTTACCGACATTGAAGTAATTCGCAGAGCAACGTGATTGCCCGTGCCAAAATATAGAGGTACAAATGCAAGCCAAATTACACACGTTGTGTACATTGTGAAACCTGAAAGTAAAAATAAAAAATTTTTATTTTTTTTTGAATTTTCAAGACTTTTTATATTTTTTTATATTAACAAATTACTACTAACCGATATGTTTACTTTCATTAAAGTCCTCGGGTATTTTACGTGTCAATACAGCGTAAACCGTACAAACAATAATTAAAATAATTGGATAAGTGAATGCAATCATGTAGCTTGCATCAATGTAGCTATTGCATACAAGTAAATTATCCTCACGCATTGGATAGTGATGTCGAGCTTTAGCTGGATCTATCACCATCCACACGGCATTTATCAATATTTGAATACCGACTAATAGTGAACATATTATTAATTGAGAACGTGGTGATATAAATGACGGTCGCTTAGCACTTTTTTTACTTTTATTAAATATCCGTGATATCCGATTTGTCTTTGTCAACAGCGCGGCGTACACTACCGTAAAACAAAATCCAGCAGCAAATCTGTTGAAAGATGATAATAATAATAATAATAAATATAAAAATAAAAAGAAAGGGAGAAAATAATTTTTTTTTTGTTGACACATTTTTTTTTGTTGACAAGAGAATGAGGAAAAATTTTCATAAATGGATAAATGCAATATATGAATATTAATATTTGAGGGAGGGAGGGTTTGTCTAAATGGACATGACAAACTGCAAATAATTTTTTTTCTTTTTTTACTTTATTCTACAATTTTTTTGAGCTATCAAAAATAAAAATGGTCTTTTCTTGTTTTTTTTTTTGTTTTTTATTTTTTTATTTTTTTATTTATTTTTATTTTTTTACTTTTTAAAATTACCCCTTAGAATTTTATTCATGTATCTGTATGGCACTCTATAACCCTTAGCAACACATATGAAACGATGAGGTGCCAGAAGAAAAAAAAAAAAAAAATATATATATATATATATATATTTTTGTATGAAAAATTCGTAAATTTGTGTGAGGGTTCATTTTAGTTGACGGGTCGATTTTCTGTTACTATTTACTATGTCTGTTTTACGAGAATACATGAATCCAATGCCCGAAGGTGTGAAAATTTATGACGGAAAATTAAGTAAATTTACACAGTTGGGTTATTTATTTTCCATATTTCAACATATTCAAATAAGTATTTAGATATTTTGTAGTTATATTGTATTAATGTTGTCTCCGAGAAAATGGAAGTAAAAATATATTTCATGTATATACATGAGAGTACAGAGTATTTTTATTTAATAATATAATATAATTGAGTATTTTTGATAAATACCAACGTGAAGATTTACGGTACAAATGTTTCTACATCTATCAAATAAGTGTATATTTGTATATGTGGTGAAAAATAAATAGAATAATATTAATTTTCTTACCTCTGGATGCCACATACAATGTCAGTTGGTTTGAGCACAAGAGTAAATGTTACCAAGTAACACAGCAATATACCAATTAATAGAACATATGATAATTCACGACCTGATGCACGTACAATTGGTGTGTCATTGTGTTTGACAAAAACACCACCGATAAATACCGTTATCTATATATAATAAAATTACATTAATTATATTTATTATATTTCAAAGAGTAGAAATTTTTATTACTGTTTGTATTATATATATATTCACAAGAATTCCAGTTGCTGAAAAGGACATGGCACCAATTGCCCATCCACTGTCAAGTTTTAAAAATTCCTCGGGTATAGCGCGACAACGTGAGTGGGTTTCATCTGGTAAAGTTCCCTGGGGACACGGAACACATCGTGTCTGATCTGTTGCATGTCGTATCTGTCAAATATAAATTGCAAATCAATAAATTTTTTATTTTTTTTCATCTTTGATATAAATTTATTTGTTTATTGAAAATATTATTGTATTTGGTTAAAAATAATTGAACCAGTGGGATGGGATAGTTGGATAAAATTCAAGTTTAAAGGATTGTGAATTGTGGCTTGGAATAATATATATATTTTTTTTTGTTTTGTTTACCTGATACTGAGTGCAATCCAAACAATGCCAACAGCAGCTTTCTCCTTCCACATATTTTTTTGCTTGACCCACTCGACAAGGTAACGAGCACACGCTTTCAGGAGCTTGTGAGTTGCCGAGACGAAATTGAATTTCTATGAAAAATACATACATACATTAAAATTATTTTTTAAATAATAAAATAGATATTATTAATTTTACCAGACATATTTAAACGTAATTCGCCTTCTAAATATTTTCCAACTCTTATCCATTTATATTTTCCAGGTGATACTTGTTTAAAGTGTATAATATTGTATCGAGCTGGGCCATCTCCATTTTTATCAAATCGAAAATTATCACCACTGAGTCCTTGAAATTCGACTTTTCTCAAATATTTAAGTAGTTCAGTTCCTTTAGTTGGCTTCATTGCATCACATAGTCCAACATTTCCATGGCACAAGTCTGCATGCATATCACTAAAAATCAATGAATAAAATAATTTTTATTTAATAATAAATTAAATATATAAAAAAAAAAAATGTTTTCTCACCGAAATGCATAGGCAAAAGCCATCACTGCGTCTGATACAAATTGCAATTGATCTTCAAATGCTGTATTATTTTTTGTCAATCGCTCTTTTGTCGTGCATGGTGTTTTATATTTTTGATTGTACGGTGTACGTGATGTGTTTGGATAGCGACATTGAAAATGATCTTCCCAAAATTCTATAAAAATTTATTCATAAAAAATATTGATTAATTTTCGTTTTTTGTTTTGTTTTTTTTTTTTTTTTTTTGGTTAATCTTCCAAAAGTCCAGTGTGAATTTATTTTCACACTGTGTGCTTTTTATTACTTACCAAAGAACCACGGATTTCTTTTGTTATTTTCAACGGTTAAATTGAGAAAGTATTTCTCAAAGCCATCAACAGAATTGGCTTGAGGTTGAACTGACAATGTACCTTCTACTTCTGGTTCATTTTTGTTACTGACCAATCCACGTGCACTCCATCCATCGCTACCAATCCAATAAAATGCACCCGTCGCATTGTTACGTCTGACAGCTCTCATTACCCCAGCCACTTCTTGGTCAGATCCAAATATTATACATCCTGGTGGGTAATTATCATATTTTATATTACATTCTATAAATTTTATATAAATGTTAATATAAAATGACCAATATGATTATTTATTAATAAAAGTAGTGCAATATAATATTTTATAATGGCGAAAATATTGTATAATGAATTAATGTACTTGATTATTTGTACGGTTTATTCACTTTAGAAAATACGAGCTTTAGAATTTTTATCTTTATGTTTTGCGTAGTTTTGTATTATGAGTACAGGAATACAGTGACTATACCGGGTTTCATCCATCTCTGAATGCGAGTTTATTTGCCAGAAAAAATAAAAAAAAACACATTAGTGAATGCAAGTATGAAAAATGTATTCGTGGTAATATGAATATGCTTTTTATGCATTATAAATATACAATATGTATGTAAAATGTGAGGCATGAGTATTTCAAGTGGACATTGACTTTAATAAAATTTGTTGCAATACACGTGAGTCGAAAAGAAAAAAAAAATAAAAAAAAAATAAAAAAAATAAAAAAGAAATTGTCTGCGGATCTTTAACGACTTGGTCCATTTATTTTATAAACTTTTCCCTGTGGGCCTAATGTTCCTGAGGGAATTTGTTCGGGGGTGTAATAAATTCCTCTGCCTTTTACTACCTTTTTTTTTTTTTTTTTATATTTTCTTCACACTTTTTTTTGTTTTCTGTTTTTTTTTTTTTTTTTTCCCCGTTCGTTCAACACCAATAATTTATTTTTAAGAAAATACGTTCGTATAACTTTTTGAAAAATAATGATGGAACATCATGCGATGTTATAATTCATCAAGGTTAGAATATAATGATTTATTTCTCTGTCTATTTGGGAAAGATGTGAATTTTTTTTTTTTTTTTCTTAATTTTTATTTAAAATTTTAATATTATTCATTGTCATTGTCACACGAGTTATATAAAATATTATTGCAAGAACCAACCATTTATATCATCAGAAATGTATATTGAAGTACTTAAATAATGAAGTTGAGCGATAGCATTTAATTTCAAATTTATGTCTATAAATTTTTGAGATGGAAGATTGTAATTGTAAGTTTTATCAGTTTCAGTTATTATTACAGGTCATTAGTCAATAAATATGTATGAGCCATTATAAAGATATACATATATAGTAGTTTGTGTTACATTTTCTTCTTGTGAATGGTCATTAAATAAGCTGTTAAAAAAAAAAAAAAAAATTCTTTTTTTCCTTTCTCTATTTCAAGTCGATCTTAATTACACTTGGCAAAGGTTACATGAGGGAATGGGTCACGTTTAATTTCAACCTAAATGAGTGCCTAGAGTTTTTGGTACCTTTTCATCCTCTCTTACATTCTCCTCCTTTACATTCTTTCTTTTTCCATTTTTCTCTCATCCTCTCTTATGAGATGTATCCTCTTGTCCCTAGGGGACGTAGAGAGACGACGACTAATGCCACTCGAAGACATCGCGCGACCCCTGATCATTTCAGTGAAATTCTCACTTTTTGACTCTAAAGAATATATATATATATATATAACTTTGGAACGTAACAGAATGAATGAAAAATATCTAAAGAAAATAAGATTCATTTTCCATGTTAATTAGCATTTTGAAACTTGTGACTTTTATCTTTGTTGACGGTGAATAATTGGATGGATTAAATGATAAATAGTGAAAAGATTTATGAAATCTACAGTGTTATTAGAGGGAGAAAGTGAACTTTGACATTGAATTATAGAGCTACAATTTTTAACACTGCAATTACATCCCGTGTTTTTTTTTTTAAATTTATTAATTACAGAATAATTGTTATGACTCGTAAGATAATAGATTTTTCATTTATCATTTTTTTTTTGTTTTTTTTTGTTTTTTTTGTTTTTTTCAAAATTGTACTTGATGATGTATGATGAATAAATTTACTCTTTTTACCAATGTCATTGATATACATGAAGAGTGTGTAATACGTCGAGTTACGGTCATCAAATTTTCTCGTATTCCCTCAAGAATTAGTGAGGATCGTATAATTGAATTTTTCTTTCATCCCGAAGGAATAGAAGGAGAACTTCCGGACGGAAAAGTCGATTTTATATATCAAACCGCGGTCACTTAAGTAAATTTCATCAAAGAACTTGGGGATATATCTCGCATTATTTTGGACTCCATAAAACTTTTTTTTTTGTTTTTTTTTTTTCTTTCTGTTTGATTGTGTTGATGTGTATGTGTGTATACCATATATTGACCTACACAATTTATTTTAATCAATTGGCGGTTTTTTTTTTTTTGTCTTTCACTGATAATTTAAGAGAACCCAAAAAACTATTTAATTGTACACAGGAAAAAAACTAGATAGAAAAAAAAAAGTTAAAAAAATAACAATAAATTTTTTGTTTAATTCAATATTTCATGTTGTAACACTTTTAACAACAATATTAATATTATTAAAATAATTTATGAAAAAAAAAAAAAAATGTATATATATATATATATTTTTTTTTTCCAAAATTTTTACCTCTTGCTCGTGGCTTAGTCAATAATTTCTGCACAATGTTGTCGTAGGCTATTTCCTCAGCGACTCCTGAATCTTTCACGAGTTTTTCTTTGATGGCAATGCATATTTGATTTTTCGCAAGTAAATCTTCAAGCTCCTCGTACGCCTTAAATATTAATAATAAAATTTTTATATAAATCATGTTTATTATTTTTAAATGTGTATTTTATTTTTTAATTATAAAATTAATAAGCTATTGAGTGTGTGATAATAAAAGTTTGATGGGCACGAGTGATTCATCAGTGTGTTAAATGCTTTAAAAGATTCTACACGTCAATGTACAGTAATTTATCATCTCTCAGTGGTTATGCAAAAAGTTTCCCCACGGTATTTTAACTTTTGATCGTCATTCTTCAGTTATTTGTAACCGTAAATTTTCATTTGACACGGCATCAACTGTGAATATTCATCATTTAAATATTTTTAAAATTTAGACAAAAAAAAAAAAAAACAAAAAACGTATATATATTTGTATGGATAATTCTATGAACAAAATGGTTCAGTAACTTTTACAAAAAATATATTTATAGTAAAATCAAATATAAAAATTGTCTACTGTAGATTTAGATTTAGTTTATTCGTATTGTAAAAACCCAAAGGGAATCAACAAATAATATTCACGATATAAATTTATTTATTTCATTTATTTAGAAGTATATAAAAATATATATCTAATATTATGTAAAATTTTGAGTAAAAGAATATTTTCAAAATCAATATAATCAGATGATAATACCATGTAAATTAATTTTATCTCTAAATAATTTCATAATATTATCCCACAAAGTTTTTATTTGTAGTAATAAATTAATAAATATGAATGAATAACATTACGAAATTTTTCTGTTATATCATAACTTTTAATTGAATTTCCTTTCTGTATCATAAATTATATATATCCAAAGTTGTACTATTTAGTAATTAAATTTTGTTTTTCATCCATCAACTACGATGGAAAATAATTAAATTCAATTTGTTATAACATTAGTAATATGTATCGTGTATAAATATATAAATGTATATAGTATATGAAAGTTTGTTGAAAGATTCGGTATTATTGGAACCTTATGGGGGTTAAGAAAATTTCTCATCCTTAGTGAAGTTTATTTTTATAATATAGAAATACTAACGCTATAAGAAAGATAAAATGCTAATAAGGTGCTAGAGTATCTACTGTAAACGAAAACTTGAACGACCACTTTATATATATATATTTACAAGAATGCATTTATGTATTTTTCATACCGTCCGTAACGACTATGAGACTTGACTTTTTTAAGTTGCATGGATATCATCACTTATTTCTCAATTTTATTCATTTTTACTTTCATCTCATTCTCACACACACACACAATGTTTTTCTCATATATTATGTTATTTTGTGTGAAAACAAAATGGAAATAAAAAAAAAAACAAAAAAAAAAATTGTTGAATGAATAACACGACGAGATGATCACATTAGCGTTCGTAGATTCGATTATAAAAAGGTGTACAGGGTGAAATGCTCCAAGAGTCTCACATCCCGTGGAAAATGTTAAATATTCAATGTATTATGTATATATGTATACGTATATACATATATATACACACACACACACTTGGTATTTCTACTACGGATATGAGGGATAAAGAGAAAAAGCGAGTTAATGCGAGCGACTCGAGGGAGAATTGGAGTGAGACAGGGATAACCAACAGTCGGTTAGATTAAAATCATTTGCATTTGGGTGGTTCACATTAGTGTTTCGAGAGGAAGGGATGCGTTGAAATACCGTTTTCACAGTTTTCCTCTCGCTATTTTCCCCCTATTCCTTTTATCTGCCTCACACTTTTTAACTTATTCCGGTTTTTGTTTGTTTTTTTTTTCGTTTTTTTTATCAGCCGATTATTTTTCTCATCTATATATAATATAAAATTATCAATTATTAATATCTATCTACACATCAATTAATAAAATGTAAAAAGCAACAAAAAAAAAAAAAAAAAAAGATTAATATAATTATTAAATATATTTATGAAACAAAAATAATATATTGTATATTATATAATGGATACAATAATAAAATAATTATTATATATCATACCTTAATACCGTAATTGCTCTCTTCATAAATAATTGAAACATAACTCCATCCCATTTTTATTATAATATCGACCATAGCTTTTACTTGATAGTGATCACTTGGAATTGTTCTGGTAAAATATTCAAAGCGTTGCTTATTTGACAATTCCGGACTGGTTGAAAAGAACGAAACCTATAACAATACCAAAGAAATGTATGATTAATTAATGTAAATTCTTTTGATTGTAAGAAAAAAAAAAAATAATAATAAATAATATATATATAACGAAAATAAGATAAAATCAACTATTGGAAAAATAAATATAACAAATGCCAATAGTTGAGAATACACTCTCATATATTTTTTTTTTTTTTATTTACATATGTAAATATATTTATATATAAAGTGGAATATTAACTGATAAAATATTCTGTGGGTGATTCTCAACCGCAGTAACGATGAGATATTGCAGCATTAACTTGCTGTCATGCGAGTGAGTATAGTTCATTAATGTCACAGCCAAAGACGTGAGGCTTGAATAGGATTCATGAGTACATATGTATACATAGAATAGCATAAGACACATATATATACATATATCCCAGGAGAGTGTACAAAAGATGTCGTATGACAGAACAAATCAATTATATATAAAAATTATTATCAACTGTAGTAATAAAGTAAAGGAAAAAAAAATAAATAAAAAAAAAAAAATAATAAATAAATAATAATATTGTGGTAATTAAGTTATTTTTGTGATTAAATTTTCATTCTTAATTCACTGATTTTGATAAAGATGTGAAATATTATTGCAGTATATTTATATCAATGTGTATTTTCAATGTGATAAAAAATAATAAATATAGAGATTTCATGGAGAAAATAAATGAAATTTATGATCAGTGTTATAGAGAATAATAATAAAAAGAAAAAGAAGAAAGGGATATTAATTTAATATTAAAACCAGCATGAGAATAAATACGATCATAAAAATTGGAGGCAGCGAAAAGTCCCCGTGGTGTTCACCAAGTGCAAATTTCACTCGTTGTCAAATTCATATGTATGCATCTACATATATATATATATGAATTGATGAAATGGTGCGGTCAATATAATTTGGATATACCATCCTATCTCCAGGATAGGGATGTGTTTCAGACAGTTAAGTGAATGAGACGTATCTCTGGGCAGGCAAAATGTTCGTGAAGGCACTGCGGTATGTCGATCAATCGGTTAATTTTTTCGATCAGATAATTTTCAAAACTTGACCTGATATTCCTGACATAGTTAAGACAATAGATAGTATTTAGAAAAATTTAATGTCAAAACCAAGACATCAACTTATCAGCACAAGTTTAATATGGAAAATTATATTTTGACACGATGTCGGTATATATAGAATTAAAATGTGCAGAAAATATAATTTAATATAGTTTTTAAATAATTTCAAGAATGATGTGTTATATTTTAGTGATATATATATATATATGTTTTTTATTCGTGTATTTTAAAACTTGCGAGTGAAATTGCCAATCGGTTTTCGCGGCCGCGCAAAACAAGATTACTCCAGTGAATGGGAAAGGGACCGGCTGAGCCCAGGAACTATCGTAGTTAAATTGAAGCTTTTCCACGTCGATTATCAGCCAAACGATCGACAAAATGAAATGACCACGTGATACAATCTCACGCGAATGTGTTTTATTAAATATATCCAGACACTTGAAATTTTTTTTTTTCTGTTTAATCGCCTTACATCCAGATATTTAATTGATTACTGAAATAAAAAATTTATATCACTATATACATTTTGTGTTTATCATATTCAATACTTTGGTGTATTTATTTATTTATTTTTTCTTCTTCTATACTGACAAATAGAAAATTTTCGATTATTATTTTATACTTTGAAGATTCGAATTGTGAATTATTCTTATATATATATATTTTTACTATTCTTATTGTTGGATGTGAAATTTCCAATTGATCGATTTTATGTTAAATGTATACCATCTGTTTCCACTCTCACGATCACCATCGTGGTATTCGTCGACCATTTTCGTTAAACGGGATTTATATCACTCTACATCTTCTGTTTATCTCTCACTATGTGCATTCGATTCATTCAGATCACCAGATTTTATTTCTATCTGTTGTACAAGTTTTTTTTTTTTTTTTTTTTTTAAATTTTATTTTGCACTTTTCATTTTTTTTTTTCCCCTTTTCCTCTTTCTCCACTCTTATCCATTATTGTTTTATTATTTTTAATAAATATACCGCGATTATAAACGATGAGAATAGCTCGAGTTTATCCATTGACAATTTTCATTTATTTTGTTTATTTCTTGTTGCTTCAATGTTGCATTCAAGTTGAATTAGATTGTGACAGTGTGCGAGCAAGTTTTTCTCTTCACACACATATATATTTTTTATTGCTGTTTTGCGTCAGTTTCAATTTTATATACATATAGATGAATTTGATTATTATTATTATTGTCATTTTATCTGATAACTTTGCTATATAAATACACACATCTTTTACAATTTGTTCATTCATTGTGATAAAAAGAGATTTGATTCGATAAAAATGTTTGGAAAATTATTTGATGAAAAAAAAAAAAAAAAAAAAAAAAATTTTTTCTACGGATACGCTTTGATGATTGTGAAATAACAAAGTAACTTTATCACTTTCTGCGTGAACTTTTTTCACGAATTTTTTTTTTTTTTTTTTTTTTTTGTGACAAACTTTATTTCCACATGTTATTATATATATATATATATATATATATATATATTTTTGCTTACACGTATTTGTATTCTGTTGAATTTAAGTCAATGTATGGTTGAGAAATGTATTGAAGATGAATTATATAATTAAAAGTAGTTTAACTGGTGACCGATACGTACATAAAATAAATATACATATATAATAAAATATATATTTTCATTTATTTAAATAAATACTAGTGAATGTGACTGATAAATTTATATATTACTTAACTTTTATTTATTATAAAATAAACAAATGTGGAGATATATGTATTGGATGGGGAGAGGGGGCATGTGTGAAATATCCAACTCATAAATTTACGATAGCGGTTTATTCAAAAGCCCACAATTTTCGTTACTTTGGGGACTTGATCGTTATGTATCTATACAGTGTAAAAAAGAATATATGAATATTATTTATCGATATGTTTGTCTACAGGGGCCAAAAAAAAAAAAAAAAAAACATAATGAAACACGAATGGATTTATAAATTTATACGTAATAAAAATAATGAATTAATTTTATTATTAATATATAAATATATTTTTTTATTATTATTTTGTTTTTTTTTTAATGCAATTAATTTTTTTTACTACCTACTTACTTCTCAAGATTATTTTCTCGTTCTCCAAATCCGAGTATTATTCTTACTATATACAATGTCATGATTTCAAAGTCACGTGAGCGTTACGCCAATTCATGTTTTGCATAGAAATGTGTAAGAATAAGGATGAGTTTAAAATTTCGAGGATACTGAAAGGATATATTGGTGTGTGTGTGTGTGTGTGTGTGTATGTGTATGAGTGTGTCTTAGGACAGAATGAGGTGGAACAAGAAGAAAAAAAAAAAAAGAATTGACACATCGAAATTTTATATGTATATAAAGATGTATGTGTAAATGTATCGATATATAAGTGAGTGAATGTGATATTCTGGCCTCAATTGAAGTAAAATTCAACACGTACGTATTATACAGTACATCTACATATAGATGTACTATCTTGACTCTTCATTCCAACGTATAACGTATTCCACTCTCAGATTTTACCCCCTCGAAATTCTTAGTGAAACTGTTTTTATCTCTTTTTACTCTCTCACTCTTTTATGCGTACACACTTCTTCTCATTCAATCTACCTTTCTGTCTATTTCATCAGGGGTAGTATCACACATTTCCCGTCGCATTTTGATACTCGTCTTCATCTCTTATTTTCTCTCACTCTCACTGAATAATTTATGCTTCAACATCAACGTGATAATTATGTAAATTTGCTTCAGAGTTAATAAATTTTAGATGGAAAAAGGATTTCATACAAAATTCAATAAACTTTCCATCTCTAATTTAGTGAAAATTCAATTTAATACATTGAAAATTTTCATGCAAAAATGTATGATATTATTTTTGAATTGATGTTTTCAGTATAAAAATAAATGATGAAAAAAAAAAAAAAAAAAAATCATTTACCCAAACTATATTGTCATTATTAATATTATTATTTTCCACCACCTAATATTTCAAGTGCAAGATGAAATAAATAAATAAATAAATAAATAAATAATAGTTAAATTATATATGTGTATATTGGTAGTATTAATTGTATATGCAGATGATGAAGAATAATGACTGCCAGACACGATATCAAATTTAAGGCGTGACGAGGGCTTATTCTATCCCTCACACGTCATTTTTTCCCATATACACCCTATATATATATATATTTATTTTTTTATTGTAAAAACTGTCTTGGTGATTGATGAAATTTAGGGACGCTACGTTGAATTACCATTATCAAGGACAAACTTATCGTACTTGATGATCCGACACAGGCACGTGGAAATTTTTTAAAATACATTCCACAACTGTATTCAATTTACATAATATTCATTATTGGATTAATTAATTAATGGTCAATATATTATTGAAATGAAGAAAAAAAAAAATAAAAAAAATTTTTTTTTTTTCATTTGTTTCAAACAATGAAATCTATGAGGGAAATAATAATATATTGAGTATATTTATATTATATATATGTATGTATTTGGCACATTGTTTATACATATATGCAGTAATAAACACATTTCATATGCGATAACAATAAGCCAACACTGGCGGATATTTGTGACTGGTATAAATTAATCCTGATACATACAATTGCATATAGTATCTCATTATTCATGTAAATGCACGCGTGTATTCAACACACGTGCGATCCTAGCTTTATATATATATAATGTATCTACTGCTTGAGTAAGAGGGAGAGAGAGAGAGAGAGTGAGAGAAGAGGAAAAAGGTAGGGGAGAATTTCTAGTATGATAATATTTCACGGTTCGACGACAAATTGTGATATGCCAAAATCATTTCGTTGGTTGAATAAATAATGAGAAAATAAATACTATTTAAATTTTTAGATTAAAATCATTCTATTATCAAATTGTTATTTAAAAATTGTAATATAATAATACAATAATATTGGTAAGGAATTAATTTTTATATTGAAAAAAAAAAAAAAAAAAAAATGATAATTAAAAATTATTTGAATTATTTTGGAAAATTCTTGAATTAAATTGTGGGATTTATTGAGATTTTTGGTTGTGTAATAAATGACACTTTGTATGCCCGTGCTCAAGTGTTCACTTGAGGGTCTACAAGCCAGAGAATTTAACCGCAATGGAATTAAACATTAGAGTAGTCGTGGACATGGATGAATATCGTGGCTTTTAGGGTAAGTTGAATCGCTAGTAACAGTGATAAAGGCCTGTTGGAGTGTTCTAATTAACACTCCCATTTTCCCTCTAGTATCTTATTCCCAATATATATATATATATATATATTTTATCGTACGTCGTTTTTGACATTAATTTCACGCATCAGCCCTCAAATTTGTGCGTGAAACTTTTGGGCTAGATAATAATGGGAATCATCGCGTAATTTCCCTATCAACTATAAAACTTTATATGTACATTGCTATTCATATTGCATATTAATTGGCAATATTAGATAAATTTACAAAATAATAATAAAAAAAAGAAAAAAACAAGAAAACAAAAAAAATTGTGAAATTTATGATGAAATTTAAAAAAAATTTTTTCGTTTTATTTATAATCACGTTACCTGTGGTATTCTGAAGAGTCGCAGTAAATTTGCAACTTGAATTGATGTAACTGAGCTTGCAGCACCAACAACACCACTGATGACTTTTCTCACAGTTGTTTTATTGCAATTGTAATCTGCACCGTCAATATTACTTATTGAACCTGAAATAATAATTCAATAATTTTTTAAATTATTATCTAAATTATTTTATAATTATACAATATCATAAAATTCCTACATAAAATCGATTTTATAATTATTTTGCTGTCAGCTTTTTTTTTTTTTTTTTTTTTTTTGTCTCTCCCCAAATGGGGAAATTCACGTGATATTCGATTGATGATTTAGTTTATATCCTGAAATATGTAGCATTATAGAGTATTGAATGCTCGTGAATGTGTGGATATTTGTGTGTGGGTGGGTGATGTGAGTCATTAACGTGAATTTCGATTACTTCCGCCAAAAAGTGACCGTGCAATTTATTTCTTTTCACACACATTTCCCGATTTTCCAATGCGTATTTATTATTATTATTATTACTATTATTTTTTTTTTCTCATATCTATTGGAAATCGGTTGAGTTACACATTGAGTTTGTTCATTCATCCAATAATTTTAAGTTTTTTTTTTTTTTTTTTTTCTCCTATTGATATTGAAATATATTATTTTTGTAATTTTCAATATAAATAATAATACTTTTATAGAGGAATTAATTTATTATCCACGAAAATTTTATGATTCGATACGCTATTTTATTAATATAAAATAAATTCGACTGTTAAATTTTATCGCATTTGGTGATTACAAGAATTGAATTTCATTTTAACATCATTCGCATTTATTTAATTAAAATTTATAAATGAAATGAATTTAACAAATGTAATATTATTATTTGAAATTTTTTACTGTATGAAAAATTGTGGGTGTATATGTGTATGTATACGCATAGTCGCACCTGTTGAATTAATCGATAGTTCTTGTACACGTATGAAAGGTAGATATTTTACGATTGAACTTTAGTACCTTTGAACAATTTCCCTGTTGGTGTTTGTCTTGCGTGTCAAACTCTGCTATAAATCGTCTGTCAAAGTAACTTTGTTTGGTAATAAAAGTTGATTGGACGTGACAAGAATTTCTCATTTTATTTTTACATTGAAATATAGTGAACTTATATATTTTTCCCGAGTCCATTACAGCTTGAACTATATTTCCATATATATATAATTTAACGAGTAATTCTGATTTTTTTGTTTATTATTTCATTCACATAATTATATATTATATATTCCTTTTATTTATTATTACGTATATGAATCAATAATTTTTTATGAAATTTTTCATAAATATTATTGGCAATATTGTGTAGAATCATGACGAGTATTGTCAAGGTTTTTTTTTTTTTTTTTTATCTTCAAATAATTCAATATTTTCTTCTTTTTCATTATTATTTTCTACTGTTTGAATGACTATCGGTTTCGTATGCCTACAGAGAAAACGAATCAGAGCGAGAGAGAGAGAAAAAAAAAGAGGAAAATATATATTTTCGAGACAGTTTTATCGACATAAAGAAAGAAGTTGCTTTCGTGATAGTTTTACCTTTGATCTTCGTTTTGTCTTTTCATTTCTCCAAGGATAGTTCAACACACCAGTGGATGAGGGGAAAAATAAATAAATAAAAAAAAATATATATATAAATTTTTTTTTCATCATGAAGGAAAGCGAATTGACCCAAGAGAATGGGAAAAGCAACGACGTATATAATTAAGTCTGCCGTAATAATAAATAAAAGGAAATTATATACATATTATACATATATTATATTGAATATATGAGTTTCATGATATCCTGTATTATTTTATTGTTTATACGAAAAATAATTTTTTATAATATACAAAATTTTTTTTCTTTCACTTTTATCATTGACAGTATAATATTGTCGATAAAAATTTTTTATATTTCAAACTGAGATCACGAATTAATTTGAAATATTTATCGATACAAATATCAATTCATTTTATCTCTGGTGTAAAGAACATTCATCAACATGTGAGCAAGCAACTTTGTTGCTTGAAAGCGCGTTCTCTTTATTCATCTTAGCATTCCGACAAGGTAAAATCTTGTATAAATATTTGTACTGAGTTTAACGCAGAGATTACGAGTACGCCATTCCCCTCACTATCACTTATATGTATATTGTACATATATATTTATATATATATAGAATAAACGTTGTTTGTGCAAATACCATCAGCATTTGGAGTTTTTTGTTTATTATAAATTTTTCTACGGCAAAAATTCAAGTCCATTTTGCTGTGCTCATAATTGTGTATTCTGACTTTATTTCAAAAGTTTGAATAACTTATGAAAAAAAAAAAATAATAATAAAAATAATAATAAAATAATATTGTTTTGTTTGTAATACATGTAAAAAAAAAAAAAATTTGCATGTATTTTAATTTGTTATTAAAAGTGCAGATTTTTTTTTTTATTTTTTTTTTCATAACCAAAAGTTTTTTTATTTTTATTCTTTACTTTATTATCATATTTGAGACAAATACTTGGAGATTTGAATTGAAATGAGGAAAATACAAAAAAAAAAAAAAAACATGAAATAAAAGTTTAAATTGCATCTTTATGACATAAATCTATGTTTTATTTTGCCACGAAACTATATCGTCGATCGTTATTTAACGCACAGTAATATATAATAAACCAAGAATCGTAATTGTGGATATAAAGGTGGATATTGAAGAAATATTTTTTACAATAAAAATAATATCGTAAATTTTAATGATACAGTCATTGTTATTTGTTGTCGTTCTCCATTCCAATATTATTGCCAATAGTAATTTTACACATGGTATATGTGTGTTTATGTGTGAGTAAACGTCGGGGGTTGGTGAGAAAAAGGAAAAACAAGTAAAATCTAGAGCTTTGTGGAAAACGAGTTGAGACTTGGTTGAGAAATTCTCGAAGGAGCTGTACTATCTTTATATATATGCGCCAGACGAAGAAGGTAGACTTTTGTGTCATGAAACACGGTGGAATAATGTTTTTGCGATGGAAAGTAACTAAAACCCATCCCAAGTATAGCATGACAATGGTGGCGAAACAGACGAAATAAAAATAATAAAAATAAAGAAAAAAAAAAAAAATAAATAATAATAATAAATAAAGTAAAAGTATTGTGTTTAATTAATATTATAACTGAAATTAAAAATTCACTCAATACCGAAATACAGAAAAAGATTCATGTGACTTATATATTGTATAGACGTATTGTTTTCATGCTAATAAGCAAAATATATGCTAAAGAAAAAATGAGATCAATATATATATCATGGCTAACGAGCCCTCTAATTGGATCAATTTTGTCGAAAAGTCGTACGTCCTTGTGGGATAAGTGTACGAAACGCGAGTGAGGTATATACAGAGATGGAATTTCTCAGATTTCGCTGAGGGGTGAATTGCAACCCCAATCCGTATTATACATAGTCTTGTGTTTTACATTTGTATATATTATTTTAACAGATTACATAACAAAAGAAAGGTCCAATGTGTCACAGTTTTTTTGTTTTTTTTTCTTTCCGTATTTTCTTATTTCAACTTACGGTATTGTCTCGTAAATTTTTTCCTGAATAACTTCTCAATAAATAAATAAATCCATTCCATTTATATTTATATTTTTTCAATGTATTTACTAACATTTATGTGAACTATTTTGTTGCTTTATGCTTGGATGTCTAATATCGTCGACACAGGCGCCAGAGATATATTTTTTTTTTTTTCTTTCTTTTTGTTTTATCGCACAATAAAATGACGGAAATATTTTACCACATCAGTGTATGGCTACGGAGATTTTATGATTGCACATATACCAAAAAATTTATACATATATTTTAGTGGTGTGTAATAAATGTGCGATGTTTGCAGTAATTTTTAAGTAGTGCGTTTTTACAAAATTAGCAAAAAAAAAAGGAGTATAATATTTCTATATTCACTTGATTACTTGTTTGTAAATTAATCGAATGAAATTGGATAATTTTTTTTCTGTTTATGTTCGTATGATGCGCAAACAAATGTGTCAATATTGGGTGATAAAAATTTTTTTCTCCGTACATAAAATGTAAATTTGATAGATAAATATAGAGAGAGAAAAAACAAAAAATGTGTTTTTCCTCTTTTATTCTCATGAACGCTTGTGAATTTTTTTTTCGTCACACGGTTTATCGATATTTTCTGAACAATGTTGCACCAGCCGATGCACACCGTTGTATTGTCGTAAATTATTTTTGTTATGTAACGATATAAAATATAATAACTAGTTTTTACACTTTTCGTGATGCATTCAACGAACTGATTTCATATATTTCTTGTATTTATTTATTTATTGATTTATTTATTTCTCGTCATTTTATTTGAGCATTAAAATTTTTTAATTAATAAAATTATTTTTAATAAAATTAGTACGTAAAAGGAATGAGGACAAATATAAATAAATTATATATTATAAATGAAAAAAAAAAAAAAAAATCGGAAAAATAGGAAAATTTATATCTAATTCTATTTTCGTGTAACATATGGTAGAAACGTGTTCTTATTGACTACATTATTTTCTCTTTTTTTTTTTTTTTTTTTCTCTCTTATCCAATTACTTTTACATTGCAAAGAGTCTATGTATATATTGGGTTCTACCCACATATTGTAGGGTCGTGGCACGGGATTTTAGATGAGGTTGAGATCAAAAACTCGTTTTCAAGAAGATGCATTGGACGTATGTGATTTGAGAATTTTAAGTTGTGGTGAGAATACAGTGAGGAGAATTTTCATCATTTCTCATCAATAATATTTCTGTTATCAATTATTATTATACAATTGAAATTTATCGATGTTCCGATGTGTGCGTATTATTTATTATTTACTATTTTTTTTTTCATAATATTATTTTTTATTTGTGTCAGTAAAGCCGATTAAGGAAAATTCTATTCTATGAGAAGTCATTCAATACAAATAATACTGAAAAACTTGAAAGGGTCTTTGAGATACACATTTAGAACGTGAAGTGAATAAAAAGAAAGTACGAAACTATCGCAAAAGTCGTGATAGCATTGGAGTTTAATTCATTTTGGACCGGGTAATATCATAAACCATATAAAGTAGATACACTCGAAATAACAATAATATTTCATGATGAAAATTAAAATTTATATACACACATTTTATAAATAAATAAATAAAATGAAAAATATGGAATTGTCGAGAGGAAAAAAAAAAAAAAATAATAAAATAAATAAAAGTATTAATCGATATGTTATAAAGATAATCGTAATTATTCTCACAAATTATTGCACAATATAATGTTATGTTTATCCCAATGAAATTAATCCTCGAATATTTTCATATATATTTTATTCTTTAATTATTCAGATGGATGAATTTTGAATGATATGTTCAAAAGAGCGTCAAGTACTTTTCTGCCACTGGATAATTCTTTTTCCTTTCTTCCTTTTTCTTTTCTATTTTTTTTTTTTTTTTCCCCCGTCATCCCTCATGGCATTATGAAATCAGCAAAAAGTATCAGTGAACTTGAAATGTGGTTTAGCCGAGTGGTATACATAGGTGAGAGGTTTTTCAGGAGCGACGACGCGTGACAGCTCACGCTTCTTATCGTCTTTGCCCAGCTTCTAATATATATTTTTTTTTTTTTTTTTTTTTTTTTTCTTGACGTTATGTAAGAAATTGTCTATATGCCCTTTTGTATACGATAATATATGTATGTTTTTTTTTGTTTTTTTTTTTTTTTTCTTCACACCGAGTAAATGAGTTAATGCTGAAGAATTTATGTACAATCCGATATTTTTGACAGTTATCGTATGTGATATTTTTTGGAAAAAAAAAAAAATAAATAAATAAATAAAATAAAATAAAATATCTGATTTATTATTGTGCATATACGTAAAAAGATTAACAAAAAAAAAAAAAAAAATCTCTACTCTTCCATTTGAAATAATTATTAAAAATAATTAATAATAATAAATAATAATTAAATGATTGAATAATTAAATAATTTATAATAATATAAATTAAATAATAAATGTGAATGGTACCTGTGTTGTAAATAGAAATGAGTTGGGCGAGAATAACTATCGCTTATAATTCGTTTTACTTGTGTTTTGATTCTACCGACTGATTATACAAAATCACACATTTACACTACACAATAGCAAAAAATTCATGTGATAATTATAATTACTAACACTGCGTTATTTATATCTATATTATTATTATTATTATTATTGTTTTTATTTTATTACTATTTTTTTTTTCTTTATAAATGAAACTATAAAAATTTCTATATGTTTCGTGAGCTTATATGTGTGTGCGTGTGCTGATAATCGTGGTTAGATTGAGAACGGTCGGATATAGAGGATATTGTTACCTGTTTCTCTCAAGTATTTGCGTGCGTGATGATGAAGCTCTCTATATGACGTTATAAAGCATTTTGATGTTACAAACAGTTTATATGAACGTCGTAAATGCACAATGATGAGCACAAATATATATATATGTATACAGTAAAATTGTTGGAAAACAGAAATACACTAAGTACCAAGTGGTAAATGTCTACTTATAGTCAGACACTAATTTAATTGCTACTCAATCGAATAAAATAAATAAATAAATAAAAAATTGTATGTCACTGTATTTATATTATTTAATATCATTTTACATATATTATTCTATTTTTGAAAAAAATTACTGAACAATGAATCCATAGATAAAATTAAATGAAAAAAAAAAAAAAAAAAATATATATATATATAAGTATAGTTTGGTAAATTATGATGGAAAATGATCGATGGGGACACAGATAAGGATCAACCTCTTTTTACGATAGTTGAAGCACGTCTATTCAGTTGAATGTGGAAAAAAAAATAGGAAAAAAAAAAAATAAAAATAATAATAATAATAATGAAAAAAAAGAAATGACTATTTTCTCATATGTGATAGAGTCACGAGTTTGAAAAAAATAAAAATGAAAATATTATATTCAATTTAGATATGTGGAAATGTTATGAGCAAATATATTCATGAATTTTTATTCACATATATATATTTTTTGCACACCTGTAATACTTGATAAAAGCTAATATTTATTTAACGACAGTATACCTTATGTCTGTCTACTCTGTTACATAGCAATGAGGCTGTATCGTACATCGATTTTACTAGTATATAGATAATATGGATTTTTTTTTTTTTTTTTTTTGTTTATTACTTTTGTCCTTTTACTTTTTCTGTAATGTATATATGTGTTTCAATCACACGTGTATGCTATAAAAAGGACCGTAGGTCAAATAGTTAAATAGTCAAATGGTCAAATAGGTACCGTCAAATAATTTACTTTTTTTTTTTATCAAATACCTACACACGTATAAACGTGATCTGATGACAAATAATATTGACTCAATTCTCCATTCGACTTCAGTACCTCATTTATCAAGATTATAATTTTTTTTTATTATTTTTTTTTTAATCCCCTACGTGATTATTATTCGATTAATACTTCTAATTTTTATGAGAATGCAATTAATTTTTTTATTACATGTGAGATGGTGTTTGAATTTCTTTTTTTTTTTTTCAGATTTTTTTCAGCGCATTCATTTTTCTCTTCTTACATATTTTTCCCAACTAATATTTATTCTATGCTTTTTTTTTTTTTTTTTTTGTCTTCACCCGTGGTCTTATGGAAAAGTTTTTGTTCCAAAGTTTTTCACACAGAAAAATAGCTATTACATATATGTCGGTGGAGGCTGGAGACTAAAATGCTAAGTGTATATATATATATATGTTCATATACAGTAAAAATATGAGGGATAAGTTTGAGAAGACGATATATAAAGTGCAGATATATGCAGTAGTAGTCTCATATCTTTGATTAAATTTTAAAAACAAAAAAAAATCTATATTAATTATTACATATAATGTAAAAAAAAAAACAATTTCTCACGTAATAATCATATTTTATCATTATTCAATTCTATATATATATTCTTTTTTTCTTCTTCTTTCTAGACTTATTTTATTTTATCATTATCATTCTTATTTATTTATTTATTTATTTTTTTTTTCTCGAGAAAGAGGGAAAATAATTTTTTTTTTTTTTTGTGAGATATCACAACGGTAATTGAGTTTGGGGGTTACGGGACGTGCAATTGAAACGTGACCACGATATTGATTCTTTTTCAGTAGTGAAAAAAGATGAGAGAGGGACGCGGGCTTATTCCATCTATCTGATTCTCGACCCTGAAGGTATAAGAACACGAGAGAGAAGGAGACACGGGTTGGTGAAAGTTATTTCCAAGTTTCTTCTTCGGGATTTAGCTACTAGCTGTCAACTTCTATAGAAGCTTATCCCCTTAGGGATGAACCTGATTTGTGCATAGTGAACAGAAATTCGATGACAAAGATTCCGATTATGTAACATAAAATAGATGACACGTGGGGTATTTAGAGTGGAATGTGATTGATGATGTTTTCAAATGTTTATGGAATATATTATCTTATAATTATACGATAAAAAGTTTTCATTGAGTATATACATATTGTGTAATATAGATTATATTTTATTCTTCTATTAAATACTATCTGTGGGGTGTCGGTGACATTTGTAAAGTTTTGACACTCTGCGGTTTATCGTATCAACGCCTAGCAATTCAATAATTACTAAACTTTATTGAAACTTTGGATGAACGTGACGAGTTTTACTGCAAACATAATACGAAGACAAAATGGGGAAAATAGTTGGTGGGTCATTGGCTTGTTTTCTTTGATAACGTATACTACTATCAAATTGTCTTGAAAACAAAAAAAAATAATAAATAAATAAATAAACAAAAAAATAAAAAAAAAAAACTTTTTTCCAATTATTTAGTTCTTCATCATGTCGTTTTCTACATCTCTAATCAACAGTTTTTCTTTCATTCAAATTATTATTATTATCATCATTAACAACATATTAATTTGAATAAATTTATTGATACCTTGGGATAAATTCAATGCACCAATTGGCTTTTATAAATTCAAGGCTGTTGTATATATGTTTAATAATGAGATTTATCGATATGACCCGATCTCACTTGAATATTCGTTATACCAAGGATATTTTATGATTTTATAGAAAATATTATTTATATCGACAAACATTTGCCAGTTTAATTCACACACAAATTTTTATTATTTTTAGTTGATGAAAAAAAAAAAAATTGCTATCAATTTACAAGTATTCCAATAAATATATATCCATATATGTATGTACATGTTTGTAAATTTATTCAAATATGTGGAATATGAATACAGAGAAAAAAAAAAATAGTTTGAGAATATTTGTGCATCTATATTTGGTATTCGAATAAAATTCATTCACATAAATATTGGATATCTGAGCGAAGGGTAATTATTAAAATGTATTTCATTAATTTTAAATATGAATTTTACATATTGATAACGTGTAAATCTACAGTTAAAATTTTGAATTTATATATACCAATTTTATTATTCTATTATTCATTTTATAGTATAAATTTGTGTATTATGGGATTATAAATATAAATATGTCTCGTGATATTCACAGGCTCTTTAAGTAAATTTTATCAGATGTGTTATATATATATAAAAAAAAAAAAAAATTACAAAAATAGTTATATGCAGAGACAATTCACTTCAATGAGCAATTTAAAGTTGCATGCATCGTGTCCCTTGAAATTTTTCGCGTGCGCCCCTCGGATGATAATGGAATTTTTTCCATAAATCTTTTTCTTTCATGACTGCACAGACGTGAATTATAAATTATATATAAAAGTAAAATGTGAGAGTGTACAGATGCTGAATTTTTTTTTCTTTCTTTCTTTTTTTTTTTTTTTTTTTTTTTTCTATTAATAAGTGAGAAATTATTGTGTAATTGTTGCATTTGATTTGTACAAAGCTCCTAACTTTGCCTTAATACTCGATAAAATTGGATTAAAATCAGAATTAAATTTTGTGTATTCATTATAATTTTATATAATTAATATTTGAGAATTTATTATGTATTTCAATTAAATTTATATCCAATGTATATCCATCATATCAATGTGAACGTGACACACAATACATTGTGTGGTGAATCCTGGCGTGGGATGCCCATCAATTTGCGTATCAATTAAATTACAATGGTAATAATAATGATTGGTTATTGATCAGTTAGTGATATACAAAAAAAAAAAAAAAAAAACAAAATCAAACAAAATAAAATAAAAATTTAATAAATAGAGATTAAAATAAATTTTTTATGAATAAAAAAAATTCAATTACAAGATTTTTAGATTGTAATATTTTTATGTTGATTAATAGTAGGAAATATCCCATCGTTAATTTTGTAATTTTATAAAGAGTGGGTCCGGACAATTTTTCATTTCCGAGAGAGTGTATACGATGATCATTTGAATATTATCATACGAATCGTTTTTAATCTACTACCGCAAATCTACGAAAAAAATTTTCAACATCTTTTTTTATCGTATTTATATATTTTTATCGTATACCTTTTACAGTTGAAGAGTAATGGCCTTTCTCTGGCACTTGCTTATTATAGCATTTGTGATTGACGGTGTAGATAAAATATTACAGTAATTCGCCGTTACCATCACCCTCACACAATGCTCATCCAATTTTTTTTTAGATGCCTGTAGTGTTGTAACTTCCTTATTGGCACTTTAAGTTGTGTCACTCGTTGAATTGAATTGAAATTGATTGCGAAATCAATTGGCAATGTTCGAAACACAGAGATAAAAAGTCAAGAAAAAAGCAGAAGAAGAAGAAAAAAAAAAGAGAGAGTTTTACTTTGATGATATTCCTATAATCTGAGACAATTTATTTTTATTTATTTTCATGTTTCATCTCGAGAGATTAAAATTATTCTGATAAATATTTAAATAAATATTTATGTAATCAGAAAATTTAATCAAACAACACGTGCAAAGTGAATTGCGCGTTTTATTATTAAACAAAGTGATATAATATTTGCAATAATTTGAAAATCATCTGTTTATATCTCAAAATAATACATGTTAAATTTTGCATTTAATTTTCGTCTATATATAATAAGATACGCCCAATGTTTCATGTGCAATTCTTGCAATTAGTGCTGAGAATATCCCACGAAATTTCAGTAAATTAATACTCACTGAAAAATATATTTTATATAAAATTAATTTTTCAAAATCATATAATCCACTTAGAATTTACCTAAATAATTCAATGAATAATTCAATATTATCAATTTAATCAAATAATTTTACAATTGGAGCGCATAATATTTCGTAATTGTTACTTTAAATAACAGACATATGATGCCCCTTTTGTACACGATGAGATACTGTTAGAGGATTATATTCGCACAAAAGATCAAAGATTTGTTGGCGTTGATTGGAAGCAGCACTGTGAAATACGATATTCGTATTTGGCAGTATATAAACTCAAATTTGATGTAAATACGCGGCTTTAAACCTGACAATAACGATAAGCACTAAATTGTAAATTGTGTGCGTTGATGTTAAACAAAATATTGATAAAATATGAGGATAACAGTAATCTGAAATGTTAAATTATGTTTCTTCATGACATTATTCCTATAATGATAGATAGATGAGAAGATAAAATAAAAAAAAATAAAAAAAAAAGAAGGAAAGGAATAAGAAATAGAAAATGTGGTAGAGTTTGGATTGCGTTATTATCTAAATATATAGCTAGATTTATGTGTACAGTGTGAGAATTTCAAATAGACATGTCAAAGAAGGATTTTTTTTCTGTTTAAACTTTAAAGAGATTATTTACTCAGTATTTGGATGCAGGAGTAGCTGTGATCCACTTCAAGATTTTCTTTGTGAACAAATAATGAGAAAAAAAAATATATTATTATTATTCTTTTTTTTTTTTTATCATTTTCATGGTCTATGGATCAGGTGTAAATTAAATTTTTTTTTTTTTTTTTTTCAAATATATACTACACGTGTACATATAATATTATCAAAATGGGTCGTACAAAATTTTTAATTGAGAGATGATGGAGAATACCGAAAGATATGGTGAATAATGTTATCATATGAATTTGCAGACAAGTCGTAAAAATTTTATAAATCTAGAGCTTTTTTTTTTTTTTTTTTATACAATTCCCTGAAGATCATTCGATTTCCATACACTATATCGCAATATCCAATCTTGAATATTGCGAAAAACGATTGAGTGCTATATATGATTCAATTGAATAATGAGGAGAGTTTTTTTTTTTTTTAATTTATGTGGAAATTTTACATTTATTAATGAGTGAAAATTAATATATTCAAGCAATTAATCTATACAAATATATAGTTTTTTCAGTGGAGGAAATATTGGAGAATATATTGCAATTTTACATACTACTGTAGGTGTTTACTGGAAATGTATGTTGTGGTAGTGGGGAGAGGATTGAGAGGAAAAAACCCACGGGAATACGAGGTGAGTTGTGGAACTAAAGCGACAAATGCGTGTAGCCAAGCAGAAATCGTTGCAGTTGGGTGCTATGACAAAGTGTGTCGCTGTGTTGTAAGCACAAACAGAAAATCACAAAAAGAAAGTAATAATAATAAAAAAATGAAAAAAAAAAAAATGGATATTTCAAAGCGACTGTGACATATGTCTATGTGTAGTATATCACCGTAGTATCGGTCAGTGAATTTTTTGTTCTTGTTTTGTATTTATTATTTATTGTTACTATTTTTTTTCATTCGTAGAATAAACATCAATACCGATGATGTATTTGATAAAGTTACTTTATTTGTTAATCGTCAATGTGATGGTGGAATTACCATTTTTTTTTTTTTTTTTTTTTTTTTTTCCTTAGAAATATTTCAATTTTCTTACGTTTTAGCATCATAGAGTAATTGCATCAGATTAATTTGGGTGAATCAAATAAGTTCATATTTCAATTGCTAGAAAAATATGAGATATATATTTAAAAAAAGAAAAAAAAAAAAATTAAAGTAGTATATTAGGAGAATTTAAAAATCTGTAAATATTCTTGAAGAGTAAGTAGTTCAGTAGTAATAAAATAATTTTATGTTTTTTTTTATTATTTTATTTTTTGTATAACTGTCATTATAATTAGTTCCTGCGCAATCTATGGATGGAGATGAAGGCAGCGGTTCATGATAGCATCGTACTACTTGGGTTTGTAGAGGAAAAAAAAAAAGAAAAAAAAAAAATAATAATAATATAAAATTTCTAAATGTAATTACGCACATACAGTCGGTGAAATTGAGAGTGGTTTTTTTTTTCTTTTTCTTCTCTTTTTTCTCAAAGACGTTCTCAATGCTTTTATATGTTAAACCTGTAATGAGACATTAACGCGTGAGAGCTTGATAAAAATAAATATCCTGGTTACAAGTCGTTGCTTTTTACGTGTATCGTTTTAATCGACTATTCTTTTTTTTTTTTTTTTTCTTCCACTCTTCTCTTGTCTCTATTCGCTTTTCACGTCAATATTCTTTATTTTTATTATAATTTTTTTCATTTTGTTGTTTCGTACAGTAGCATTTTAATTAAACTTGTAACGACCTCGCACAATGAAGTAACCCCCTCACAATCAATCGGTGTGGTAGATACAGTATTTCACATGAAAACACTTGGAATAAAAAATTTTTTCATGAATAAAAAAAAATTTAATACCAATTTTTTTTTTTTTTACTCAAATTTATTTTTATTAATCTCAATGAGTTTATGTGAGAAATGATTGAATGAATGTTTTTAAAGCAAAGAGAATGATTTACAAAAAATTCTCTAACCAATTGCACACTGTAAAATTTTGAAAAAAAAAAAAAAAAAAAAAAAATTGCTGACTGCATTCATTCAGAAAATTATTTTAGACACTGCTTCGTCAGCTAGAGCAATAATAATTCGCATTGTACAAAAAATTCAACAAATTTAATGCCATTATTATGGCACTAAATTCCATGTCATAAACAGTTAACATTTTTTTTTTTTCTTCTTTATCATTCCTTATCATAAATATATCTGAGTTCACAAAACGTATGGATAAAAACAAAAAAAAAAAAAATTCAATGAACGATAAATTTTTTTTCATCGTCTATTTGGTCATGATAGGAAAAAAAAAAAAAAAAATTCAATATTATTCTATCACATAGAACACATGCTCTATAGTGAGAGAAAGAAAAAAATTTAGTGATGAATTAATTTCTCGACAATTTTTTTGATCACAATATATATAATAGTTTCTGTCGATAGTGTCCAATGCACTTGTATGTGTATTGCGTATATCATGGGCTCTCACCACTGCAGGTTGACGAGTTCTTGTTGAACTGCGCTGTTATCCACACATACATTTTTCCCCATCTTTATTCATTATCCTTTTTTTCGTCTATTCATATTCATATGCATATAAAAATGTGTTTGGTAAATTTACGAGCGTGCAATTGTCACGTCTAGATGAGATTGTCCGGAAGGCCAACATTGGCGACTTATATAAGCACCTACGCTTAGCGTGCACGGTGTAATTCGGCAAATGCGATGCAATCGCAAATTATTAAAGCTCTCATTGCTATTTCTTTTTTTTTTTTTTTTTTTCAGTTTCCCTCTCAACGTTATATTTTATGTAATCGTATACAGTAGTTGCACGTGATAATTATAATTTTGCATGTTTAAATTGTTGTTGCCTTGACTTTCCACTTCTCATATATTATTCGTTTATATTTCCATCATTTATTTATTAATTATTATTAATTCTTTTTTTTTAATTTTATATTTAATGAAAATGAAAATTTTGATTTACCTTGGATTTTTGATTAATTGTGATGATTTTATTATTTGGAAGATGAGCAGGGGATAGGTGAATTTAACTGTATGAAAATTATATTCAAGTTATATAATACAATGACTATTGAGTCAAGTTGAGTAATGTCTCATTTGATTTACAAGGTAAAACGGCCTTGTGGCTTCAAGTGAATTGCTAACGCTGCATTGATAAATGGAATGTGAAAGTTTTAGATACGTCGAAAGCCAAAATTCCGAGTTCACCAAGTAATGAAATTAATTAAATTTCCCTAAATTGATTTTATACATTTATATACATTTACGAACGTGAATAGTTATAGAAAATAAATATATATATATATATATATATATATATATATATATGTGTGTATGTATTTAATATTCTATTGAATACATGAAATAATAAAATCATGATATTTTATTTGAAATGAATAAAATATTTCAGAATATTTTGTCGTAGTCGGGGCGTTCCATTTATTTTCAGTCTTTCTCATATTTATCTGAAACGACACAAATGCTATTTTTCTCTACTTTGAATTATTGTAGTTTTATTCTCATGTCATTCAAAAGCACATAAATAGATAAGTCTGGTATATACAGCGCGGTCATGTTACATAAGGCCACTGAAGAAAAATCTTTGTTTTACCACAAAATAAGTTTATGAAAAATATAAGTGACAGTGCAACGTGATATTATTTAACAAAAATTTGTATTCCATACTGCTCTTCTACTCATCAATAAATTGACAAATAATTTCTCTCGAAAAAAAAAAAAAAAAAAAAAAAAAATTGAAAATTAAAAAATTAAAAAATAAAGTCTATTGTTCTTGTATACTGCTGATTTTTTTCTTTTTTATTGAAAACAATGACAATTAATCGGAAATATTTTAGGTTTCGTGCTATTGTGGTGATATTATCTATAAAATGGGTATATAAATTTTTGAGAATCATTTTCCATATTCATATGCCAAGTCCAAGTGATGGATACTCATGTGGATCCATAGATATCTACCCCATTTATGAATCTATGAGCACTTGTATATTATTGGCAAAATCGTAGGCAGGCAATAGATGATTTTCATTGTTTCGGAACAATGCTTTGTTGAGTTTCCAGTTGTGAGCATCATTGAATTAATTGTTTGCGAGTGATATATATATATATAATTTAAGTGAGATTGACAAAGAGCAGTGAGAGTGGGTTTCTCCTGTATGATGATCATTTGGCTTTCACATTCATGTCCTAATTCTTGTCTAAAAGCATTAGACAGAATGGAGTTGTCATGTTCAAGCAAAATTCAAATTCACAACTTCAAAATACCATTTTGACTTTATTCAAAATAATTTTCATGATAATTTATATAAATAATATTTCAATGCACTATTTTTTATTCAATAATTAAATAATTTTATCTGATATTGAGTTTAATGTGACATGTGAAAAATGAAAAAATAAATGGATATGATGAAATATAAATTGTGTACTATCACATAATTGTCTGTTTGATCTCTTTGCTTTCTCAAGTATCTTATGTATTCGGTAAGCAAAAATATATATATGCCAGCACATTTCTTCCTTCAGAAAGATCTCACTGAATATACTCTATGCTCAAGTGGTATTTTGTACACGTACTCACTGTATATACATTGTGAACGTCACAATGTGATTTTCACCAAGCACCACATGTCACTTATTCAATAGAATTCATATAATATATATATTTTATCGCATTTAAAATTGAATTTTTTTTCATTGTCAATATACATATATGTATTTACATATGTGTTAGTACATGTGTGTTGGAAAAAATACATAAATCACTCGGAAATTCTGCCACACAACTGTAGATCAGATAAAAATCAAATAAAGCATTTGAAATGGCAATGCATTATACACATGACAAAAAGAAAAAAATTTTTTAAATAAAAAATATAATAAAAAATATGTGAGTAAACAAAATATATATAACTATAGCGAGACTCAAATTCTAAAGGTTGTGATAAATTTAAAAAAAATATTTACAAAAATTTTTACTTTCCGTTGTATACTCTGTATTGTATAATTGTGTAGAATATTAACAGGAAGTCTTTTCACGTTTAATATAAAAATAAAAAAATAAAATATTCAAGACTTTTATCGAGAATATGTCGACGGTAATAAAAAGAGAAGATTATATATTTATATATGTACGATCCTTTTGGCAATATGCCGGTATATGTATAGAATGTAGTTTGGTGCGCTTTACTTGTCGGCGTTTAACGGAATTTGGAATCACGATACCGGAAATAGCGGGGTAAGTCTACCCAAGTATATGGGTGAGATTTACAAATGGTGTGTCGTGCAAGTGCATACACGAATATGTATTTCATATTATTGCTCGAGTACATTGCGATATTTCATACTAATACACACAGTAGATAATTCAACAGATCTGAAGTAACAACAGTTCAATTATTCACTTGTAGATTTTCTACAATGAAAAATCTTGTGATATTTTGAAATAGTAAAAGATAAATTTAATTAAAAATTAAATTAAATATATATATATATATAATTTTTACTATAACTATAATTGTAAATTTTCAATTTTTTATTTTTATTCTCTATCCAGTGTCAATATAACTCGAAATAATTTGCACGTACTAACCTTTGATAAAATCAACAGCCATCTCGAGACCATAAGTGTCCTTGTCACAATCATCGAGTATGTGAGCGCCAATTTTAACACCAGGCACTATTTCTCGGTTATTGAGCCAATCTAATGTATAAAGCATGGCCTCGAGAGCTTGGATACCACCTTGAGGCATTACTGGACCGCAAGTGATCGAATCTTCTCGTTCATGGACCATCATGAGACCGCCAAGAACGAGATTACCTTCAACAATCGCTTCTTTTTTCACTGGCCAATTAATTTGACCGGATAATCGTGAATCATGATCAATTGAACGTAATAATCGATTTCCATGACGAATATTGTGATGTGTTTTTGGATTTTTCATGTGATAATGATGATTTTTTTCATCGTAAAATTTTATATTCTCTTTGTTAGAGTACAAATTTGATATAATATTAAATGAAATATTACTCATTGAATTAGTTATGTGATTACCTATTGTTTCATTTCTTAATTTGATATCACCTCTCGTTATGTCATTATCATCATCATTATCGTATTTATTTGTTATTGTTGTTAACCAATCGAGCAATGGCACTGCCCTGCGGCCATCACTATAATGATGGCAAATACAGCCCAGTACCAATGCAAAGAGCAAATGCCTCATGACTTCATAGTTGTTGCTCGCAATAATTCACGTTCATTTTTACTCATTTATTTATTATTATTTTTTTTTTTTAATTTTATTATTATTATTTTATAACTAGAAATTCTAATAAAATTTCATTTTTAAAAATTTTTATTTCTCATTTGAATAGTGTATTAAATATAATAGACACTATATATTTATCACGTTCAATGTACAATTAATTTTTTTTATTATTCACAAAGCTGTGAAAATATATATGAATATTTTGAAAATATTGAATCGCTCAAATATCACGTAATGATATATTTATATATACACGTACACACATACATACACATATACACGATATTTTTAGGAGAATTTTTGATATTTCATCAAATTATCAATTTTTTAATTTTTTTTATTTCTTTTGATTCAAATTTTGTTTGATAATCATTTGCAATATTATTTATTGAATTGAAACATACAAGAGAATTTATTATTTTGTTAAAATGAATATTTACTTGAAATAATGGAGGTGATAATGATGGTGGTGGTGGTGGTGATGGTGTCTGATATTGATGTTAAACTTGTAAAAGTTGGTGAATACATGTGGCTTTACTGAAATTTTCGATACTTCGATGTAAATAAATTGATTATTATATTTTGACAATAAATTCCACATGGAAATTAATCCAAGTAATTCAATATACAATCAATAATTTAATAGACTTTGGCTAATAATAGAAATTTCATATAAATATTTATTGAAATTCTCAATTTAATTGCATTAAGCTCAGTATAATTCCATATGATCCACCAATTAATGGTCAAAAAAATTTTTGTTTGGTCAGATAATAAAAAAAAATGATATAGTAGAAAAATGAATAATTCAACGTTCAACGAGATTCACAATATTCCCATTAATATATACAATTCCAATGTCTTCTACATGTAAATTCACATGATTATGAGTTGTACATGATGAGTAAAATTTTCACCGTGAGCTTACAGATTGCAAAGAATCACGAAGGTATTCAGAAATCCCAATCAAATCTCTATTGAAAAAAAAAATAAACAAAAAAAAATTTTATGACTATTGTATTTTTTTTTTTTTTTTTTTTTTTCCCCAATAATAAAACCATTCATTTCACATACTCATACATATTTGTATCGAATCATCTCTACTTGGAATTATTCAAGTAGCCAATAATTCTATATATATATTTTTTTGAATAAACAGAAAAAAAAAAATAGTATAAATATACAAATATAAAATAGTTGAAATTGTACACCAATTTTTGTGAGCGATTCAATATTCATTTGGTAATTAAATAATTGATATGATTTCATAAGTAATTGAATTTAATTAAAAAAAAACAAAAAAAAAAAAAGAACACGCAAATGAAACATTTGTACGTTAAAAAGTGTAATAATGTGTCGAAAAAGTGACGCGAATTTATTTTCAATAAAGAACGCGTGCGGTTCTGCGGCAGAACGACCGCTCACTGAGCCACCATCATCGGTATACCGATGCTACCCCTTGGTAACGAATCAGCCCCCTCCTATGTCTCTTTATCCACTATGAACAAGGTGTGTATTTCTACCGCGCAACTCCTCATTTTTATTATTGTACATCACACACAAACACACACACACAATAGTTTCAAGTACAATGAAAATGCACTAATATATATATTATGTATATTATGTTAACTTTTGTTAAAATAATTGAGTGTAATATTGTAAATAAAAATGAAAAATAAGAGCTATACAATGTTCATATAACATTAGTTAGGGTACATTGTTACTTTCACAGTTTAGTCATGGAGAAATAACGTTTTGAAACATGAGAGAAAAATTATTTATTTTTTTCAACAAAACATAATTAATTTTCCGTAATAATATATATATATATATATATGTGTGCATTGTATATTATCATTGTATTATCAAAGAGAAATATAATTTATCTTTGTATTATTGTGATACACAAAAGCGCATATAAATTGAATGAAGATAAATATATCTGAGGAATTAATTCAAGTGTATGCATCAAGTGATACAGTTGAAACAGAACGATCGAATAAACGTGACACTACATATGATTGTCTAAATTAAATTCCACAATTTGATATTGCGAGCTATCATTTCCTAGCAATGTGTTGCTATTAAAAAAAAAAATATATAAATAAATATATATATATATATATATATAGAAGAATCTATTGTAGCAGTTATTCACACGGACTGTACTCAATTGTACGTGATGAGTGTAGATTTTTTTTTTTTTTTTTTCATCGGTACACTAGTTAACTCAAGAAAATAAATCCATCCAATTCCAACGAGTAAAGCTCCAATAAATATATAATCAAATAATATTTCATTTGATAATTTTCTATTATTATAGATAAGTAATGTAATTTGAAAATTAATTTGAGGAATTTAGTTGATGGAAATGTAATGTTTGATTTTAGCAATCATCGTCTTATCTCCATTATATAATAATATACCTATATAATATAATTATATTTACATTATGTATGTATGTGTATATAATATGTATTTGGATGATGCTCTTGTGCATGGGGATGACATGCACTGAAGATGAGGACTTGAATTGTCAATGGTTGGAGACACTAATGACTTGTCATTAGATAAATTTGTATCGAATACATTGACGCGTGTGACCCCTTTATACAAGTGACAATATCGTGTGTTGACTGGAATATTTGTAACTTAGATAGTCATGTCCAATATTCCTATCACATTTTCCAAAATGATATGGATCTATGTTAGTAATAAGTGATATGTGTGTCCAACTGTAGTTTCAAGTGTAGTTATGTATTCATTGGATGTCCCATGCAGTTTGCCATATTAATTTATATTACATAAACATTTAAAATCCATGTATTTTTAATGACATCTTCAAGTTATATATATGAATATTTCATATCTGTTCAGTTATAAATTCATATAGATCATAAAATGCTACGGATATTTTGAATTTGATATCGTCTCTATAAATTTTATTCACGTTTGATTGTTCCTATTTTTTATTTTTTTTTCATATTATTCTTTTCTTTTTTTTTTCTTATTATTTTTCTCATTTCTAGCATGAAGTCAGGTGATATGGATACAATTTGAAAAATATCCACGGGTTATATAAATTGAAATGGCCAAAGTAAAACATTGACAAATTACTGTCATTAGTGTTGCAAAATAGTTGTTATCTCACACAGTTTCAGTGGCTTATACTTTTTATGACACTTGAAAATAAAAAAGAAGTAAAAGAAGTAAACGAAAAAAAAAAAAAAAATAATAATAATAATAATAACAAAATAAATTAGGCTGCAAATTTATCATATGCGATTTGATTCATAATAGAGGATGGAAATAGAAATAAAGAGAGATAAAAAAAGAAATTTTTGTGTTTGTGTACCGTCAAACGCTCAACGAAAATTTATTTCTTATTTTTATTTGGTATGACTCGTCTGTCGATAACATCTGCTTCTACTACTTGTTTCAGTCTTCCCTCTTAATTTCACGACTACTGGAACACACATATATATATATATATAAATATATCTCAATGTAAGAGGTAGAAATTTGTCGATATTTGTTATCAGCTGAGAGAAATACACCTTAAACTGTTATAGTTTATATAAAATATCTCGGACTCCACGGAAAATGTGGGTTTTACCGACAGTGGACCCAGCCAATATTCAAAAGCCCTTACCAACGTTTAACATTAAATTTATTATCTGCTTTATATATAAAATATTTTGTAAATATTATACAATCATATTAAAAGTACATACGTATGTTTATTAAAAAATGAATTTTATATTTTCCTGTCATTTTTTTTTATCAAAAAATTACTTCGAAAAAAAAAAATGCAGCAAATTTAAGTGAAAAAAAAAAAAAAAAAAAAATATGTATGTGCTATAAAATGAAACTCTTCACGAGATTGCTCGTAAAACGCTTGTATTATCAGACTATGTACTGAAAAAAAAAAAAAATAATAATAATAAATAAATAAATAATAAATATATGTATGTATATATGGATGATAACACAAAAGTGATACAAGAAAAAATGGATATTTAAAATATGACATAGCCATATATCTTAATAAGAATCTCGTTTTAGTAAACTGCGAGTTGAAGTTGATAAAGTCATTATAAAAAAATGAAATGGTAGAGTGTTTTTATTTAAAATAGAAAATAGAAAATTACGATTGACTATAATATTTTTTTTTTAATTTTTTTTTTTTATAAAAAAATATACTGACCTTTTATAAAATCAACTGCCATCTCCAAACCATATGTATCTTTATCACAATCATCAAGTATATGCGCACCAATTTTAACTCCCGGCACAATATCACGTTCATTTATCCAATCCAAGGTATAAAGCATTGCTTCAAGTGCTTGAACACCACCCTGGGCCATGATAGGACCACACGTTACAGTATCCTCTCTCTCATGAACCATCATTAGGCCTCCCAATACTAAATTACCCTCGACGATTGCGCTATGTTTTACTGGCCATTGATTTAACGATACTCGCGTTGAGTTTTCATGTTCGCTACCACGATCAGCCAATGTCTGTGTATCATTGTAAGCTATCGTGAGAATGTTTTCCGTTGTTAAAAGTGACATACGATTCGCCGTATCATTGAACATTGTATTGGAAATACCATTTACTCTGGTGGATAAACTTGTCACACTCTCATGATTATTCTGTGCCAAATGATTTTTCCATTTTTCATTTTTTACCTGAAATAAATTGGAATTTATTGATTTTACTGTAGTATTATCGATATTTACATCAAACCATGGCGTAGAGTATAATTCAATTTTCATATTTTCAATGTCTACTCCATTTTCAATTGCATCAGACTGTGAATTTGACAAAGGAATCGACAATCGATATTCATTGATTGCTTCGTGGTGTTCATAATTTTCATTCAATGTTGAGTTTGATATGAGATGATGAAATAGAGCGCGGTCACTTACACGTTTTTTAATATTTATTTCTGATTTTTCATGGTTACTTGACAAAGTCGAAATTACCGGTCCAATTTTATCATGTGACGCAGGCCATTGAGTAAAAGTTGTATTGGTTTTTGTAGCATTAGTTGAGCTTAATAATTCTATATCACTCAATGTCACTGGTGCATTTTGATTTGTTTGATTCCTGATATTCTCACTTGTATTGCTTCTTAATGATTTAATACTCTTCACATATTTTGGATAAAGTTTATAATCTCTAGAATTAAATTCAATGGTTGGTGAAAGTTTGGCGTTTTGTGGTGATATTTGATTTGACTTGATGATAGAAGTTTGTATGTGTTCTTGGGTATCAGGAGTCGTTGAATTCATCATTGTAGAAATTAAATTGATATTGTAGGTTTCATTGTGCTTTGAAAATTCATGATTTTTCATTGAATCAATAGTGCTCGATGTATTTTTTTTTGACAATATTTCTTTTTCATTATTAAACGAAATCAATGGTGTTTCACGTGATTTTCTTGAATTTAATTTTCGTATTATTTTTTTTGTCGTAGATTTTTTATGTTCATTTTTTATTTCATTGTTATGTGTAATAGAAAATGTGGAGGAAGTGATATCTCGTTGTTTATTGTTATAATTAAAATATTCTACAGTTGTTTTTTCAGTAAAATAATTGTCGTAATATTTTTCATTAGTGGATTCAGTGGTAGATGAAAAAGTTTTTATTACCATGGGTATTTGAGAAAATTCTTCATCGTGCAAAAACTGTCTCACTTGTTTAGTTTTAATGGGTCGATTTTCATCACGACATTTTTTATTTGACAAATCTCTTTGTGACTTCACACATGGTAGTAGTGATGATGATGGCAACTTTTTTAAATCTTTTAATGGCACTTTAAAAGTTTTGTCTGAGGTTTCAGTTTTAGTGTTTACTATACTTTTATTGATGCTCAATAATTTATAATTACTCATTGATTTTTCATCACCAAATAAATTAAATTTTTTTTCACTCGATAATATTTTATTTTTGGTCATGTGGAAATTTTCAAATTCCTTTACTCTCAATATTTTTCCCAATGAATTTTCAAATTTGGCTGATAACTTGTCAGTCCTCTTTACATATATTTTCCTTTTTTCATTCTTCAAATGCAAATATTTCTCTTCCATTTCACCGATAGTTTTATTTTTTACATTCACATAATTTTTCATATATATATTGTGTTTTTCTCGTTTATTATTTGAACGTATCGGTGTGTCTGTAAAAACATGAACGTCTCGTTGCTGTCGTACAATTTCCCTTGGTGATTGAGAAAATTTTATGTCTGTGTGCGTACGCGATCGTGGTAACATCAAACGTGATAGATTGTTTGTCCGCCAATATCTATCATCAACAATTTTTCTTTTCTCTACTGACAATGGATATGAGAATACTGTACCATTGACATCTCCAAAGACTGATTTTTTATCATCATTTATTCTATTTGTTTTTGCTGATATTGGATTCAACTCATTCAAACTGATATTAACTTTTGTTTCTTTATTCACGTCTTCAACTTCATTTCCATAATATTCATCGAATTTATTATTCGATAATACTATCGGTGATGGATTGTAATGACTGTTCAATTCATATATTGATTTATTTCTTGTTGAAAAGTCCTCTTGTGCTTGACTATCAATTAAAATTATCAACAAGGCCACAAGGGCCGTCCAGCTGTGCGTTTGCCACATCACCTCGGTGGCACGTCGATCATACTTGAATTCTGAAATAAATTATTTCATTAAAGTTTGATTGAGTTTGGATAAAATTATCCGTTTATAAATTTTGGAAAAAAAAATTCTTATTTCTCAAAGTCATATAAATAAAATAAAAACACTGAATTATTCTAGTGACATGAACAGGGTATAACACGGTATTGTTCTGTTATATAACAATAGAAAGTAGTTGAGTGTCAATAACATGGTTTTTTTTATATCTATATACATCTATATACTTATACATGAAAGTCAACCTTTCTCAAAACGTATACGCATGGCATCAAATATGGCATCTTTTACCCCAGATATTATAGACCTACTCAAGTTTATTGTCCTCACTGGATCGTTTAGACAACTCTCTTACAGAGAATATGGACGATATCAACGGTACTTTCATACAATGAATGGAAGAAATTATTTTAATATATATATAAAGAGAGAGAATTTCGACAATTTATCAATTGTATTATTAATGAAAAAACTTGGGTGTCAAAAATATTTTATGGTTTACTTTTATGCATAGAAAAAAAAAAATAATAATAATAAATAATAAATAAAAAAAAAAAATAATAAATTATCTACGATAATAAAAAGGAGAAAATGATATTTCGCAAACAAGAATATATTTTGTGGATGTATTTTTAAATTCTTTGTATGAAGAGCTTTTGATGTGATACTGAAATTTGGTTAACGACAAAAATTTTTTTTTTTTTTTTTTTTTTATGTACATCGCGATAGAATTTTATATCGAATTCTATTATATTTTGAATACTTTATAACTTGTAAATTTTTTTTTTTTATTATTCAAATTCAAATAAACTCGTATGGATTTGAATTTTAAAAATAATTATCAAATTTATTGTAATTTTGAGGTAAATTGTGTGACATTAATTATTACGGATCAATTGAAATTCACTAGTATACTATTGTTTTTCTAGTTACTAATGGTCGACTGAGTGACAATGAAAATTGAGAAAATAACGGTGGGAAAGGGAGAGCGGGGCAAGGAGGGTAATGTCATTTTCATATGGATTGGGTAAGATGAAATGTGGGGGATAGGATCATCATATCTTGAATGGAACAATGAAGGAATACCAACACAGCGTTTACGGTACGAGTTATGAAATATTTCTCTGCTTTCTCTGAGTACCCTTATGCTCCTCTCATAAACTATGTCGATGGTGTGACCCTTAGGTTAGTTCAAGCGCGATAGAACCGATCGATTTAATTCCCCTATTATCTTTTTCACTGGTTCACAAACCCATTGGTATTTTTCCATTTCCACATTAATCCAATAAAGTGAAAAAAAATAAAAAATAAAAAATTATATACCATTACATAAATAATATACTGATTGTCATAATCTTTAGATTATAATTACACGTGGAGTGTGATAAAATATTTCAATAATTTAAAATTATTATAATTTATGTTAATAGAGATAGTCTGTAATTATTGAGAAATAATCATGTAAATATTTATGTATAATTTCAGTATAATTGACTAATTGTAATGGAGATGGATATGATGATTAACTGTAAGAAGAATGAGAAAAAAAAAAAAAAAAAAAAAATTTTACATTTGAGTTTTGGATCATTGACATCGTGGATATTGAATGAATACTGTGATCCCATTCAAATGTTCATTTTATAATTTATATTATGTATAATAAAAAATTGTGGTTACGCAAGATCAAATAGAATGTCTATTATATGAATATAATGTCGAACAAATATCATGGAATTTTGTAAATAAGTATTGATATGCTAGGGCGAATATTTGAATTTCTATGACGATCACGTACATGAAAAAAATTTTTTTCTCATTCATATTATACGGACTAGTGGTCTCTTGATACACGCGCACCATCTCAAATTGTATAAAATTTTATTGGACATACACTACTGTGGAATATGACAAAATGAAATTTTTGCATTATACCACAAAAAATTGTTAACGTAATTGAAAAAAAAAAAAAAAAAAAAAAACAAAAAAAAATGTCAATCAAATTTTATCTAATGACTTATGATATATATTTCATTGTAAACTGTTTGAGTTTATATAAAAAATAAATACAGTAAAAAATTGATTATTATTGTGATCGAATCAAGTATCATAGATTTTTTTTTTTATTTTCTTCAATTTTAATTTTTATTTCCATATTTTTTTTTTTTTTTTTTTTTTTTTTCTCTCATCATAAAATTGAGCACTTTGTTATTTTTATAAAATTCTATTACTCTGTCTATAAAATTTTTCATGCTCAGCAGTGTGATGGAAAGCAAATCATTCAAGTTGCACGAGTGAACAACAACAAAAAATAACTGAAAATGAATGATAGCTCATGAAATTCAATCTGAAAAATAATTGAGATGGAAATTTATATTTATTAAATCTCAAGCTTCATCATCAGATAAAATAATACACATTATTATTATTATTATTATTATTATTATTATTATTATTCCTTTCTTCTATAAATATTTTAATATTTATACTTTTATTTTCAAGAGTGGACATAATACAAATAATATTTATGTAAAGATATTCAGCAATATAGACTATTTTGATAATGTGAATAAATTTTTATCATTACTCTTCGTTCATTATTTGAATTCCATTGATACTAATATATATACGTGTATAAATACGTACTGACAACGAGCTTGTCGTCATTCTTGAGGACAGTAACTTGTCTATGTGAGAATGTGGGTATGTATGAGTCTAAATAGAGAGATACATTCCTTTCTTACATCGAGTTTTGTGGCTAGAAAGGAAACAGGGAAAAATATTTCTATTGAATTTTTCTATCTCTTTCAAAGCCTAATTGTCCTTGGATCTTTTCTCCTTCTGATATATCACATAACTTTCATCCTATTCACATATCTTTGACGCTTAACTGTGTTAGATTCGTTTAAAACTTCAAACGATTTTTTTTTTTTTTTTTTTTTTCCCTATTTTTTCTTGACGTTTACATCTATTTTTTATACACAAATTTAAAATCGATATTGATATCTGTAATATATATTATATAATAATAGCGAAAGACAATTAAATTTTTTTTTTTATTTCATTTGTAAGTAGTAGCGGATGATTTTAGTCAGACATAAGTATTGTCGGATTTTATTCTTTCATCTTACACAAATATAGTTGGGTGGTTGTAAATTTTAAAAACTCATTATATATATATATAAATTTCTCAACGTATTTTCTCTTCTTGGCAATCCATTTTTTTTTTTTTTTTTTTTTTTTTCTTTCATCTTTCTAACACGAAGGGTTGGAACTGTTAAACGTGAGAACAGTTTGAAATACGAGACTGGTTTCTTCTTATTCGTATGGCGGTCGATCACAATATATATCTATATCTGTTTGAGTAATGGTTACCATCGATTTCCTCGTGTTTCAACTTGATGTTGAGCTAATGGTTTATTATCCTCATTCATTAACCCATAAGCGCAGCAGTTTCCTCGAGAATTTTGTTCGTTGTTTATTGTGAAAATTTGGAGACTAAAGTTTCTCATAATATTCGTAATTTATATGCATGAAATTTATTTGACCAAGTGAAATATTATATTTCAATAGTGAATTTCGATGTTGCACTGGGTATTAAATAATTTTAAATATTTTAATGGAGTATCATGATACACGTCAAGGAGTGAAATATCTGTATAATAATCTGTACATAATCCCATGACAATTGTTTCATTGTTACAATTTTATTTACGATGGCTGGTTGTGTGGACGTTGGTTTATCGTATCCAAAGTAAAGGACCGGAATATTATATATGTTTGTCTATAGAACATTCAAATCCTACCAATTAGTATACGATAGTTTGAATCGATAAACTTAACAATTACTTATCAAGAATAATATTACAAGTTGATGCATTTAACAATCACTCAAATCAATTAAATATGTATTTAAACACTCGATATTTATTTATTTTCATCTAAAAGTATAATTTTCCTCAATAATTTCATAGACACTTGTTATTTTTTTTTTTTATTGATAAAAAATTAAAATCTATTATTCATTTCACTTGAACTTTTTGATTATAATTAATTTACACGAGAGAACACGAATAAAAGAATAAAAGTGGATTTTTCCTCAACCCTCCCTGTTCCTTTTTTTTTTTTTTTTTTTTTTTTTTTTCAAACTAAGAGATGAACAAACGATAAACTTTTGTTAAAAGCTATTTGAATATATTTTTGTAGTTTACATTCAAGTGCGAAAAGACAATAAAAAAAAAAAACAAAAAAAAAAAAAAAAAAGAAAGTAAAGTGAAAAGTTTTTTACAAAAGAAACGTACGATGGCGTGAAATTTTCATGATAATTTAGTGTAAATTTGGTTTGGTGACAAGATAAAAATAAAAAAAAAAATGAATGAATGAAAATTTGATTGCGTACAATGTTATATACTGTATACGTAGTTGAGACACACATAGAAATTGTTAGAGAACTCTCAGATATTGTCTGTAGAACGATCCCAGAGGTTTCAGCAAACCACTAAAGTGCACTATTGAGACTGTGATTCACGCACATCGTACACATATATTTATACACACACGTATATACGATGGCAAACATTGGAAAAAATTGATTGCTGCTCTTTTATTGTATGGCCAAATATACTTTCTTTCTGTCACCACATCTCTGGAGTGCCACAAGAGCTTTCACGACAGTTGAATTGAATGTTGTGTACATTTCCACTATAATATACTATCCATTGCATCAATGCAATACTATTGTTTTTAATATAATTTATAATAAAATGGAAAAATATGTTAAATTACTACAGTAAATTCTATCCACTTGAGAAATATATACATCATTATTTTTATATATCTTCTAGATAATAAATTTCTACTGTGTCACGTATTTCTTTATGCAATTATTTTACTATTCTCATGTTTACCATTTTTCGACTTGACTGTGTCATTGTATGTACATTTATACCTTTTTTTTTTTTTTTTTTTTTTATATGTATTCCCAAGACACATCTCGGATAGTTACGCCCACTTCCAATATATATTTTATTCATTTATTATTATTTTTTTTCCTTTATCTATTCTATTTGTAAAACTTCAATCCAATCACTTTATAATTCATTTTTACAAAAAATAAAATGACATGAAAAATTAGTTTTATTTTAAATTTTTAGGTGATGACACGGAAAAAAATATTATTGAAACTTTTCATTTTTTTATTTATTTATTTATTTAATTTTTTTTACTGTTGGTGATTGTTTTATGTATTGTTGGGCACTTTAAAAGATTTGGATACGGTAATAAAATTTTTCAGTCCATTACAATATTTGATATGTTCTGTATTTAATTGTGAAGCAGACATTGGCATACACTCTAACAAGTACCTATTCAATGCTTATTGGAATTAAACAGTTCAGTTTATAAAGTCACATACTCTAGTTTACTTGAGTGAATCCCACTCTACCAAGTGTAAAAAAGGGAAAAAAAAAAAAAAAAAAAAAAACCAATAGAAAGTTCATTTGGATTTATTCTTATCTCATTTCGAAGTTTCTAAGTACTTGGGTGAGAAGGATTGTCTGAGAGAGAGAGAGCGTATAGTATAAATAAAATAGAATAAAATGAAAAAAAAAAACAATTTCGAATGGTTTTCTCAGTTTATCTCGCGCTCATCAAAAACAAAGCCCATACATAAATTTTGACAACATCTCACCAAGTAAATTCGTGCTCTTTCTTTGTTTTTTTTTTTCTTCGAAAAAAAAAAAAAAAAAAAATGGTTTGTTTCATCTGCAAGTAATACACTTCAATATATTTTTTATTTATATATAAAGATAATACGCGACGCTTTAAAAAGTTTACGCAGTATTTTCACGGATGACAACACTGTGGGATATACTTCAACTTTTGCGGAGACCCAACATAATTTAGCGGGTGATCCGTGTTTTTTTTTTTTTTCTTTTATTTTTTGTAATATGATCTAACCTTTCACATTATTATTTTTTCTTTTTGTTTGCAATTTAAATATCTCACGTTAAATATTTAGATATATAAATGAAAAATTGAAATGATGAATTTAATCGTTGTGAATAGAAAAAAAATTATATATATACATAATTTTATTCTTTTGTAATAATTTATTTGTCGTATTTGGAATGGTAAAATGTCTATTATGATACTGATATTGTGAAATAAAGAAATGACTGAAGAATCTGAAAGTTATATAAAATCCCTATGGGATTTATTAAAATTCCTGAATGACAACCTTATGAATAAAAAAAAAAAACTTATAGACACGAGAAGGTACTGAAAGTTTGTGGTTATAAATGAAACAAAAATGGAAATACACCCTTTAGAATATTTTCAAATAAATGATTATTGTATAAAAAAATTTTTTAACATTAGAAATTATACGAATATATATTATATATATAGTCGAAAGAATATTATAAAGGAAATTGCGGTGGCAGAGTAAAATCCAATGTACTGTCTCATTCAGCATGCATTGAAGCGTATGTGCCACAGCAAACGTGAGATGACAATGAATATTATTGTCACAAATATATATATATATATATATAACATAATATAATATAATTCGCATATTTATACATTTATTTATTTATATTGCATATACAAATATCATGTATGGTCAGACGAATATATTTCAAGATTATTTCGATACTTGATGTCCACGAATTGTCACGATTTAGGGTCTATCATTTAACATGGATGAAGTGACAATGTTGATCGTGCCATAGAATTTCCCATCTGAATAATATCCCTTTGGCTTTCAGTTGGATTACGTTTGTCGAGTCTGAATAACTATTTATAGTGGATACGAGGTGGAAATTCATTAATATGTGCATGAGAAAATACCTCATAGTCTTATTCATACATAAATGTATATATATTATTATATTAATTTGATTGAAATAAATTCAATTTTTAAATTAATTGAATTATTATAGTGTTCAAATAATATATCATGCAAATTCTTCGTTATTTCCTTATATACGTTTTCATTTTTTTAATATTATTTTTACTGAATATTTCACCGTGTAAAATTAATTGTCATTATAAATATATTCTATACATTCCCGTAATAGATTGTGCGGTATTAAATAAAACATTTTCACATTTTTATGATTGTGATGCGTGCGTGGTTCTCCTCCACCGTGCTGAGAATATTTCAATTTATTGTGATAAAAAAAAATATATAAATTTAGTAGTTGGATTTTTTTTATTTTTTTTTATTCCGCAACTTTATGCTACCGACATATCTTATTTTCAGTAGAAATGTCCACGTGTTGGCCAGCCACATTGTACACTTTTATTACACTCAGTTATTTGATTTAATAGAGAGAAGAAAGGAATAATAATAATAATTATAATTATTATTATTATCATGTAAGAAATGAAAATGTAAATGGATTAATATTGAAAGAGATTAAAAATAAAAGATTGATCTATAATATGAATAATAATATTTTTGGAAAATAAAATTTATTTTTATTATAAAAATCAAGTTTGTATAATTTTTTTTTTTTTCTTAAGTTTATGATATGTCATATAGTACCTTATAAATCATGAGGTTTTTAGTCTTTGTGTAAAAGCAGTCGATTTTCACACTGATATAGATGAAACTTTTTTTCACACTCTATATATCATTTCTCGGTTTTTTCAAAAATTGTTCAGGCGAAAGGGTATTATGTCAAGACGTCGGCATCTTCAATTTTTCAAATGACAAAATAAACATTCAAAGAATATTATTATTTCTGTCATATAAATTTCCATATGATTTTTTCACATTCAATATTATAAATATATATTAAATCTTGTAATTGATATATAAATTTATTATTATATACAATTAATTATTTTGTTATTTATTTATTTATTTATTTATTTTTGTTTGTTTGTTTGTTTGTTTGTTTGTTTGTTTGTTTGTTTTTATTTGGTTGAATGTTGAATAATGATATTTAATTTGGTGAAGGTAATATTTAATCATTTTATATTATTCAAGCGTGTGATTAAAAATATATTTATGACTCTTTGCGTGATGTGGTAGTGGCAGTGGTGGTGGTGGTGGTGGTGGTGGATGGTGTGGGTTGCTGGCAAGTGTATACCGATGAATTATTGGTTGGCAAAAAGTTTGTAGCTAATATACTTGTCGTCGTCGTACAAACCTTCATGTATCATCAACGATTATGTGTGGTGAATTAACTTCACAACTTTCTATATATATATATATATATATACATGTGTTTGTGTGTGTTTATTTATTATAAATCAATTTTTAATCAATTCCCAAAAATATCTTCTGGCAAATTTTCTCACTATATTTTTATATTGTGTTCATTATAACTTTGAGCACTACATCAACGTTATAAATTTTAAATGATTCAAAGAAATTTTTTTTACATGAATAAATAATGATAAAAACAGAAAAAAAAATATATATATAATATTATATATATTACATAAAGAATATGATATAGTTATGTATTGTTGTTCGTATAACAATATGAAGAATATTAGTTAACAAAGTTGTGAAGGGTAAAAAAAAGTTATTGAGGGAGGGATGAAAAGTTTGACACTTCATATCACCCTATATGTCTTGATGCATTTCAATCAGTTTTTAGCGTAAATTTTTTTACTAAAAATTTCTATCGTATAAATCATATATTTATAAATTTTTTTTTTTTTTTTTTCCTTTTTTTTCGGATCACAACCCTACGCAATAGGTCGTATCGGTGAAAAACGAATATGTATTGTATGGAAGGCTCATACAAGATGGTAGAAGAGAAAATGAAAGAGTGTGTAAAGTATATGAGCGTGTTATGGACAAATGGGATGGGGACGTAAAACACTTTTGTAATTCTGGGCCGCATGAAAGCCAAGTGGGGTGAAATATAGTAATAGTTCAGTTCAAGAACGCAAGAATATATATATATATATATATATCATTATAACTGGTCAGAAGAAAAGAGGAAAAAAATAAATTTAAAAAAAAATTTTTATATTATTAAAAATGAATGAAATGAATTTATTGATAATGTCACGATTAAATTTTATTCCTAATCTTTTCAGAAAATTAATCAACTATACATTAATACGTTGCAATAGTAATGAAATAATACGAAAAAAAATTCAATATTAATGCAGCATACATTTTTTATTTTTTTATTATTATTATATTTTTTTTTTTTTTCATTTAGTTCATTTAGTATTATCAAGAGTAATACGATGAAAGCTTTGTCATGTTATACAAATCCAAGTGGTAATGTGATTCTCAACTATACATGTTTATTAAGAAGGAGAGAAAGAAAGAGAGGGGCAAGGGTGAAGAAGAGAATTAGAGAATTCATAAAGTAAGTTGATGGTAAAGTTGAGTTGTCACACTGTCATCACTGCTCATGATATTGGTGGAAAATGCACAGTTGCATGCAACTTCAATGCAATCAGAAGTTTGACGGTTGGTTTATTAGAAGTTTTCACGCGTATTGCTTATTGCAATTTTGATATTGACGATGCAACACACTACACATTCATATAATCGAAACTTAATATTAAGTTGTGATAGTATGTAAATATAACTGGTTCACATGTTAAATTTGTCAAACTCAAGAAAATAATATGATCAATTATTTCTTGTATTATGTAGTGAGTATTAAATACTCTATCGTATAATATTTTGAATCTTTATTCATTGGCATTGCATTGCAATGGCACTTGCCCTTCACTCACAACGATATTTATGCGCGGTTGATTAAATTTTACTACCTCTAATGCGAGCGACGCTTGAAACTTGAAGGGGAGTCTGAAATCTATATGAGCTTTGAATGAGTTGAAAATTAATTGAACAATATTCACCCAATCAACTTTATTTTCTCTTATTAAATTTTCACATCTACAATATCAAATGATTAAGATATTTCACTTCTTTCATTATTAAATTTATATTTGCGTTTGAAAATTTTATTGTCATTATAAATATATATGTAAAAAGTTTCTTTATAAATAACTTTATTATTTTATTTTATTTTTTTTTTCTCGAGAAGTCGTTTATAATTTGGCTTATTTGTTCACTGCTTGAGTTAATATTATGTGAGATTAGTAATCGTTAATGAAACCTCAGTTTGATCAGTTGAATGTTTGATGTCAAACGCTATGGTGTACTTGTGTAATCGTTCAAAGCTCAAGATTTCCATGATAATTAATACGAAATTCGTAGCTTAATTTTGATTCAATATTTATTTAAATTATTTCGATAGATGCGAGAGAAATCGAGTTGAAAGAAAAATAGAAAATAATTTTTAATAAAGTCAAATGACGAATTTTCTTCGTTTCATCCTAAATAAAATTCGACAAATTGTATAATTATATCCATATATTATTTCTTTATAAATTTGTTTTTTTTTTTCTTTTTGGGTAGAGTCATGTTATCCATTAAATTTCAGTGATATCATTTGAATCGAAGTGGAGAGCGATAAAGAAAAGTGTGTAATTGTCCGATTGACCGTACTATATATTTACTACGGTGATTTATTAATCTTAATTGTGTTTCAATTTATTGTTGATGTAACAGCCTGTATAGAGTAAACGTGTATATAATGGCAAATACAATGTGTCAATGGCGCCATCTGGGTACGGGGGCTGGTCCCAGATAATTTCATTAAGTATTATGTATACGCATGTGTGTGTCTGTGTGTCTGTGTGAAGGAGACAATCTTCGAGAGTACCTCAATATAATTTTTTTTTTCTCCTTTGCAATTTTTTTTTTTCGTTTTGGGAAATGTTGCAAAAAATAAATACACACAACGATCAATCGTGATAGAATATTTAGCAGATGAATATATATATATAAAAAAAAAAAAAAAAAAACCAATGAAAACTACATGAAAATAAATAATAAATGTCTTTTTTTGTAAATGGGTAAACAAAAAAATATACTTTCGTGGTTGGAAAGTAGGTAATCAATAATGGACAGAGTAATCTTATGTGGGTAAATGGAGTAAGCACAATGTAAGTTGTTTTTCATTGTCTTTTTTGTTTTTTTTTCTCCTTTATGATATAAATAACGCCTTGAGGAAAAGTAATTTCGGATAAAAAATACGATGCGATGACTTTCGCTGTGAAATAACGACTTTGTCGATTTACACACGAATACATGTGTCACGTATATTAATTTTTGTGGGAAAAAAAAAAAAAAAAAAAAAAACTGGAATAATTTTTTCATTGATTTTATAGATCGTATAGGATAAATTAAATATAAACAGATATAAATTAAAATATTTTTTAATGTGTTGGTTTTACATTATTAGATAATATTGAATAAATCATATGTATGAAAAAAAAAAAAAAAAAAAATTATTTTGTTCTCTCATATAGAATTTTTATGGAAATTTTATATGTGATTTATTTATCGTATCGCGCGCGCACACCAAGAGCATAATCCCATTAAAATGAAGAAAATATCTCTACACCACCGTGAAAGTGAAACAAGAATCTTGGGGGAAAAAAAAAAAAAAAAAAAAAAAATCCATTATTGAAAACACAATAAACGTAAATGAGTTAAAAAATAAATCTCTATTATTTATGATCTTGTTCTCTTTGAAGATAATTTTTTACTATTAGTTACGAATTGTTTAAGGAAAATGAGTGAGTTGGAAAAGAAATTGTGATAATATATAGGCATTAGTAATTGTTAATTTCATTAAATTTTTTTTTTTTTTTTTTCAACTATGTGCGATATTTACCCTTACACCGTTGCCATCCGTAGATTTCTCAATTGTATCAGTGTCGAGAAAAAAAATTATTTACGATATTGAATTTTAATATTTGTAATCACATAATACCACGTGTTGATTAATATATAAATAAAAATATTAAAAAATACATAAATAATATTTAGTTAGTTAGTAATAGTTGAAAAATATTTAAGATATATTTATTTACGAAAGAATTTAAGATGAATGTATAATAAGGAATTCGCGTGACCGTCATTCCACATCAGGATGCGCGTCTATACTAAACTAAACGTGATAACTGTGAGGGCGTTCAGCTTTTCCCTACCTATTTACTTCGTATCCCCTCTAGTCGCGCGCACCTCCCTCTTCTCACCCCCTCTCCATCACTTATATTATTCTCTCTATGCCAGTTCATTTACTGTATCATAATATTTGTTGGATGACTTTCACCATGAAATAGCAAAAATAAATAAATAAATAAATAAACATAACAAACTTTAATTAGTACATTCTCACGTGTCCTTGATTGTATGTGTATTTTCAAGTGTGTTCACGAATCGAAATTGAATTATTTTATATTGAAAAAATAATTGAAGTGAAGAAGAAAAAAAAAAAAAAAAAAAAAAATTAAAATTAAAATTTTGTAGATGAAATTTTGTATATAATCAATGACGTTTAATGACTATACTTATTTCATAAAATTTTATTAACTAAACTTAATGAAAACTATTAAAACTGACATACCAGTGAGTTTACTACGAAGGGGCCAATATAAATTGGAATATCTAATTAACATTTGAATTACTGCTAATTATTGATCATCAGTAAATCACCACGTACATTATTATTGTGGAAATTGTTGAAATAAATTTTCACAATAGAAATAAAGATTTTATTTATTTGTTTTGAAATAAAATGAAATTATATAATATATTTAGATATGAATTCATGTAGGTATGTATGTATACGGTTCGCTCTATCACACACGCCACGCATCGTCTACTTTGTTGAGAATCTCGTGGGGGTAATAAAAAAGGGTTTGTCTAACATAAGTTGTTCTAGTTGAGAATAAACTTGGTTTAATTAAATAACCCCCGTGGAATATAAGGAAATAATAGAGAATATGATACAAAGGTTAGATGAAAATTGTACGAATGAGCGAATGAAATATGAAAAAAAAAACAAAAAAAAAAAAAGAGAGAGAAACCAATAAATGTTAAGATTTTTATCATCAATTTTTTTTTATACCATAGAGTAGCTGAGATTTGGCAGATTGACAGAGCCGATGAGTGTACGTATGTGTGTATAAGTGTATTCCGACTGAAAATACATTGGGAAATTCGAATATATGGAGATATCTTTGAAGCGATATATATTTTATTACGTTTTTATTGGCAAAGAGACTGTGAAAGTAATATTACTTATACAATATTCAGAGTCATGGGTGAAAATAATCTTGGATGAAATATATGTACATAAAGAAAAAAAATGGAAAGAAAAAAAAAATAAATAAATAAAGTAAATAAAAATAATAAGAAACACGAATGTGTAGAGAAAATAAAATTTTCATGGCCATAATAAATATTATATAGAGTGTGTGTGTGTGTGTGTGTGTTGATCTTATGTTGATATTTGAGATTAATGGTAAAAGGAATATTCTAATATGACACATTCGAGTAATAATATTTAGCAGGTACCAAACAGGTTATACAAAGAAATTTGCATAAATTAGTTGTCACAGTGTAGTTATAATTATATCATACATTGTCAACAATATAAACGCTTTTAATAAAATGTCACGTTTATACATTGGTACATTATATATTGTATAGGTATACATTAATTATCATGAAAAATTAATTTAAACTTGAAATCGATTATGAAACTTTGTGTATATTAGAATAATGAGCCCACCACCCATAATATATACGAGAATAATTCAAAACGTAAATTAATTCTACACCGAAATATTTAACATAAAATTTTTATAATATTTAAATTATTTCAGAAAAAAAATATTACTAAAAAAAAAAAAAAAAAAAAGGTATGGTTGGGGTGTGTATGGGGTGTATGGGTGGATATGTGCCACAAATATCATCACTATTGTATGTGGTCTGTGTTGAAAACAGGCAACTGAGTATAGTGATTTACCTTTGAACAAGTGGTGACCTATATAAATCATTGTGTTCCTGGCCTTGTTTATAAGCCAGCTGTGTGGTGGGAGTGTGCCGCGTAATTTCAACTTAATCGCAGCTTGACGATGGTAGAAGCGACTACACAACGAGAGGGACTATGATTTACTTGCATTAAGAACCCTCCACGAAAGTATCTCAGTCTCCCTTTGTTATCTATATATATTTTTTTTTTGTTTTTATTTTATTTTAGTTTTAGCCTTTTTTTTTGTTCCCCTCACAAAAAAAAAGATGATACTATCTCTTTTTGTCCGGGCCATTTATCGTTGAAAGCACAGTGTTCCCTCAGTTAATTTATTATGCATATACTTATTATGACACGTTATCTGTATTACACTTAACTTTTTTTTTTTTATTTAGAAAAAAAAAAAAATTTATAATGATTATAATAAAACACGAAAAAAATTAGCGAGCAAATAAATACTTGTCGTATACACAAAAACTTTTATTTATATATATTTAAATATAAATATATTAATATATATTCTTTTTTTTATTTCAAAATTTTAATCATAACATTGAAATTTAATTGCAATAAATAAAAAAAAAAAACTCTGCATTTTTGAATGATCAATTTATAGAGTTAAAATATTAAATCATTTCATGATTATTTCTAAATAATTAAAAAAAAAAAAGAAATTCATTTATTTATTATTTTTTAAATTATAATTTCAAATTGTATTTTTATGAAATTATTTCCATTAATAATGGATAAATAGATTAAAAAATATGTGTGTATATATATATGTATGAATATTTTTTATGTATATAATTTTTATTCTTTTTCTTGTTAGTATTTTAGGAAAATAAGCTGGGCAACTGTTCACAACAATGAGTCTCTTTAATATAATCTCATCTGTGGATTATCATGGTATTATTGCTTGCCACACCGCTACGACTACGAATTTCTCATAATACACAAATTAAACTGCACAAAAAAAAAAAATATTTCTCATTATTCAACAGCAATATATAATAATAGCTTCAATAAAATATATTTCAATGATTTATTTTTAATTGTAAATGTTATAATTAAATGTCAATTATCAAGCTACACTCGATATACAGATATTAATATTAAAAATGTCATGAACTAGTTTTCGAATATTTTCATCATAGTCCAACAATTTTATCAAACATTATCAATGTAATCTATATTGATATTTACTTTCAAGAGAATATAACAAATATTATATAGTTTATGAATATTACTTTCTTGTTTCCAATTTTTTTTCAAATATAATTTCATTTTATTTATTTATTTGTTTATTTAATTTTTTTTTTTTTTTTTTTCTTCTTTCTACCAATCAATGAGGAAAAAAAAGTTGTCGTTCTCTGATCAAATAACTTAAATTATTTATGAATGAAATAAAAATAAATGAAATGAGGAAAAAAATTGTGAGTTCTATGAATACAAAGCGAATGAGAGTATTGGATCTCGATTACATTGCACCACAAGTTTGCATATGAAAATTGCAAAGGCACACATACACACACACATATATATATATATATTCGTATTATACACAATATATTATATATTATATATATATATTGTTCAATTTTTTTGTGGTATCCCAATAGAGAAAACGAGATTTTTCAAAGTCAAACGTACACATACTCTGTGGCTTTCACTATATATGTATGTCACCCAATGATTCAATATAATAAAATCATAATTTAATGTTCAGGATATAGAATAAACTATATGTCACTCAGACAATTTATATTTTATTATGTCATTAGGTGTAATTGTGAAATAACACGCAATACATATATACATATATATTTATATAATTTATACATTTGAGTATATTGAGTGTGTATTGTGTTTGATAAATTTTTATTTTTGTACAAAATAAAATAATACAATCAAATCATAAATAAATAATTAATGAATGCATTGAATAAAGAACCAAATGCACCGAAAATTGCATAATTAAATTGATATATCGTGTGAAAATTTATTATAAATATCGATGATAATTTGTCACTATAATATTCAATTTTTTATCTATACAGTTAGAGTACGTGGTTAGTTTAAGTGAATGGTGGGAGATAGAATGTCCATTTGTTTGATCATTCAGTTTCATTCTCTTGGGGACCAGTCACGTTTTGTCTTTCATACGTAAATTGTTTCTCAGCTGTACACCACTTGGAATATTTATAATTTTCATTTTACAAAGTGCTTATAAATGTTTATATATTTACATAATATTAAATAATATCAATAGTATCGAAATTATTATTAATCACGTATTATTCGCTTTTATTCAAACAAATTTAAATATCAATTAATTTCAATTTATATGCATCGGATAATTAATTACAAAATGATATAAGTAAGTATTAAATTATTAATTGTATATAACTCTAGTATGCAATTATATTAATATAAATGTATAAATTTTTTTGAAAAAAAAAAAAAAATATATATATATATATAAAATAAGCTCATACGTGAAAGGATAAATTCAACTGGCATTCAAGGTTGTATTATTCAGATTGTTGGGTAGAATTCAATTGAATTGGTAAAACATAGTAGTTCCTATTGAATATATTTTTTTATTTCTTTTTTTTTTTTTTTTTTTTTTTTTTTTTTTCTCTTCATGCAATTGTCATTGCTGTTAGTCTTGATTTTTTGTCGGAGGTTGATCGAACAATCTACCCGCTACACTCGATTGTGTTTATATTGTTTAGTATAATTTTAACGTAATTGAAATACGATTATTAAATTTGAAAATTAATTGGTAATGCAAGAGTAAATTTTTAATGTTAAAGAAAAAAAAAAAATACTTGACATTTTAGTTACAATTTAGTTTTATTAAAACTTGCGTAAAAATTTTCTAATTTTACCTCGACCCAAATGTAGGTAGTAATTACAATTTGCGTCACTCATTATCGCTTCATAATATGTCGGTGTAAACGCTTATTTGAAATTTGTGATATTAAATTTATATACACTTGACTCGACTAATTTGAAAATATAAGAAATAATAAAAAATACTTATTTATAAAATATTTCATACATTTTAATTACAGTTAATGAGAAAGTCGTAAAATTATACGATGGCAAACTTGTCCGGATCCATTGCTATAAGAAATAATTTTCAATCATCGGAGAGATGGAGAATATTAAAAAATATTTTGATAATTGGTATCGCATTTATGATACACTTTACAGCATTTATGGGCGCGAGCAATCTTCAAAGTTCAATAAATGCTGATGACTCATTGGGTACATCAACACTGGCTGCAATTTATGGGAGTTTGATATTCAGTAATATTTTCTTGCCAGTACTGATAATAAGGTACAATTAAATGAAACAATTTTTTTCTTGTTTTCCTTTTTTTTTTTTTTAATCTAATTATATTTATATTTTTTCATTTGTAGTTGGCTTGGATGCAAATGGACAATAGCATTGTCATTTATAGCCTACATGCCATTCATTGGTGCACAATTTTATCCCAAATTTTTGACAATGATCCCGGCTGGATTAGCTGTCGGTTTGGGTGGAGGACCACTCTGGTGTGCTAAATGTACTTATTTGACAGTTGTTGCTGAAGCATATTCAACATTATCGGAATTCAATCCTGATGTATTAGTAACTCGATTTTTCGGATTATTTTTTATGTTTTATCAATTAGCACAAGTTTGGGGAAATTTAATTTCTTCAGCGGGTAAAATAAAATAAGAATATTTCAGAATATATTTCACAAATTTTTGTCAGTGAATTTGAGAAAAAAAAAAAAAAAAAAAAAGATATAAATTTTTTTTTTTTTTTCCACTATTATTTCCAGTATTATCTTATGGGATGGAAGAATTACTCACATCAAATGTAACATTAAACAGTTCAGTAGTCGCTGAAATTTGCGGCGCAAACTTTTGTTACAAAGTTGAAGAAAATCCTAATTTAGCGCCACCACCCGTTGAAAGAATCCATTTAATATCTGGAATTTATCTTGGCTGCATGGTCGTGGCATGTCTGATTGTCGCATTTGGAGTTGATTCGTTATCGAGGTAAATTTTCACACACACACACACACACCCACACATCATTCTAAACATACATATAACTATTATACCTTGATAAATTAGAGAGTATTATTGCAATAATATAAAATTTTTTGCCATGTCTGAGCCGTTTGAGCGTATAAAATTTTTTATCAAACAACTGGATATAATAATACACGATTGAATACGTGCATGAGTAATTTTATGTAAAAATCTTAATAAATTTACTCAAAGATATTATATACACATTCGATGAAACTAACATCCTCGTCTATTAATATTGTTGAGCATCATTATATTTATCCTGAAGCGTAATTGCAATTTATTCAACGAATAAATTGGAATGAAAGTGATTGCAAGGACATTGTCTCTGTACTTCATTGAATAATTAATCAGGATAAATATTCATAAAGAGTATACAGTAATTTAATTATTATATGATTTTAATTAATACTTATCATCAGTCATCTCACTGTTTTATAGATATGATCGTGGTAGAACTGGGTCAGCAAGTGGCATATCTGGTTTTAAACTATTAATCGTTACATTGAAATTATTAAAAGAAAAACGACAGCTATTGATACTTCCCATAACGATGTTCATTGGCGCAGAACAAGCATTTTTATTCGCCGATTACAATGCCGTGAGTTTGCAAAAAATACGAAAACATTAAGGAAAAAAACTAATATATATATATTCTGTTTTCTTTTTATTCGTTTATATGTCATTGAATGATAATTGATAATTTCAGTCGTTTGTCTCGTGTGCATGGGGAATCAGTAATATTGGCTATGTAATGATTTGTTATGGTGTGGCAAATGCCATTGGAGCATTGGCAACTGGATCAGTAGCTAAATTGACTGGACGAAGACCCGTTATAATATTTGCATTTACACTTCACTTGACAATTATCATTGCACTGCTATTTTGGAAGCCAACACCGGAGCAAGGAATTATATTTTTTCTCATGTCTGGCTTATGGGGTATATGTGATGCAATATGGCTTGTACAAGTCAATGGTATAAATATTTTTTTATTTTTTTTTTTTGTATAAAAAAATTTGTTTACCATTCAAATATTATTGATAAAGATAATTAATCCTGTAAATGAAATATTTCAACTGATAGTATTGATGTGCCGACAGTTTTGTTCCTCGATTCAAGTCACTGTTGGTAAAAGGATTCTCTTCCTCTCCTTCTCCTTTTCCTCTTTCGTCATCTTCTGGATGATTTTGCGTACTGTTGGATTCATACCAGTTGAAAAATATTTTATCATTTAGCGATAAAATATATATATATCTACAGGAAAAATTAATATTTGTATATGAATTTTATATATTAATTTTATTTTTTAATTATTTTACAGCATTGAGCGGAATTTTATTTCCGGGAATGGAAGAAGCAGCATATTCGAATTTTCGATTGTGGGAAGCAACTGGTTCAGTTGTAGCATATGGATACAGTCCTTATTTGTGCATCAGTATGAAATTATACGTTTTAATAGGTATTTTAATTGTAGGTGTAGTAGGATACGGCATCATTGAATTCAATGGTGTAATTTCAAAAGTTACTTTAGTCGATCCAAAAACAGATTTTGAATTGGTCAACAGTGGCGATGATACAAATGAAAAATAAATTATAATAATTATTATTTATAAATTTTTAATTCAATTAAATAAATATACTCACTTTGACATGCAAAAATTTTGTAGAATTTCATAATGCAATGTTGCTCTCATTTTTTAATCCATCTCCAATCACTTGATAATTTTTTTTTTTTTTTTTTTATCTTGTCATCCACACGAAAAATCAAAGGATCAACAAAAAAATATTCGGTATTGATTTTATATTATATATATTTGTAACAGTTGATGCTTTTTTTTCCGTCATTGTTACTATTATTATTATTTTTTTTTTTAAATCTTCATTTAAGTATATTTACAATAATTGCTGTGGTAATTTCGCTGAAAACTGTTACGAAATATTAGCCCGTGGATCATCTATTTTTTTTTTTTTTTTTTTTTTTTCCTAGAAATATATATATGACACTCATTAATACGATTTAGTTTTAATACTCATGTTTATATCCTTATAATCAGCTACAAGATATCGATTTCGCGAAGAAAATACACATGATTTCTACAAAATTTTTGCCATTTGTCACAATTCACGTTATTATTTTTTTTCATACACAACAAAATTTAATAACCGGAAACATTTCTGTACAAACGTTGTCTTCTTTTTTTGTTTTTTTCTTCCTTGTTTTTATTAAAAAGATGATATTATTTGATAAACATCATTTTTACTCGGACCAAAATTTTGAATTTTCAATATTTTTTTCTTCTTCATTTCCATTAATGTGTTTTTTTATTTTTTATTTTTTATTTTTTCTAAATTATGATACAACTATCAACCAAAATTCGCGGTTTTGTTATGCATTTGAAAATAGAATTCTAGCATACACACAGATGTTATTTGAATTCTTTATTTATTATTATTTTTATATATATATTCGTAATCATGTAAATTTTCTTTGCATGAATCCTAGCTATTTCATAGCTATCATATTTTTATTTATATTTATTTATTCATTCATATATATAATTTATAATATTAAAGATACTTTAATATTACAATGCCTATTTTTTTTGTTCTTTTTTTTTTTTTTTTTTTATAATATATGTACAAATTGATGCACCACATTGTCACGTGGTCAATAATTTTTTGCGCCATATTCATGATTATTAAATATATTTAATACAATTTTTTTTTTTCCATTTTTTTTTTTTTTCTTACAAAATTGAAAGTTCATATTTTTTTATTATAAGGTCTAAATGAAAAAAAAAAAAAAAGATAATAATAATGATAGCAAACATGAACCATTAAATGTGCACAATTCAATTGTATCTCGTATAAAAAAAAAAAAAAGAAAAAAAAAGGATAAAGTATTTACATATTTTATAATTATATTAAATAATTGTTTCACAATGACGAAATAAAAATTGAATTAAAGTATGGGAGTGCCAAAGAGTCAATTATTGCAACTCTGAGGATGCAAAATGCAAATATAGAGTGATAATACCTTCAATATGGCTGAGTATTCCGGACTAGCTTCGCAAAAAACATTATATAATCATTTATTAATTTTTTTATTTTTTCTATTTATTTATCGCCCATGGTATTTTTTATTTTTTTATTTTTATTATTTATTTTTATTTTTTAAATTGTGTCACGCATTTTTTGAGGTTTAATAAGATTGATTAATGAGTGTATGGAAATGAAAATTCCATAATTGTATTATACTTTCACAGAAGTTATTGCGCTTTTTTTTTTTATATATCTTAATATTTATAGTTTAAAATCAATACTTAAATATTTTTTTTTTTCTCTCTCTCCCTCTCTCTATATTGGCGTAATCTAGAGTCTTTGAGCCTGGGACATGAAGTTTGAATTCGAATAATTAAATTAGAGACGGACGTAAAAATTTCTTTTATCATTTAAATTACACATTTGTTATACGAATAATTTTTTTTTCTTCTATTTTTATGTTTTTTCATATTTTTTCATATTTTTTTATTTTTTTTTTTCTTATTGATTTCACTTGATAAGAGCTGAAAAATTTAATTTGCCAATCACATTTCAATCCTCCAATGTCACAATTAATATTTTTACTATTTAAAAAAATTCAATAGAATTTTTTACACATTTTCATTTATATATATATAATTTAAAAAAATAAAGAAAAATAGAAAATTTGTGACATCTTGAGAATATTATTTAATAATATAAAAAGTCACGAAATCCAAATTTAATGAAGGATTGAGAAAAAAAAAAAAAATAATAAATAAGAAAGAAAAAAAGAAAATCCGACAAAAGTGTAGTGTGTCATTTAGTTGCCGCTTATCAAGAAGCAACAAGTTGATAAATACTCGTTCATACTGTCCCACAATACACATCCACTCACTCACCACATATTCAGATATTCGCCATTTGCAGATACACAAATCTCCCCATACTATCACTCACTCTTGCAACCATTTAATCATTTTCTATATCTACTCGCACGAATCACAAGTCGTAAAGACATTTATTACTATTTACACATAATACACGCGCGTATACGTTACAATCACAATAGTCGTCGAGTTATTAAAATCGGTTACGGTCATATTATTATTTTATTTTTTTTTTTATTTTTTCTCTCGTGCAGGCAACACACTTTTCTTTTTCTTTAAACGTAACAATAAGTCGCAGACACATATACCATTTGTATCATATACCTCTTGCAATTGGCAATCAAAATACTCGGTAAAGTTCACGAGCACTATTTATTATTATTAATTTTTCTCCTTATTCTCTTGTCTGTATATGTGTATGTGTGTGTTTGTGTGTTGCATTTGACATTTATACCACAGCCATAATTAGCCAGTGGAATTGATGACGATTTACTAATTATAATTAATTGAAAAAGCAGTTCATCAAAGTGTTTTATTCAATATTTACTCAGCCACGCAAATAATCACAACTCCATTCTCAGCTCCAATTTTTTTTTTTTTTACGCCAGTCTATATTTCAATATATATATATATATATATTTTTTTTTTCACCATTATTACTATTATTATTAATATTATTGATATTATCAATGTTACTATTAATTTTTATCATTTAATATTAATATTTATTGGAATAATAATAATTATAATTATTATTACTATTATTCAGCAGTCTTTATTTAAAAATTTATTTCGACATCATTCTCACAGTGTTTTTCAGTGCTTGCCTCTTATTACAAAACCAAATTCTTATCACTTCACGTTCATATCCCAATTGTTGTGCCAATGTTGTGATCTCGTTGCCTATGAGAATATTCGTCCACATGAAAAGAGAATTGGGGAAAAAAAAAAAAAATTAAATAAATATAAAAATATTTATTAAAATTTATACAATTTATATATAATTCATTTATTTATTTATTATTGAATTAACTTACCAGTTGGATGGGTATTTTTATCAAAATGTGCATTAAGAAGTTCCAATGCTTGTGGTGTAAATGATGTTCGTCGTTTTCGTTTTTTACTTGGTTCAACGCCAATAAATTCTGTTAGATTATTGGCGCCACTATTGAACCTGTAATCATACACACTACTTCACTCAAATTCTGGCGACTTGTTAACCCACTGAATATTTCAATATATCAAAAATAAAAAGAAGAGGGGAAAAAAAAAAAAAAAAAAAAAAAAATCAAAAGAAAAGAAAAATACAATATTCATATTTGAAAATAGTAAATATGAGTGAGTATTTGTGCTAAACAAAAAGAGGTTGCAGAACAAATGAAATGAAAAACTGGCAACAACTCAAACTTTTGTCATATAGAAATTACGTGAACAAAACAGCGAATGGGTGAGACGTGAATGTGCGGGGAGAATGAGTTGGGACATTGAGTTAAATTTATGCTTTTAATTTAACGTAAAGTGAAGGCAAAAGCATTGAGAAGCGCATGTTGAAACAGCAGTGCATCACCGAAAAATAAAAAAATAAAAAAATTAATAGTAATATAACAAATAAATATAATAATAAATAAATAAATAAGTAGGGAGTAGAGTTGGAGGATATTTTTCATTGAATTTATTGAAACAATATGTTAATGGAGAGAATGTGAACGAGAGATGGAGAAATACTAATATAATATTGGCGATGACAGCAATTGAACAGATGAAATGAAGGAAATGAGGTGAGAGGAATGCAACTGTAGTGGAAATGAATGAAATAATATATTATAAACGAAGGAAGGGACAAGGTGAAGTGTATGGATGATACTAGTAAACTCAGATACATATATGTGTGTGTGTGTGTGTGTTTATATATTATATTAAAGGGGGTAGGTAGTAGTAGGTGGCAGTAGTTGAACGAGTTGAGCGGGCATTTGTTCGTATTCGCACGCGGGGTACATCAGGAAAACCTGATTTTAATTAGTCCACAGTTTAATTACTCAGCCGATAAATCGTGCACGTGCACCGCATAAAATAGCCGCTTTCATTTTTTCCGCAATGGACCAACTCTCCGTGAGTGCTATATAACCATTTGTGATGGTGATGGTGGCGGTGTGCACGGTCGCACTTAGTTTTACGTTGCAAGAATGCGAGATGGGTATATAATTGTTGCTCTGTCTCTAACAAACCAGTCGCCGACTACTTATATACACTTAATTCATTTTATCCGCGTTCAATTCTCTCGACTAATCGTGACGCAACACTTGAATACATTAAGGTAACGTTTATTGTGAAAATAAAATTATTTGAAAGGAATTATATGAAAATATCTACTATAAATGTAGACCTAATATAAATATATAAATTTATACACAAATACATATATACACGTACGTGGATGTGATAGTTTCATTATTATTTTCTTTTCTTTTTTTTTTTTTCTTTTTTTCTTCATACTAATTAACATTCCGCGTATTCATTAGACACAAATACGCAATTAATCAAGTAAATTCAATTAGTGAATTAGCAATTACCATACATATATATATATACATACGTATATAAATTTGTGTGTACGTGATTGTGTGCGTATTTGTTGGACCCTTTACCACATCTGTATAGATGAGATTGTGCGGTATGATTATCCTAAACTATTTTCAACGTGAAAATATCACGATAAGGAGTTCATTCATATTGATCATCACGTGCAAATACATGTGTGTGTGTATGTGTGAACAATTGTATACTTTATAATTGATCGTAATGTTTGTCACGGGAGAGTAGAGAAAGAGTATGAGAGATAGGGGAAGCAGGAAATAAATTAATGAAAAAAGAAAAATTTATTGAGATAAAGAAGGAAAAAAAAAAAAAATAAATAAATAAATAAATAAAGATGAGACTCACCTCTCTTCCGCTTCTTTCATCCACCTTGCAAGTACTGGTTTAATTTTTTGCGCACTCTTCGGCGTAATATCCAATTTTTCAAACCTAAATTTAAAAAAAAAAAAGGAAAAAAAAAAAAAAAGAAAAATAATATAATATAATATTGTTTTATAGTAGAGAGCGAGAGAGAGAGGGATAGAGATAGAGATAGAGAGAAAGAAAAAAGAGAGAGTATAGAAGAGAAAAAGAATATTGTACATTTCACAGTCGGTGATTTATCATACAGATGACAAATGGTTCTACTGTGAATTGAACAGATATATATATATATGGATGTATGTATGTATGTATAGACGTTGATGGTTGTGTGCCATGGTAATAGATATAATTCATGGGCCATCAACGCGTCTAAAGGAGCACTAAGAGAGCATGCATTGAATGGGTTTATAAACAGGACATTGACAATGCGTGCATGCGTATAGGGTTTGGTGATGCCGCGCATGATGTTGCCAACGGTTTGGTATTTGCTATTTTCGCGATAATATATTCCTCACAATTGCATGTTAATAATTATAATTATAATTATAATGAGCGTTGAACGATATTAATTGATATGAATATTTTGCGCGTGTTGGCGACACCATGCCTAAGCTTGCCAATGCCCTGGCTCGAAGAGAAATATATTTAGATATTTATATAATATAAAATAGTAATAGATATAAAATAGATTATTATAGAAAATTATGTAGTGATAAAGAATATTAGTGTGAGAGTCTAAACAGATTTGCTAGTAAAATTTTAAAAGTGCTCCTTTTTTTTTTCTTTTCTTTTCTTTTTTTTTTTTTTTTTTCTTTTTTAAATTTTATTTTTATTTTTATTTATAATAATGTAATATATCTTACAAACTTGATTAGAAAGCAGTCATACTACTGCAGCTATACCCAAATACATTTATATACGTTATTATTGTCAAATAAAATAATTGATTATTTTATCTAATTATGATGTAGGATAAATAGTCGGCTATTTATATATATACATATATATAAATATCCACCTTCTCCATAATGAACATTCTGCAATATAAAAATTCAATGACTTAAATGAGAAAGATAATAATTCCGGAAATAAAATTAGATTAAAAGTTTACGCATCCGAACGAAATTATTAAAAAATACTTTTTTTTTTTTCTCTTTTTTCAAGCGTAAAATTTTTTATTCATTAATGTGACCTGTTTCGTTTTGTTTTGTTTTATTTTGTTTTTTTTTTTTCCCCACTCATTTCAATCCCAAGTATATAAAATGAGTATAATAATTCATTGAGCGGATAGGAAGAGGTGGATTTAACTCTTTGGGTATAACTGCAGAGTTTAAAGTGAACTATTTTTCTTTGCGATTTTTTTTTTAAATACTTATTTTTTTTTATTTATTTTTTTTTTGTTTGCTCTTTTTTTTTTTTATGAAGATCTGGTAGGTAAATTAAGTAGCATAAGGGGTGAACACGTACATAGCTTGCTGAGAGGCAATCTGCGAGGCAGCGTACATCTGGGTAGCCAGGGCACTGGGGAACAATCACCAATGCTTAAGTTAGTCGAAACGATAATAATCTAAGTTGCTTGTCTGTGCTTGCTTGTGAGCCGATGTACTGCGCGCACAGGTTTGATTCCAACTTCAAAAGGTCAATTAGACTATTCAGATCCAATCATTTGCAGTAATTTCAATCCAACATATATATATACACAAACACAAACATAAATATACACTCACATGTGTAGATATATATATATATATATATATATACATAAAGTCGTATTAATCTTTGATATAATTATAATAGTTGGAATTAAACTGTGCACCAGTTTAACAACTGACTAATTAAAATTTCCTATCGTCAAGAAAAATTTTTTTCCACATAATAATTAAAATTTAAAAAAAAAAAAAAACAATAATAATAAATAAATAAATAAATAAAAAATTATTCCGTTGATCTAATAGTTTCGTTATTATAATTTTAATTGTTTGTTATATTTTTCATGCCATTTCCAGTGACCTGGCATACTATAAAAATTAATTTTTTTTTATTGTTAAAAAAAAAACAAAAAAAATAAACAAAAAAATATTTACGGTGAGAAACCGTATTTTGCAATATAGATATATAAATATGATAATAATAATAATTATAATTGTGTGGCATTGTTAAATTGCCACAGGAGATTATAATAATTTGAATAATCGCTCACCTGCATATAGCGCTTTGGCTGTATGCCGGGCCCTCAGTGACGCTGAGAGCTTGTCCAACTTGAGTTTGTGTCAGACCAAGGGACAATCGTCGAAGTTTGAACGCCTTAGCAAACTCCTTAATCTCGTCCAGGTTAATTCCATCAACAACGTTATTTGTGGCTTCGTTGATTGTCGGTTGATCTGAATTGTAAGTAAAAAATAAAAAAAATAAAAAAATAAAAAAATCATTTTATTCATGTACTCAAGCATTAAACAATTATTATAATATAAATAATTTATTTAATTATCATATATGTAAATTTATACAGTAATACAGAGTGTGTAGTATTGTTGAAAATTTATGTGAGAGAGAAAATCTCATACAGATTTCTCTTCTCTTTACTATCTCTCTTATTGTCGGTCTTTCTCGTAAATATTTCAGCTTGAATGAACACACGATATATAAAGGTACCCGCACAAGTCTCACGCGTACTTTCAATTGCTTTATTTATATATATCCAAGAAATATACGGTATAAATATATGTACCAGTAGCATTTCAAAATAAAGTGTAATAAACAACGCGTCTATAACGTGAAGACAATGTGTTCCTTCAATTTTGCTATTGCGTATTATTGAAACATGAAAAAAAAAAAAAATGATAATAATATCTGATTATTATTTATTTTATTATTATTTTTTTTTTTTCTCAAATTAAATCGGCCATTATACATAATTGATGATAATAGACATTTAACCTCTATATATTAATTATAATAGAGAGAAAAAATGATTAATTACTTGTTGAATCACTCAGTAAATCATCATCTTCATCCTTGGGGCTGTGCATACTACTTGGCGATGCTTTTACCCCAGCATTTCCAGGACCGTGCGTAGTAGTAATAGTAATTTCACCATTACTAGCAGCCAATCTGTTGAGTGCGGATGCTGCAGAAACCGCGGGACCATTTAATAATGGTGACGATTGTTCTGGTCTCTCTCTGTGATGTTTATCTGTCGTCTGATTTAATATATAAAATATCAAATATTCAATAATTATTTTAGTAATGAATAAAATTTATATGACAAAAAAAAATTCTTACAATAAATATAAATTATCGTGAATAATGAGAGTACATAAAATACCTGATAGTGATTGAGGTGTGAGGTATTCCGATGACTATGCTGTTGGTGCGGTGATGTCGTGAGAAGTGGCTGTTGCGATGCTTGAGCAGCTTGGACTGCTTGAGCTTGAGCTGCCTGAGCAGCTTGAAGAAGTTGTTGTGGTTGCATGGCATTTAGAAATTGCTGACTCGCCGTACTATTGCCCAATAAATGGGGTAGTGATGCTGAATTTAAACCCAATCCCGATGCCAGATTTTGACTTGTTGGCACTTGATAAATATAAAATAATCACCAAATTTTATCATTCAATATAAATATTAATAGAAACTTTTTTTTTTTATTTCTATTCCTCTCACCATTGCTCGATTGTGCGTTCATAATATTTTGAGGTTGTGCAATTGATTGAAGATTAGCGAGAGTTGTCGAGACAACTTGGCCATTGCTGAGTGCCAAATTAACCATTTGATTATTCGTCACATGACTAACGGGAATTGTGAGTATTGTTTGCGTAACAAGTCCTGAAAAACATTAATATATATATAATAAAATACTATATAAAATATATAATAAATGATAGAGAGATAGAGGGATGAGGAGTATTTTAAGTATATTAGTTTGTGGATTTCTATTAAATGTGCATCGTTCACTTTGTCTACTCCATTCTTATCTGGATAAAGTTATCGAATGGTTGTAGTAGAAGACTGGATAGAAGAGAAAGATGAAGTAAGAGAAGAGAGAAGTGGTAGTGAGATTATTAAGCAAGCTATTATTATTATATGATGGATACTGAGTAGAAGTGCGGGGAAGACTAAGTAAGAGAGTAAGACAGAATGTGGTTTGTATGGTTGCTAGTACAGTTGGTAAACTATTATCGCCATCTTGGGCATAGGTACCCACTGGACTTGTACTGGGCGATGGGCAAAGGACTGAGCTGCCTAATCATACTTAGAATAGTTTTGGGATTATCTTCCAGTTTCACTCTCTTAATCTGATTATCTTCTACATGCGCTTAATATGATTACTGATCTTGAGAATATCTGGTTGGGGGTATATGTCTAATAGGCTCAAGTCTAACAATGATTTTCTATATATTATTATTATTATTTTTTTTTTTTCAAATATATACATCAATTAATATATATATTAATATTGCAATAAAAATAATTGAAAAATAATAAAAAATATTTATACGTGATATTTTATTGAATTTTTTTTTTATTAAAATTGTAGATAAATCGGTGCATCTCTTTGTGATAAATTTATAGTTATATATACTATAATTGGATAACTTTATTTAATGCAGTTGTGAATCTTCGCCGCACAAGTTTGAGAGATTGCCTGAGAACTATATAGAACTTGAGTAAAAATCAAATTATCGTGGGTCGTAGTTGATATAATAACGGTTGAATGCCCCATGTACTATTGCAATGTCCAATGTACGAGTAGCACAGACGTCAGAGATGTAGGCAAGAACATAAAGGTGGACCAGTGTGGGCGTTGAAATAGTGAGAGAAGGAGAAGGAGAGATACCAGGAGATTGAGAAGAAGGGGGAGAGGAGAAGGAAGAAGAATGAAGAGAGTGAGAGAGGTGGTGGAGGGTCGGGGAGTACAGTAGTGAGACGTTAATTATACATTGAAATTAGTTGCAGAGTTTGCCTCGCTGTTCTCTCAAGTCTAGAGCCACTAAGTATGGAGGACGTACGAGATCTGGTTCGAACTGGCCAGCGATAGTGGCGATATCATATACAAGTAGGGATATATATATATATATATTTTTTTTATAGCGCCGTTAGACTTTCGATTGAATAATAATAATAATAATAAAAATATGTATGGCTGTCCAACTATCATTATTATTTTTTATTTTATTTGTCCCCATATTATAATAACACTGTGATAATTTAATACGTAATTTATTCGTTTAATTTTACATGTATAAAAAATAAAAATGAAAATAAAATGGGGATAAAAAAAAATTTTACCTTGAGAAGTTGGAATGAATAATTGAGCACCTTGGATTCCTTGTACCAATTGACCGGAAGTTAAAATAAATTGTGGCATTGCCACGGGCTGAGGTTGAGATAATAATTGTGGTAATGTTGCCATTGGTGCTGAACTTGGTGGTAATAGATGCGATGATGCTGTAGTACTTGACGGAGTTGATGTAGTTGCTGTTGATACATTGATACATATATTTATTAATTTAGTGACAATAATGATAAACTATTTGATTAATTAATTAATTGTCAACAATTGTTGATATAATTGGATAAAATGTTTGTGACATACCCGAAGCGCTCACTGTGAGGTTCAATGGTGTGTTGATTAATTGATTATTTGACAGACCAGCAGACATTCCTTGTAAACCAGCTGCTAATGACGCAACTTGCGGTAAATTTTGCAAATTCGCTAGGTTTTGTAGATTTTGCAGTGTCACCATTCCCGCCACTGAAAATTATTATTATAATTGATGTATATAAATTTATGGTCAATTAAAAAAATATAATAAAAATTTTTACGATGAATAAGAAAAAAAAATTTTTTTAAAAAAAACAAAAAAAAAACAAAGAAACTAACTGGTGCCATTGAGATCTGCTGATCGTTTTGCATGGGTCAAATTGTCCGGTGATGGGCTCCGCCGTCGTTTTCTTGAATTACGAAAACCCTCCAACATTATTTGGTGCTCATTGAAAACACCAGATGCGGGCTCAGGACTACCGGTGCTACTCCTATCGCTCTCCTAAAAAAAAAAAAAATAAAAAAAAAATGAATAAATTATATTACCGTTTCACATGAATTTTTGTACAATAACATTATGGATGTAGCACAAGTGCAATCAATTATTTTTGAATAATAAAAAAGAATAACAAGAATATCTATGATAATAATGATAAATAAAACGGTTAATTCTGTAATAATTAATGTGCATAATAAACATAGACATAAATTGGATGCACGAATACATCTCGTTTGCTTGCAAGACGATCCTAATTAGAATAAATCGATGATGAAAATTTATATACGTATACAAACGGTAGACTATAATATGAATTGCCCAAGAGCTTTATTTCCGATCTATTTTCGAGCATAGCGATGGCAATATTTATCAACCTATTCTACCATTGTTTATGTACAATAAATAAATATATATATATATATATATACAGATATGAAATTAATATATGGATTTAGATAATAATCTCATTATTTTTATCGTATCTTATTATTCTACGATAATCTTACATCGAGTTTATTTTTATTAAGTTGTTTAGTTACTGACGATTATGATCAACGTGAGAACAAATGAGCTAGTTATATACCAACAGACTGATATCCTCTATATATACACATGCACGCGCACACACGTGTGGTTTGATATGTACAAGTCGTAAAATTGGATAACACCTAAATCCAACATTGAAAAAAAAAAAAAAAAATCATTTTACTATTTTTGTTTTTCATTTTTTTTTTTTTTTTTTTCAAGTGTAGAGATACGAGTTATTCGTAGGGTGATGGCAAGGGTGGAGAATCGCGTTCTTATCGAGCCTCGGTATACCCGCTCGAGCTTTGTTAGCTGTGACGCTCGATCGGATGAAAAAAAAAAAAATAATAATAATAATAAAATGAAATAAAAATGAAAAAAAAAAAAAAATAGATAAAGCCCGGTCAATGGCTAACGAATGAAAATCGCCGCTATAGAAAGGCGGCCGTTCAATTTTTTCCGCGTAAATTCGTAAACGATGTCCAGCGATATGGGTATACTGCATATTAAATGGTAGCACGAGACAAAGAGAGTGTGATCGGGAACAGAGAGATGAGAGAAAGAGACTGTAGAGAGGGATTAGCTCAAACGTATATCTGGGTTCAGCGTTATTTTTTCACCAATAAAGATATTTATTTTTATATAAACTTCTATATGACGAAAAAAAAAAAAAAAAAAAAAAAAACTCTGTATGCGTATAACGTGTATTAAACTCCACAGGAATATTTATACTGTGTATGAAGTGACATGAGAGACTGTACTTTATTAATCTTTACTTGTGAAAAATACGATAAACTTTTAAAAAAAAAATATTTATTATAATAAATAATAAATAAATAAATAAACAAAAAAATAGTCTGGAGTTGTGAATAACTTTTTATATATATCATTAATTATTTTTCATATCGCATTCTAAATTATTCCATTCATTTTATTCTCTTGAACAAATATTACAATACATTGCAATAAACATTCATACGACTTTTATCCAAATATAAATATACTGCAAACATAAATGGCTTCTAAATATAATGACAAACAAAAAAAAAATGGAAAAAAAAAAAAAAAATTGATTTAAAAAAAAAAAAAGTTGATTCAAGCGCGTTCGACGAATAAAAAATGGCTGAACGCACGGGTCATATCACTAATGCGAAAAAAACCAAGTCTAACCGTCGATGGTGAAAAAAAAAAAAAAAAAAAAAAAAATGAATAAAATGAAAAAAATGACCACATACAAAAGCTTGTGGCAAAAATGCGCCTGGGGATAGAATTGCACAAAGAGGTGTGCGGGTAAGAGGAGGATGAAAACGTTGGAGAGTACAGAGAAGCAATGCCGTTGGAAATGTAACAATAAACATTACTTATCGATGTTGGCCTTTAACAATGCTCGACGTGTAGAGGGAGAAAAAGAGTGAGGCAATGGTGGGAAAAAAGAGGACGATAGTGTGTGGTCCATTGGTTCACCCGTTCCTCCTGTTTTCGTATAAAAACGCAAGTTTGGTATATTTTTCTATATCTTTTTTTTTTTTATTATTTTTTTTTTTTTTGCAATAAAGTAATTTAACTGTTTGAATTATGGTTAATTCCTATATACGGCTTTATACAGTCTATGGCCCCTCTATATATTCATTGATTAGTATTAATGACTCAGCTGCACTCATTTTATCCAAATAAAAATAATTGGATTTGGCTTTGAAATATCAGAGCCTCCCTCTCTCTCTCTCTCTCTCTCTTGGTATTATTTTTATTTATTTTATATGTATGCGTATATACATTTATACGACAAAATTCTGTATATTCTGTACTGTTGAAAAAATACATTAATATCTATTTGCAGTTAATAAACGATAGGCATCGTGATACTTCAAACTTAATGGATTACGCTATAGTACACTGAACTAATCGATACATTACAATTTAATATTAAACAAATAAACAAAAAAAAAAAAATAGTAATAATAACCATAGCTTTACAACTGTGTAAAAAAAAATTTAATTAAATATATAAAATAATATTTTATATTTTGATTTTACCAAGCAGTTGAAATTCATAAGAGAAGAGAGAGGAATTGCAATTATCACGTGGTCATTGTAAACTGATGTTATCGAGAGAGTAAAGAAGCCCACGAAAACCCTTCTCGGCCGGTAGTCGGTTGCTTTGTCTGTAAGTATAATTAGTCGAGGAGGAGAAGGTGGGTGGATGGAGAAAGGCGAGAGACGATCTCACGGATAGCGTAGATGTTCGTCCAGGGTGTGCAGTCATGAGGTGGTGGCTCATCCACAATATCCCACTCTGTGTGTTCACTGTGCGCGCCATTGCTCTCTCATACATTCCACCCTCACTTTCTCTATCTCTTCTCTTCTTCTTCTTCTTCTTTACCCCTTCCCTTTTCCTTGCCTCACACTCTTTTCTCTTTCTCATTTCTCACTCCTCACTACTCATTCTACACCCCTCTACTTCGTGCACCACACCTTATTTATATGTAAATGAGCTTCATTTCATGATATTAATGTTTCATCCAAGTACGGACGAGAGGGAACGAGAGAAATAGTATAGCCGGCTCGGCGCTAAAAAGGGGTGTTTTTGGACTGTATAAATATATATAGGGAGAGAGAAAGAGATCGAGTAAAATGGACTTTGTATTATTTTATTTTTTTATTTTTTTGCTTTCCATCTGATCTGGATTTGCTGCGTTGTCCACAAGCTCATTTACCTAATTCATATGAAATAATAAATCTATGATATGAATTTAAACGTATAAAAGTGAAGAAAAAAAAAATCGTCTGGATCGATTTATTGCCAGTCGTTGTTCTTCACTAATAAAAACAATAGTTTAAGTATATGAAAGGGGAGCAAGAAGAAAAAAAAAAAATCAAAAACAGATGGACTTGCGTGACGACTGTAACTAATTAACAGACAACGCCCGTTAACAATAGATCGAATATTCGTAATGGGGTGATGTGTGAGCTATACATACATATGTACAAACTTGTATTCTTGGCACGTGTATTTATATACATGTACAGACAAACACACACACACACACATATTTATATATGTAGGAAGTGAGAAAGAGAGCGAGAGAGAGATGGTTAGTGAGAGGCTACTATAGATAATGACCGATTTATCGCAACGAGTAGAGCGTGGCAACGGGTAGACAGAGGCCCATCAAGCCCCAGCGGGGTAAATTAACAACAGACAAGCCACTTGAAACATTACCGAGCTTTCGTATATTGTGCGGGTGTAGGGGCAATATACGCGGTGGTGAGAATGAGGTGGTTGACGGGGGGGTGGCAGTATAAGGGGAATCGACGAAGAGTGAGAACGCAAAGTGGGTGGTGGGTTTTCACCCGTTACCTTACTCAACATAAATTAGAACCGATAGAAAGGGTAGATTGTGCAATGTTCAACTATACATACATGTATATGTATGAATTTAGTTATATAGTGATTGTGAGTGTATGAAACAATATTTATGTGCATCGAGTCTGTTACAATCCCACTACACCCGTCTTATTATATACGTCTCGTGAATCATCCTCTTACCGATACTTAGCAACGATGTATTCTTGTTTTAAACATCCTCATCATTATCATTATCATTATTATTATTATTATTATTATCATCATCATCATCGTATACAACTTTACTCATACTACGATGTTGTATAGTATAACCCAGGCGTATAATTAGTTATGTGAATATATTATTTATCGGTGTATAATATAATTAATAATGATGAATTGATTAATGTTAAAATATATATATATATATATTCCTATACTTGTATTCATGAAAATAATCTTTCGAAATTCAATATGGATGTGTATTAAACAGTGAAATAATTGCAAATATGCCGTTTGGCAATTTTATTTTAATGATGAATTTACATTAAAATGGAATATTGAAATTAATGATTGTCCATTCCTCCATTAAGAATGCGACTCATTTAATGAGAAATATAATGGAGGGAAAAAAAAAAAAATTAAAAAAAAATAATCATAATGATAATAATAATGATAATGATAATAGGATAAAAATATATATATATATAATACGAATAATGAAGTTGGCGTTGAAATTTTACTTTTAAATATTTTTCTCTCTCATTATATTCCAATGTCGTTATTTCAATAAATAAAATTAATTTGTATAAAGAGAATTAATTACAATTATATTATTTCATAATAATTTCCTTCATATAATTAAGTGAATTTATTTATTTTTTTTTTTTGTAATATAATTTCTTAAATTTTCTCCCACGTATTTGATTATTCAATAGAATTATCCTCCCCGTGTATTATATATTTTCTCATTACAATTGTAATTACAATTCTGTTCATATTGCAATAAAATTAATAGAATAAATGAATATATTTTATTTGTGGATGAGATAAAATTTTAAAGATTTTCTTGAAATTTGATATTGATATATCTGAAAGTTATAAGCTAAAAATAGAATACAATTTCAATTGATTTGTATATACAATACCACTGGTATATATTATGTGACGTTGTTGAGAATCGAAGATGGAGAGGAGCGGGTGAGTTGATCGCAAGGGAGTATATAATTTAAGGGCGGGCAGATTTGAGAAGTGGTGGGGACGAGGGGCGAGGGACGAGGGACGAGTCGGGGGAGGCTGATGGTTTTGTAGATTGAATGGAATGGGTAGTGAGGAGAAAAGGGATAAATTTGTGGAATAGGATGAGGAAGGAGAGAATATTTCGAGTGTGAGCAGGGAGAGTAGGGAGTAAAAAGGGGTGGTTTTGGCCGATGTATGAATATACATGACCTTACCGCCAACCCTTGCACCACAACGGAGCTCTGCTTACATTATTGTATATCTAATTCCCACGGATGGTTCTCAAATACACGGTAAAAGTGAATTTAACAAAGGGGATGGCAAATATAGGAAAAGATAACGTGTAGATTGTCGATTCTAAACTGACAACCACTGTCGCCATACGACATTATGCAAGCAGTCTACATATTATACATTCGGACTGGGATTCAATTAAGTTCGGTTAGACCATTCCCTGTGCACTGTGCGGAGGTGTTTCAAATCATGTTCCAAGCTATATCCCACTCTACTCTATATATATGTACATAGAAATGCCTGGGACTTTTAGGGTGGGCATTAACTACCCGAAATATACAAGATCGCTCAAAAGCAAAATTTCCTTTGTCAAATCTTACCCATCAACTCAATACAATTAAATTTTTTAAATACATCCATTATTATTTTTTTTTTTTTTTCATTATTTAAATATCCAATAAATATATAAATATTCTTGAAAATTATTTAATAATACAAGATAATGTTTGACGTTTGACATCAAAATATATTATTGTAGAATTACTAAATGCCCGTAGCACTAATGTAAATTGAGATACATCAAGTAACTGTACGAATAATTCAGTGGAGAATACCTTAATAATCCATTTGATATAATAAATAATATGAAAAATATCACATATACACAAATGAAAAGAAAAAAAAAAATGTACCTTAATATATAAAAAAAATTTTTTCCAAACGATTAATCGCATGTACTTGCACGTGTGCAATTAGATGGATAATTAGAGAAAATCACATCGTCCTCTATATTCAATGAAAGTCTCTGGCAACTAAAATTGATTGTACTCTAAATTAGAGATAGTCACTACGGGATTTATTCATCATATTTTCATATATAATAAAATTAAAGGAAAATTCAATAAATAATATTGACATGAGACTATTATAGATATAAACATAAACATATAAACCACTCACAATTCTTCTTTTCTCTCCAACTACTTTTATGAATATACCAATAAAAAATAAATAGAGTACTGAAATAAAACAAAAAAAATATATATATAAATACAAATAATAATAATAATAATAATAATACGAGTAATGACGTAAAATTGGTCGCTTGCAGCTTGAAGCTTAATAACTTAATTCAAATTCAATTGCGATACAGTTCAATAATTCGATTAATTAAAAAATATTCAACATTTGTGATGTATATATATATATTTTTTTTTTGTGCAATCACGAGATAAATTAAAAGAAGTGAACAAACTATATCTATATCCACAAATACATATATATATATATATATATACATGAATCTATTAATTGTGTTGAGAAGTAGAATCAAAATGATGAGACAAGTAATAGCATGTGCAGAGTGAATGTTTATATATATGTATATGTATATGTGGTGATTGAGCGTGTGGTGAGTTTATGAGAGTCCTCTTGTTAGTATACAAGCTAGAATATAGTAGAATATATATATATATTGTGTGCGTATATGTTGCGTATACGTGTGAGAGATTGTGTATAGGTTTGAGAGGAGTTATATTGCATCGATAGGGAATTAACCGATGGTTGAAACGTATATACCACTCGATACGCCCGCGTCATCTGTGATTACTTGATTATTAGTATATATATGCATATAATATATTGGTGTATATGAGTGACGTCTCTTAAATTGCAGAGAATATTCACGTCCTACCACAATTCATTATTACATATCGGTATAGAATGTTATATGCCGATCTTTTGGTATTATACGACTCACGAATTGTTTGTATATCACAATAATGAGAATAAAAAAAAAAAAAAATTAAAAAAAAAAAATAAATAAATAATAAAATGAATAATAATAGTAATAAAATTGATATTGAAAAAAATTAATTATAAAAGATATGAAAAATATATATATATATATATATATATATTTTTTTTTTATCGTAATAATTAATTGGATATTATAAATGGCGCTTGTTTATGGGCGATTATGTTTTGTATTATAGTCTGAGAGCAGTGGACGTGAGGCTGTCGTGTTTAATGCCAGCCCCAAATGCGATTTTCAAGCAGCGGTAGGTGTACACTGTGAATAAAGAGTGAATAAGTGAGAGGGAATGTCGGTATATACATTGAGAGTGTCCTCATGAATAATAATATCGTCCGGGCATTCGACTTGTCGCGTTGAAAAATGAAGGAGACGACCGCGTACCGCCGTGTATCCCCTTATTTGCGAATCATTCACCACATATATATCCATATCTACATAGATATTATAATTCAAACTCATCCCTGTCTTTCTCACACTTTTATAAATATATATATATATGTATATACACTTATATATACATCCGTTTAAATATACGCATAATATAATACCTTTTTAGTTGTTGTGCGACGACTCCTACGACGCTTTCATATAGCATACATATATATATAATACTACGCAATAATAATGAACGCGTTAATTAAACCATCTGATTTATGCGCCTTTCATATTGTAATTGCCCACCGAACTCCTCTCGAATTCTCCTTTTCTCTCGCTCGCTCCCGCTCTTGTGATGCCAATCGAGCAATAAGCCGCACGCTCAACGCCACCACAAACCCGCATACAACAATATATATATATATATATAATTTTTTATAGAAGACAAACGCACAACTACATTGGCAGTGACAATGAGACATGATAATATAATTATATATAAAAAAAAAAAAAATTTATTTTATTTATTATTATTTAATTATTTATTCTTATTATATTTTTTTTTTTTTCGGAGAAAAAAATTATTTTCCATTTCCCTACACATCAATAATTCCAATTGTTATCCATACACTTTATTTTGTATTGTTAATTTAAATTTTAAATTAAAAAAAAAAGAAAAAAAAAAAAAAAGCATCAATTCATTATTTCAATGATGTTAAATCAAAAACAATAGTGTGAATTAATTATTATGTTTGAGGGAGAAAATTATCTTTCAAGACGAAGAAAAGTTTGAATACAAATAACAATGTGCCAGCGTAAAATCCTTTTGGCTCAAATCTATACATATATAATGCAATAATTGTGTCCTTGTGACTCAGTTATGATAGTCGCAATAAATTAATTATAATTGAGTTTTAGTTGACGCTCGACAATAGTAATAATAATGAGTGTGTGTGTGTGTGTGTGTGTGTACAGTGGTCGAGTAACGTACATATATATATACATACATTATCAATATTAATTAATATATACTTATTAAATATTGTGAATATAATATAATTAATGAGTAGTTATATAATTTACTGTAGAGAAAAGAGAATATTCAGTGTATTGTGTAGATAAAAGGTGGTGTGTACATTTATGTATTCGCGCGCGGGCCCGATGCGCGACACAGCGTCTTCACGTCCGCTGTGTATATAAGAAGCTGTTAATCTTTTGATAATAAACTGTATTTTCATTATAATACTACATGAATATGCAACGGGCGATAATGGCCTTAATATACCAGTGTGCATCTTCCTGTACTTTGTGGGCTGATCCTTCTCTTCAGCCAGAATTTTAGAACGACCTCAGTAGATTTTCCACTATAGTTAACTAACACTTCACACTATTATACACTGTGTATTTATCCTCTCTACTTTTATACATCCGTTGTATAAATAAAAAATACATTTTCAATCATCTGATAAGTATTAATATCATTAATCCCCGTACATCCTTCTCACATTAATACATTTATTTAATTTATATATTTTCTTATGATAAAAATAAAAAATTAAAATTAAATTATTCAAATATTATGCATATTATTGACTATTGAATTTCTATATATTTAATTGAATAAGAGAAAAATAATAATATTATTGGGTGCATATAATGCAATGATATAAATATGTCGATTTGTTAATATCAACTATATGGATCATTACATATATCTAGGTGTGGACTGTTCACACGTTTCGTGCTCTTAATGCGACTTAATGTGGTCAGTATATACGGCTAAAGGAATAATAGTGGTCTGGCCTACCCGAACATTCATTTATCTTAGTTTATTTTCCAACTGCGCACACAGTGGGGGTAATAGTGGAATGGGAAAAAGAGGGTGGGAGTGAAACAAACACCGTTGGAATACGCAACGACGCGCCATTAACCTCTCGGTCGCGTTGCCAACCTGAGCTTAACCGTGTGTCTCTCCATCTCTCTTTACTATGTGTATGCAAGCTCTCTCTGTTATATATACACAAGTGGACAAAATTACGTCATATTTTTGCAGTATCGCATCCGATTATCATTTAAAAAATGTATATCGGCGTAAATTATTATTCATATATTGAACATACATTTTTTTATTTATTTATTTTTTTTTTTCATACTGATTTTTTATAATAAAATATATTGATTTAATTGAATTTTTTTTTTTTTTTTCTCTCCATGAATAAATAGGAATTTTTTTTGTGGAGATGGGGCAAACCAGTATGCAAAAAAAAAAAAAAAAAACAAAAAAAATTAATAATATTAATGTATATAATTGCAGAGGGTCAAAATCATTTCGGTATGAGACGTATAATGGGGTGGATTGCCCATACGAATATAATGAGATTTTACAGTGCAATTCACATAAAACATTGAAAACAATGAAAAACGTAGGTAAAGTAGTAGTGAAAAGAGTCGATTGTATTAATATATATGTATGTGTATGTGGTGCAATAAAAAATGTCTGTGACTAAAACGCATTATTTTTACCCAGTCCCAGAATTCAATATATTCTGAATTTTTTCAAAAGCACACGATTGTATCATGTACTTTCTATACTCAATTGTACGTATATGCTAGTATTTTTTGTGAACAATATAATTCAAACCCTATTAGTCGGTGACTCACACTGAAATCCATCAGAATCGTTCAGTTTATACATTATAGATTTTTTTTTTTTTTTTTTTTTTTTTTTTTTTCCATCACCGTCAGTTAGTCTGTCGGACTACGAGAGTGAAAAATCACATATTCATATATATTTTTATGCATTATATATATTCAGTGATAGATATATTGGTTAATATTAGCGAGGACATTATATATGTATATATCTAAATACATCATGAGTACTAGTGAAAAAGGACATTTTACAGCAGACAAAAAATACGTTATACTTTCCAAAGGCATCAATAAATTTTTTTTCAACTTTACTCGTTCCATTACTGGACTTTAATTAAAATTAGTGTCTATTAATTGAATTACCGTGTGTGTGTGTGTGTGTGTGTGTATGATATTTTTCAACCTTTTAAGTAACAAACGTGTAATTTTTTATTTTCACATATATATATATATTTTTTTTGTTGCCTACATAAAAATTCAGTTGCCAATGAGAATTCACTTTCTTCCACACCTTTGTAAACAAAAAAAAGAAAAAAATTCAAAGTGATTAAAAAATCTATAGAAAATTTATCGTCACTATATTATTATATTGTAAAAAATATATATATAAATACATCTATTTGTGTGAGTGTGAGTGGTTGTTTGTGTGAGTGAATAAATTTTCGAATGCATTCCACCGGCAGAATTATTGCTTCGTACGTATAATGATCAAAAAATTATAAACAAAAGATTCCACGGATGGCGAGACTTTTTCGTGGGTCAACGAGGCGGAGCTTTTTTGCAGAAAGCTTTGACGGTAGTTCACCACAACGGGTATGTCTATTGTTGCCCCTTCGTCCCTACGCTCTTCATTCTCATCACCGCCCAAACCTATGGACGCTATATTTAAAAATTGGTGGCACTCTTCTGGAAATTTTTATACAAAGAGAGAGAGAGAGAGAGAAAGAGAGCCAGCCGTTACATCGAGTTTATTAAAATCCCGCGCTCGGTGTGGAAACGCGGGTGTACTTGTTATAGTTCATACATATATAATGTACATATACGTACATATATTTGAATGTTGGAATCGATGAAAATATATACAAACGTTTATATTATAATTGAATAAACTAAATTACTTTGTGCTTACGTTTGGACGATACATTAAAGTGTCTATTAAAAATATAAATATAAAGTCAATTAATTTCAAATATTATAAATTGACAAATTATTTTTACGAGTAATGAGAATAATTTTGAAATAAAAAAAAATATTCAGTATATAATTATGCAAATATAATTTTGTTTTGCAATCAGACAATTGTTCGTATTTCAATGTGATGAAATCAATGATGATGATGATGATATGACAATGAGAGAGTTGAATTGCAAATATTTTATATGCATTGTTAGTATATATAATCAAAGATTTTTCAGGCATTACGCCAATCCAATTTTCCAATACCATTTATATCATGGATACAGAGTGTTGGCTGGGCCATTCGTATTTGGCCATAATACCATAAAAATACATATGTAAAGAGAATTTATATATATATATATATTGTTAATGTAGGGTGAGATGCACATTCATACTGGGTGACAATGAAAATTTAGTGAATTGCTTGTCGCATTTTTTAATATAGCCAGATGCACACGTGTTTTGTATGGGTGGAATATATGATTTTATAAAATATTTTCAGTGGTATACAACATACTAAACTCATATATTTTTATTAATAAAATGTATTAATATTATAATTGCCATTGACATCGACATATATTTTTATATATTATTATTTATTTCACGTTGAGTCGTGTGATGATGAAATAAATTTAATTCCAATATTATCATGCAATTTATAAATTGAAAAAAATAAAAAAAAAATTCAATGATAAATTATTATATTAATTTTTTTTTTTGTTTTTTTTTTTTTTTTTCTTCCACTCACAATCATTAGATATATGTATGAAAGAGGTGTTAATGTTTGTTGGATGCAATAAATATATAGAAACACTTGAGGGATGTGTGAGGAGGAGAAGAAGGAAATTAAAAAAAAAAAAGAAGAAAGTGTTGAATGAGATAGTGGTGATGGTAGACTAGGAAACAGAGCTGGAAGACAAATCGCAGAATGAGACGAGTAAAAAGACCGCGCATAGCGTGTGAGCGCGCGCCCGATATGAAATGCTTTTGTCTTGCAAAAACCTGCCAACGTATATCACGCAAGCCCAGGGCACCAGCATTGTTTTACCCTCAAGTGTAATTATTATGCTTCGCATTATAAAGTTAAAATTCACCCAAAAATATAAAGTTTGATATTATTATCGTGGAATATAAGCCCAGAAATGGTCTCTACAACTCCATATATTTATATACAGATTTTTTTATTTTTTTTTATTTTAGATGAAAACGTATACATGCGTGCTCAGAGACTTTTACAAACAATATTATCTCAATGATATTTTGTTGAACGAAAAATTTATCATCTCAATCAGTTGGGTAATATAAATATAGGGAGATGAAAAAAAAAAAAAAAAAAAAAATTTCTCATTGTATTATCAATAAATGATAATAGTATTGACTATTATTATTTTAATTAAAATTATTAATGCAGATGAAATTTATTCATTTATTTATTTATTTATTCATTTTTTTTTTTTTAATTTCATGAAAAAAATAATTTGTGTATGCGTAAAGGTGACTATTTTGCGATTGAATCGAGGCAAAAAATGTGTATTTGCGGTGAAAATAATCGTCGGTCTCGCCAGAGGATTATGAAAAGAAAAATAATGATGAAAAAAATTTTTTTTTTTTTCATTTTTTTTTTATTAATATTTGTTTTTAATATAAAATAAAAAGAAAGAAAAATATATGTATATTATATGTAGTTGGGAAAAATTTCATTTCATTTTATTGATTAAAATATTGAAATAATATTTCATATTTTTTTTTTTTTTCCCATACATATAATCACCAATTTCATTATATGAAAAGATGATTATTTTCATTCCGTCATTGTAATTGTGATATGATCAATATGAGATAAAATGAAATATGAGCAATATTATATATCCAAAAAAAAAAAAAAAAAAAAAAAAAACGAGAATGCATAATAATGGAAAAATATCAGCAACAAAAAAAAAATAATACGGTTTTCCACACATATATTTTTTTTCCACATAATATTATGTGGATGATGAAAAAAAAAATATATATATATATACGAGTTAGCGTCCAGTACGAAATTGCATTCGAGCCCCCGACAGTTTTGGCCCACACTTTCAGTCTCTCCATATGCAAATCGGACGCAAAATTACGCGTCAACGATTATATGCATGGAGTCGCACACGTGGACCACGCACACGTCGTATCTATATACAAAATTTTTTGTTTTTATTATTATTTATATGGTAGGTATTTTTAAAAAAATTATTTTTTATAGAATCTAAACAAAAAAATATTTTTATTTAAATGAACAATAATGCACCCTTCTCTATCCTCGTGTTGTTGAATCAATGATATAACCAGAAATAATTGCGTTATTTTCTGTCACGTAAGATGAAAAAAAAATTTTTAAAAAAAATGTTAAATTTAAAATGATTAAACGTCACTATATTAAATTGAGTGAAGCAAGGAGATTGCGCCTTATAAGATTTACATATAATATATGTAAGACTCATCTTCGATCACATGACATGCGGACACGACGATTCTCACAATCGGGACATGGCGTGAGCCTGTGGTGCTTCGTCTGCACCGGGCATTCCTAGAACAGTAATCTTATTAAATTTACATATTAATCAACGGATTTTAATTATCCCCAGCCCTTGGTGAAAAGAAGTGGGGAGTTGACTGGGAGAGTGAGGCGTGAGAGAAAGGAGGGATGAGTGGGTCGACGAGGCAATCGACAAAGAGAAAGACTGTACACAGGAGTTACAGGAGATACAGAGAGATTGAGTGAGCGAGAGAAATATATAGAAATGGGCGAGGATAATGGCAAGAGCAAGAGTAAGAGCAAGAGAATGATGTAAAGTGAGACGGAGTGTAAGAGAGTATGAGAGAGTGAACAAGAGCAAACGAGAGTTTCACCCTTGTGCGGCGATGGCGGTATAGCAGTGGTGGAGACCGAGCCAGCTCTCGTAATTTACATTAATCCAATAATTGCATGGAGGTTTCCTAATTAGAAATTCAAATGAGGTGGTGGCAGCCAGGCAGCCAGGTTGGAAGGGCTACCAACTCGGTGGTGTGCGAGTGGTACCACATACTATCGTAGATCCGAGCAAGGTCCGCGGAGAAAGAGCGAGGGAGAACGAGGGAGATTGAGGAAGGGGGACCGGGGCATCAACCACCATCGTACGTCCACCACTGTCGTTGTATGTGCAAACTCCTCTTTGCTCTTCACTTTCCCGTACCTATATCATCATACCATTTTCTCTCTCTTATTCTCCCTCACTCGCGTTTACTCACTCTCACGCCGAACACAAGTTCAAGTAATACCAGCAGGGATGGACGTCAAACGCAACCAAAATGACCGAAATCTGCATTACACGCTACTCCATATATATATATATCCCTCTCTCTCTCTCTCTCTCTCTCATAACCACACACCAATACACATACACACTTACTCACTTACTTCATCTCATTCTCTTGGTTTTCTTGTTATAGCTACGATAAAATATAACGTTCAGTGTTCTCGATTCTAAGCGAAGACGAATATATAGATATAATATCTCAGACATTTTGATAATTCAATAGTAACTATTATTATTATTATTATTATTATTATTATTATTATTATTATGCAAAATATATATAATATGGAAATAATAAAATTATTTTGTAATATTTTATTGAATATTTTTACTATCAAGTTGAATATAATGAAAGCAATTTTGTGAAGGTGCAAGTTTGACGTGTTCCAACACATATTATGTATTGAAAATAAATGTATATCAGTGTATAGCAACACACACTTGCGGTCCTTTTGTTATATGTAGGTAGCGTGATGTGAGGATGAGCCCCTTTACAACCCCAACACGTCCCTAATACTATCGGAGTTGTTGACCCTCATACACTATATTCTGCTCTTTATCCCACACGTTACATTGTACTGTAAGGGGTTGTACACCAAACAATATATATATACATATATATATATATACATACAAATATATTTACTCATACGTTTTCAATAGTTGTATCCCAGAGTGGGCCGATTTGCGTGCGTGATGATGTGCGAAACCGATATGTGTGACGAAATTACATGTAAGCATTGAAAATTACTTATAAATACGTAAAAATAAATTGTCACAATATGTCATAGATAAATATGTAAAATAATATATTATAAATTATTTGATATATTTATTGGTATGAATATAAATTAAATGCGGTTGATGAAACACCCCGAGTTGCCGTTTTCGAAGAGATTGTTCGGTATATATATATAGTTTGACAGACGTAGTTGAATGTATCTTAGAGTCAACCATCGGACAACATTATTTATACACATATAAATGTAAATATATATATATATGATATTGGTGCTGTTATATAATGATAATACTCAATGTTACCAAGGGGTTATGCGGCCAACCACGACAGCTTCGTGCATTAGTTCAGTTAGTTCTGATATCGTCTGTGTTTAAACAGCAAGCCCAAGAGTATTCACCATATAACATTCTCTGTTCTATATTCCGCGTATTCTGTAATATGAAGGAAGAGTATTGCAAGTATAGATATATAGGGAATGAGAGAAGGAGAAAGAGATTGTTGATATATAGAGTTAGAGACAAAGAGAAGGTGAGATATATATTAATATATGTATAGTGAATGTGAGAGAGGGTGAGAGAGGGTGAGAGAGGGTGAAAGAGGGAGAAGCGTGAGAAGAGCGCGACGCTACGATGGAAAATCTGCATAATACAACCAACTATTGTTCAAATAGACGGCACACCGTAGATTTAATTACCATTGTGATATCATTAATGTTGGAAATTTCATCAATTCATATATACCAATCTCACTTTATACATATGCATAAAATCGAATGTTGAATTTATATAATATATATATATATATATGTTTATACACAAATAATACAAAATAAAAGATGGTTACATGAAATTATTTTATGTTAAACATAATTGAAATTCATATATACAATGTATATATATTGTGATAAATTTAAATATGTGTATGCATATATTTTGACGTATTTGTATTTATATATATATATATATATATGTGTGTGTGTATATGTAAAGTGTTGAAATGAGTTGAGAATCTCTGGGTCTCGCGTGCGCGGATCCATATAAATTCTAATTCTGCAATCAGCGGTATCCCAAGATATAGAGTTCTAGGCCGATCCTAGAACCACTAATTCCAACTACCGGCGCCCAACCTTCTTATATTTACCTCGCCGCCAGTTTATAAATGGCCATAATCAACGGTTATATAGTCAGCGCGTGTAACAGGGATGATAATTACTTGTATGAAACTTTTGAATTGTATATGATTGTACCATGTATGTGTGTGTATGTATTGCAACAACTTGGCTGATGAACCACCACGTATCAACGATTTTATAAATTCTCACTTAATAATAATCGTCCATCAATTTAGAATTTATTTCTTTCAAAAATATATTTATTAAATATTTCGAAAAAAAAAAAAAAAAAAAAAAGAAAAGAAAAAAAAAATCACATCTAAAAGTGATTTTTCATTAAAAGCTTAAAAATTTATCTGCAATAAATCCTAATAAATCATTTGTCCAATCTAATTATTAATTTTAGTAATAACATATTATTGAAGATGTAGAGATATGTATATACTGGAGGACACATTTTCTTTCTCTTTCCGCCCTTAATTATCCCACGGAAAGTAATCGATTGCATAATTATCGTGATGTAGCTGCTAATGCCACGAAAATCAATCCATGGGTCGTTGTAACTAAAGAGTAAGTGAGAGAGACAACGAGAGTGTTGCATGTATGGTGAGGTATTACGAAGTCGTTGTAATTGTTGTAGTAGTAGTAGTAGTAGTAGTGTGGGGACGCAAGGTAATATCTGGTGTAGAGCCCAGCAGACGCTCAGTTAGTCGTTATACTAGTATAGGAGTGTGTGGTAATTATATCAGAGACTAATGGATATAGTTAATTGCTAATTATGAGGCCTGCCGAATGATCGATAGTGCCGTAGCTATATCGTGGCACACGATCCCTCTCTCGTTCAGGGAATGAGGCAGGAATTACCAAGAGTGTCACTCGGGCCATGTCTCGTCGCCCCCTTTGCGACACAGCTTCAACTTCCACCTCTCATCACGCTCTCCCACTTCCTCGTTTATACTCCGTTATACTCTGTTATACTGGGCTATCTCTCTCTCACTCTCTCCCTCGGTACTCGGGGTCGCATTAGAGCCCACCGTGATTAGTAATTAGAGATTATGACTTATTAATATCCGTGGTAAAATATACCAGAAAATATTAATTATTCATTGTCATTTATTATTTATATTATTATTTTTCACATAACAATTTTTTTTTTTTTCTTTTTTTTTCTTGTCTTTTTTACAGTGTTACGTGGAATTTCATCAAAATTTCGTACTCATTGAATTACCCCTGTGATTTTATTTACATATATATAGTGTATAATAATGATAATAAATAATATAATAATAAATAAATTGTACACTGTGTCGTGTGATGGACGCTACGCTGTTCTATATTTCACTGAGACTTTTAGGCCGCCCGCGCAATATACAAACTATCTAAAGTAACTTGCCTCTGATATACCGAAGAACACACATCAAAGAGCAAAATGCTTGTACTATAAAGAGAGTCTTTATTAGATCGTCTATAACCTCAATGTCCCTGTGTAAAATTCACCAAAGTGCTCGACGACTTTTCGCGGCCTCATCAGTCTCCACACACGCTCGTCTTCATACATCTATATACACTGTATATATACATATATAGTCACATTGGTCCTCTATAATTTTTTACTCATTTAAATATATTAAAATATTTTACAAAGACTAAATTTTTAAAAAATTCATATCCATCCGAGTCATTGAATTTATTAAAATTTAATTTTATTCACAAATTATATAATAATAATAATTATTATTATTATAATTATAATAAATTAATAAATATAAATAAAATTGCGTGATGTAAGTAATGTATATAAATGTTGAATAGTTATAATGCGATTGCCCTTGAGATTTATGTGCAATGAATATGATGCGAATCCACACGTCATTGGCATATATGAAATTACGCTCATTAACACACAACCATCTCGCTAATGACAACCACTTGACTGTCCAAGAATAATACAAATAATTTCAAGGACTTTTTAGAAATAAACATTCATATATATATTTATATTTATATTTATATGTATATGTATACACCCACCATGTATATTTATATAAATAAAAATTTAATTATACAATACGTGTAGAGTTGCTCAATAACTTGATAGGGAATGCTTGTGTTTTATATTATACACAACTTTGATACGTATATTATATAGGCTGTGGCTCTTGAACTCATACACACTCTCTATCCATTAGATATATACAACTGATGACCACATTAAAATCCATTCAAGAGATTGACCAGATTTGCTGTGGGCAATATAATAATTTATTCTCCTTGACAAACACCAAGTGGAATATCTTCCCTTCATTCATTCCTCTCCTGCCACTATACCCATTTCTATCTCTCTCTCTCTCTCTCTCTCTCTCTCTCTAATATCTTTACTCTTGTTTTTTCATACAGTACTCATATATTATATATATATATATATATATATACCGTATTAATATAACGTGCATCGTTGCCAGTTGCATGTGTTGATGACTTCTGCGAAGGCGCTTAACATTGCCTAGCGTTGAAAAAGAGAGAGAGAGAGAGAGAGAGAGAACAACCGAGGAAAACACAAATGCATAATTACCGTAACGATCGTAATGACCACGTCAAGAATAAAAATAAAATAAATACATATAAATATTTTTATATGCATCTCATTATATATCATCAAGTCACAATTTTATTTTATTTATTTTTCATTAAAAGATATATATATATTTTTTTCTATTATTATTTAATTCGTGATATAATTTATGAAAATGTTTGAGTTTTATGTGAAAATAAATTAATATATCACAAGTGTGATATGTCACTTTAGCATTTGTTTCAATGAATATATCTATATATAAGTACATTCGTTTATATCCTTATTTCTTCTATATATATATATATATATGTACATTGCAATTGAGAAAGCCAATCGCGCAAGAGAAACCCTATTTATTCCAAAGTTTCCGAGGCTTTAGAAGTCGAAAGCAGCTCACTTCGAAGTAATTACAAACGCCTGGGTTGCGCGATGAGGGTCTTGTGCACCCACTGTGTTACTCTCCCTCTCTTTCTCTCTTTCTTTCTCTTACTTACAACCCTATCGCGTGGCTCATATAGATATATAACCAATCCGATGTGCGCGCACCGACCCCTTTTCACATCTCTTCGTTCGATCTTCATAGTAAAGTATACAACTATCTCACTTACTCGCGCACAGATTCTATCGGCCCAAGCATAATTACTTCTCGCTGTCCTTCTCGGATAATCATTGTAACACCTAAGCACACTCTACCTAACCTTTCCAACCCTTTATACATATATATATATATATGACGTTACTTCCATTATATTCGACGTGGATCGATTGCTCACTGGCAATCTTTGTTTCACTATTGTTCTCAACTGAAATATCTATTTGAATATGTTTATATTTCATCATTATATTTTATAATAAATTATATATTTCACTTATTAATAATATTATTTTTATTTGTATTATCAATTGTGACAAAAATTTATTATTATTAAATAGGTATATATTATTGTGGTTTTTTTTTTTTTTTTTTTTTTTTTTTACTTGGAATTTTTGACATGTCGGGGAAAATGTGATGTATCGATTGTGTCCATCAGCGGTTATAGATAAATCACTGTGAATGCCGTATAGAGTGGACACTTTACCCTTCAATTCCACATGATCACGATTTTTCCCTTTGATCGTTTGTATACGTATGTATATGAATATATTTGAATTTGTGTATATATATCTAGCGAATGAGTGTCGTGACCTACCGGACTTTTATCGATCCCTATTCAATGAGGATACACGACACGCGTGTCGTGCATTAAATCATTTAAATTTATGCGCCACCGTATACACTCTGTACAGTATCTTTCACTTTTCATTACGGTATCATTTGTCATGCACCCGTAGATCCCTTATCACTCCGTGATCATAAACAACCAAGCATAAATTTTAACTTTCGCGCATAACCTGATGCAAAACATTTTGCTTGTGCCAGACGGGGGGAAAAAGAGAGAGAGTGAGTTGGGATCCCGTCAATAATTCATTATACTTCTAAACAAGCGAGTCTGCATTTATCTGCTATATAAATGATTTTTTTCCTTTTTTTTCCTTTTTTTTTGTTTCTCTTCACAATTTCATGATTTTACCATTCTACATATCGATGAATTAATAAAATCCTTGTCCTCATTCATATCTATAACAGCCGTCATTATTTTTATTTTGATATTCATTAATATGAATATGTACAGACACCCAAATTATTATTTCATTCGTATATATAAACAATTTCTATCCAAACATGTAGAGATGAATTTGACCCATTTGAATTTAATCGATTTTTAAATATTTATTATTGCTCGATAAATATATTTATATGTTATATAAAATTTTTGCAATAACATTAACTTCAAAAAAAAAAAAAAAAATATATAAATACAATTTAATATAAAGTTTTACATATATATTGTTATTATTGTCTTCAGTAGCCGTTACGTAGGCTTTAAATTATTACACAATGATCCATGATATTGTGTCATGGTATATGCAATGAAAAAAAATAATAATAATAACAATAAGAATACGAAATATAAATCTGTCTGGTAAAATAAATTGAAACAATTCATTCATCAACGTGAATTTATATATATATTTTTTAAAAATAATTATATAATTTTTGGATAAAAAAAAATTTTTATAATTCAATTTCGTATCGTAATTGAATGAAAAGTTAGAAAAACTTTAAGTATTGAATAAAGAATAATTTAATATATATGTATTTACAAATAATGTTTATACATAATATAAATATGTATTTGTAAGTGTGAAGAGTTTGTAAATAAAATATACAAAATGCAAGTTAGTATGCGTCGTGCAGTTATTATTATGTTGTTTCATTTTCTTGTTAAAAGTGGATACAAATATATATTATATATACACGTATTTGTATAGATATATGTAACGTTATACGTTTGTTTTACACACGTGGGGGCATTTATTATAACACACATTTAATTATTCTCGTGCATTGTTACCATAAAGAGAAGGAGAGTGAGCTATATATGCTTAATTCGCACCTGGAACCGTGACGGAGCGACTAACGCCGCTTAAATTAAACTCGGATAATAAAAAAAACCTCCCCCACACACAAAGCTCCAACATATACATCTATTTATAAACACATGCATATAAATATACTTGTGAACAGTTTTTTAATTCTATCTCTGTGTTAATATATAACATGCTCTTAATTAATTCAACTTTTCAACATTCAACTTGAATATATTGATGCATTTAATATTATAAGATAAATTTAAATAAACAAAAAATTAATACAAATAAAAAAAAAATTTTACAATTATTTATAATTAATTAAAGTAAAAAATAATAAATTAAATTTTATAATATTAATATTTTTTTTTCAATTTATATAAATATAATTATACGCAATTTATAAAATTCTATAGTAAATAATTCTCAGAATGAATTGGATTTAATAAAATGAAAATAAATAAATACAAAAAAAAAAAAAAATCACCCAGAACTCGTAAATATAAACGTTTCCATATACTCGAGACGGACAAAGTTGTAATGCATATACAAACACATGTATTTTAATAATATATAATACACACAGTGACGAACGTGTATGTTCACGTTGAGATTTAAATTCATCTGAACTTTGTCATATCGTGCTGTAAGTTCTTGGGGAAGGGGGGGTCGAGTTTAAGAGAGGGAAGAAGATTTTGTATATATATAAGTGTGTATGTGCAGTTGAGAGAGAGAGAGAGAGAGAATGGTGGTAGGGCCACGAGAATTGAAAAGCCAATTTTCTCCATACAATCGACTCGTCTCACTGTGAGACAAACTTTGTGAATGTGTCTCATTAACGTCGGCTACGACAAACGCCTGCTTTCCCCACTCTCTTCTCGCCGACCCCTTCTTAAACTCCATATTATCCATCTCTCTTCCCCCCCCCCCTTGCTGGTACTCGCGTTCTCTTCAATATAAATGAATATATATATATATATGTATGTAATTATAGCAAGCGCCTTGACGGTTCGGTTTAAAACTCAAGAGTAAGTGTTAGTGTGTGCGTTGAGTATTATATATGTATACGTATAAAGGAGACGTAGGGAGATGAATAAGAATAAAAATATAGAATATATATATGTGTGTATATAAATCTTTATAGATACTTTTAAATGTGAACGTTAAAAATTATAAATACTTTAAGTAAATAAATATATGTATCAGTTGAAATATGAGTTGTCTATATACAATATAATGGGCTAATATAATATAATGAGATGCAGTTTATCAAAGGATTAATGAGTGTATATATATCCGTGAGTACAGAGGGATAATGAATTATGAATGACTTTTATTATTCGTGAATGTAGACTTTAAGAAGGCGAGGTAATATAACGATAGTAAAACTGAAATAATAGACAAAAAGATAGAGAGGATAAAATGTGAGGGGGAGGATGATTTTGAATCGGAGGAAATGAGAGAAAGAAAGAAAAATGTTATAAAAAAAAAAATAATAAAATAAATAAATGAATAAAAATATCGTGATACAGGTATCAATTCATTAGGATTTAGAATTATAAATATGAGAGAGTGGAAAAATAACAGAAATAAATAGACAGAGAGTGCAGAGATGCAGATTTCGTTTGAAAAAAAAAAAAAAAAAAAGGTGGAAGATGACAGGGAAGGGCTTGAAACTTTTACCACTCGGTTCTCTTCTATCTATTTGCATAAAATAATACGACCCCACCGCACATCCTGTGCCTTTTCTACTGCGATGTTCCAAGATAATGAAATGAAACTAAACAAATAATGTAGATGCTAAACATTAATTACATTCCTGTGAAAAGGGGACAGATGTGGACAGCATAGGACAGTAGTAGACTTACGGAAATTAAGAGCCAGTGAAGTACACACACACACACACACACACACATATATATATATATATATATATTGGTTGTATTACCCATGATGACATTTATACGAGAGTATTGTTGCTTGATAAAAGGAAAAAAATATCAGTTGAATGAAGAATTTTTGTAACGATTGCCGTTTGTAAATTACGCAATGAATTGCACATGACGAATATAAACAAAGAAATGGTGGACACGAAGAAAATTATACTCGTGAGACTCATCGTAAATATATATATATATATATATATATATATGTATATGATAACGTATTGAAGATAGATTTAAAGTAAAAGTTTCATCAGAGACCGCATGAATTCACATTCCACTATAAAATAAATGGGTAAAACTCAATGTACATTGAACGATACCGCGGACATTGATGGACAAGCGATACTTTATATGGTATTTATATATAAGAAAAGACTAAAACATTTTGTATGTATGTATATATGTATGTGGATATATAATAGCCTCCATTCGGCTTTACATATTTATGTTATGACTTGAAGTTCGATGTTCGTCAATTTAATTGGCTTGAATTTTTCCCATAAATTTACTATACTCATTCCATACAATATATACATTTCCAAGTAAAATAATATTCATTCATTTATTTATTTATTTATTTATTTATTTACTTCAATTTATTTTTCTTATTCTTCCTCTTATTATTATTATTTTTTTTATTTTTTTTTTTTGCATGTTGATATTACGATGATTTTTATGTTGCAAATAATACGGTATTACCATAAACTTTTGAATTGTTTATTGCTTATTTAATAGAAATGATATAGTTGAACATCAAGTATACAAATGTTACTGCATAGACGACTCATTTGTTCTTCTGGGATTTGTTCAACCTATAAATAAACATATGTACATATATTCCACAACTACTTTTCTCTTTCTCTCTTGTTTTTTTTTTTTTTTTTGTTATTTCGTGCTGTACGTTGACAGTGTGTCCAACTACACGAGGGATTGAGGGTACAAGCACGGCCTTGACGAAGTTTGTTGGGCTCCTATAGTTTATTTCAGGGATAATCCAAATAAATGCACTCGGGTGGCACGAAAGTAAATAACATGCAAATACCGTAATGCTACTTGATTGATGATTCTGTCTCACTCAAATCATGAGAAGCGTGGGCGCATCATATTTTGCATTGGGGTATACGTGCTTTGTATTACACCATACGCGTTTAAAAATTAAAAACTAAAAATATAAATATTTTATCTACTGTGGTGTATTATATTTTATCTGTATAAAGCTCTTTATTGTAATTAAGCCTAACACATTTATATGAGAGGAGAGAAGATGGAATAGGGTGTTGGCTATATAGTGATGGCTATCTCCACAGACTTGGCTCATCTTGTTTCAGTGCGCGCAGTAGAGTTTGTGAGAGAGATCCTTCCCTTTTCTCAAATTCAACCCCCATTTATATACTCCCTATGTATATATATATATTATACAAAGCTAACACAGCATCGCTCGTCTCAATCCTCTTTGCCCACGTGCAACTGTCTCTCTTCTTTGGGGTTTTAGACGACGACTGCCACCTTCTCCTCACTGGTGCTCGCGGCTATTCTCGGTCGTACTGACCACTGTACTCTCGCTCTCCCTTTCTTATTCTCCTTCTTCTTCTACTTCTCTCGACATCTCCTACATAGTTTCCAACGTAGAGAGATCGATTGTTATGCATAGCCTGTATTTGCCCATCCTACCGCTGGGACGACTCTATACCACACACCATTGGGCAACTCCAATCTCTCCTTTTCTCCCTCTCTCTCATCTATCCATCTCTATCTCTACACAACCCCACGGCGAAAAGCTCTTCTTGATGCTTCTATATTCATCCAAGCTGTGTGGTCAGCCGTTCGCATCGGCATTCACTAAACTCTCATGTCCAAGATTCACCAACTGTCATCGTCGCGTCGTTATCATCCAAGAGATAGAGGTGATATACTTGCAATGTTCATCCACCGACTATTTCAATCGTTGTTTTATTAATTATTCAAATAGTTTAAATCAACTCCAAATATATTCATTTAAATTTTATTTTATTACACACCAGAAATTACAAAAAAAAAAATATTTTGCAAATTGAGATGACGATTTTTTTTTTAATTTTTTTTTAATTTTTTTTTTTTTTTTCAAACTCCATTTGGCTATCAGGAGTTTGGTGGATAGGGAAAAGAGAATGGGGGGAAGGGGGGAAAAGGGAATAATAGTACACTATATTTTGTTCATGACTTAATACACATGAATAAATCAACATTTTAAAATACACATAAATGCTCGAGTAAAAATGCAAAGCTTGTGCAGATACGCGATTGTATATGTGTGTATATGTATGTGTGTGTGTATGTTGACAAAGTTTATTTTTTATTTCATGTCAACGTGGACAGACAGAACGCTATATCAACATCCACAGACGAAATACATACGTACATGCACGTGCATAGATATATATATATATATAATATACATATGTACAAAGTGTAAACAGCAAAATGCAAATGAAGATTACCCCACACGGCATTTGCTGTTAACTTGAATTATTCGAGTCTTAATGATGGCTTAAGCGTCGGCCCACTGATCTGTGGGATTATAGGCTGTGAATATTGCGAGGTCTAATGAACAGCCGGGAATTAGGCGCTCGCGTCTGGATTTTCATTTTCGAAAGAGAACCGGATAATCCTTTATTTTCTGTTGTCCTCATCATATCCCCTCCACTTTACTCCATTTTACTTACACATAAATATATATTTATTTATACACTGATATTATTATGTAATTTTATTTTTAATTAGATGAAAATGTAGAATAATAAAATTTACTAAATTGGCCATGGGAGCGATATAAAAAAAAATAATAATAATAAATAAAAAAATAAAAACATTTAACATCATTCTCTTTTAATGTATATATATATGTGTGAATAAATAAATAAATAGATATGTATAAAAGAATATAATATACTTTGGCGTTTATGTGTTCATAAAGCTCGAAGGATTGCAGTCGCTTTGAGCGTGAGTTGTGGAATGTACACGGGATCTACTGTAGAGACGAAACGACAAGCGAAACATGAGGAGATGAGGAAAAAGAGGGTGATGGTGCCGAGTGAACGTGGCAAAGGAAAACGTTTGTGTTGGTATATATGTATATATAAAAGTAAATGGGGGGTGGTGAGCGTGAGCGAGGGTGTTTTTCCACCACCAGTTGCTCGCGGCATCCGCAAACCTTGCCACGTTTACTTCTCGCACCCCGCACATTGTGCGCCACCCAATTCTGGTATAGTGAACACAGACCGTAAAAGTCCCAAACTCTCTCTCTCATTTCTCTGCCTCTCAATTTCCAAACGCGAGTTGTATCTACATTCTAAACTCCTACCACTTATATATACATATGTGTGTGAGTGTATGTGTGTACGTGCGTGAAATCTCCTTTATTTATCACTTTATCATCTATTTATACTCACTTTATTTTTGTCTTGTTCCACTTTTCAACTGGACAAATTATTTCAATACATAAATATATTTATCTACGTTTAATGAATAAATAATAAATTGCATGATTAAATTGTGATAAAATTAATTTAAATCCATTGAATTATTTTTAAATAAATTAAATGATTAATAAAAAATTTAAAAAAAAAAAAAAAAAAAAATGGAGTTATAATTCTCTCATCTAATTTATATTGTATATATAAAAACTTCAAGATATGAAAATACTGTTTGTGCATATGTATAGTTTTATCTATACACGTATACAATGATGATGAGAAATAGCTAAAGGACGAGGGAGAGTGTGAGATGGGAGATGAAAATACGATGGAAGGGAGGAGGAGGGGGACTAGTGTCCAGGCTGGAGGGTCGTTTATTGATCTCTCAAGTCCGAAGCTTGCCCCGCATGTACAAGAGACCTAAAACATACCCCTTCATTCCTCACCGCATTCACCATTTTCATCTTGCCCCTCTGTCTCTTCCTCAGTCTCGCGCAGTTTCTCTTCAACTATCTAACCAACGGAATATATATATATATATATATATATATATATAAGTATATAGAGATTCTCCGTCGTTCTTGTGTCTCCTTCCACTTTTCTCTTGTGACCGGCCACAATCGTCCCAACGGGTCGCACGCCGAGACACACCGAACACAACGACGTAGTCGGTACTTCGACATTCTGTCTCATGCTTATGCTCCATCTCGTACTGTACTCAATTTTCCCTCTTTGCCAAATTCAAACTGTCCTTCATACCATTTGCTTCGTGCAATGAGTTATTATCAACTGAAGAACCTTTCATATTGATTTGACACCACTTCTCAATTTAATCTCACTATGAATTAATAATTATTTCGTCGAATAAAATATTTTATTTAAATCTCATAATTTATAAATTGAAAAAAAAAAAAATTAAAAAAAAAAAATATTCTCAAATACTCTTGAATAAAGAAAAAAAAAAATTTCTTTTTATTTGATTGAATATTATTTAGTTAATGTATTGCGATATATAGAGTATTTTGGGTTGAATGAGGAAAGGGAATGCGGTAAGAAGCGAAAGGATGAAACGACGTTATACATCACTTGTGCTACAGCAAGAGGGTTCCTGAATCTTCAATCTTCATATACATATATACTGTTTATACTGTTTATATGTAGAGTGGAGAGTACACAAATGTATAAGCGAGTGGTGGTCATTTTGCTTTTTCGACCTCACGTTATATGGATTACTACGACTAGACGCTGCCATCAGGTGCGTCCCTCTTACATCTAAATACACACACACACACACACATTTATATATATATATATGTAAATACGTCTATTTATATTGTACACTGGTGTATGGGAGCCTTACACAGGTTGTCAATAAATTTAACTGGCGCCCGAGTAGCTCCAAATCACTGGCGATATCTCAACGAAAATTGTCCGAACAACTTGAGCAGTCTGTTGGTTGAGTTTACCATTGGTATAAGTATAGTATTCGAGAGAAAGAGAGAGAGAGATAGGAAAATGCATAGACAGAAGTGAAAAAAGATATAGATGGTGAGTTGGGTGGTCAGTTTGTCCGAGTTGAAGCGACGGCAAATACATATAAAATCTTTGAGGCGCGAAATGCAGCGGGAAAAGCACTCAAAGCGTAAATTCCTAATGCCATTCAAAGATTTTTGGTCTAAAAGGTATATACTCCACGATCATTCTCTTTTGCTTTTATATTTTTTTTATCATCACTGTTTTTTAATTTTTTTTTTTTTTTTTTTTTTTCTTTTCTACACTTCAAGTGTCAGTAAATATAGAACTTTATGCATATCAATATATTTGTAGTGGATTTTTTATTTTATTTTATTTATTTATTTATTTATTTATTTATTATTTTTTTTTTCTCAGATCAAGTATGTATATATACGTCAGGGTATGATTTTAAATTCAGCTCCTCATAATAGCTATTGGTTCATACATTTTCATGGAATTACAAAATCAGTACAAATAGAGTGTATACACGCGCACGGCAATTATAAATGCATTATGCAATATAAATATTGATGCTTATTGTAAAAACTCGTGCCTCAGTCTTTCCCCTCGCACTTCTCATCATCATCACGTAGTAAATAAAATGCAAAACCGCATTCTAAGGAACGGGAGAGAGCTCGAAGGGATTTTCCCTCTGTTTTTTTTATATGTATACATACATACTTATATCTATGTACAAAATATATTATATATTCAATATTAATACATATATATGTGATGCTATCGATGACGCTCCAACAATGCGATCCGATTTATTTTAAATTCACGTGTATCACCTATATCGACATAAAAGCGTTTAATCGCATTTTAACAATGACATTATAAATTGACACTGTATCAATATGAAAATTTATTTCGATGAAAAGCCAAAATTATCATCGGAATATTTTATTATTTCATAATTTCTCTCGATAGATTGAACACAATTATATATACATATATCGAATGACAATAATAAAATTCCATCGCCACTTTAATTCTTTTATCATTAATTTTTTTTTTTTTATTTTTCCTCTTCTTTCCCGCTCTAATTAAGAATCGTGTGAAGAATAAATCAATTATACATTGAATGCAATGTGTTGAATGGACACAAGGCGAAAACGACAGTCGAGTGGTATCAAATATAGATATATATTTCAAACTACTCGGGACATCGATGCGAACGTACGTGTTCATTAGGCTGTATTTGCTATTTAGCATTTCAAATTTGGTGAAGCCAACGATATACAGTCGTTATATGGAGGTAGAGAATGTGTTATTTCTACCACTATATAAATATATATTGATATATTTGTGCGTGTGTGCGTGTATATTGAGATAGTTGTGTATAATGATGGTGAGCTTTTTTTTTTTTTTTTTTTTTTTTTTTTTCCAATCAAATATTATAATTCAATTGCTTCGACTAATGATCAAGAATTTCTAAAGTAGATATGTGAAATAATTTGAGATTGGTATAATTTCTTAATTCACATACTCATTATTTATTTATATATTGTGAATAAATGCGTATTGTTAATGGATTTAAATTTCAGTATTTTCTTTATTTATTTATTTTTTTTTCCTCTTTTCATTATCGAAATAATATAAATATAGAATTTATAATATTTACATACACATATAGAGTAATAATGTGGAATGAAATTGTTGGGTATAAATGTTATTATAGGTATATGATATAAATGGGAATTGTTTTGTGTGGGGAATGAGATACACGAGTGCAAGAGTAAATATATATGATTTGGTCCATTTGTTTTGTATGTATATATATATATATATATGTTGGTGAATATATTTGGTGATTCATTAGGTTATTGAAACCTTAGACAATATGTATGACGACACACTGTAAAATGGCAAATATAGAGAGCATGAAAGGGGCTTCATAATGCCAACTGTACTCTCTTTATCTTTATCTTTCTCTCTCTCTCTCTCTCTCTGTGTGACTCTGTATTCTACACACAACATTTTCGCATCTCTAACTGTACAATCCATCGTTGCATGTATATTATATACTTTGACAATAAATCTGTCTTGACGTGATTTCAATTGTGATATTAATTTAATGGCATTGCTATATTTACTTTTCATTTAACATGGACGCTGGACATTGTACACTTTGTCATTCACGTCAACTGTATATCTTTATATATTTCTCATGTATATACATAAATATAATATAGTTAATCGAAGAAAATACCCGCATTATTTAATAGCGTGAAAAATGAATAAGGAAGAAAACCATGCGGGTTACACTTACTCTTGGCACGTGTATCAAAATTAATTAATTATAAAAGGTTCAATATTTTTTTTTTTAAATTGTAAAGAAGAGATAGCGTATATAGAGAGGAGAAAAAAAAAAAAGGTGTTGTCAATTTGTTCTGTTATATTTACTCTCGCTATCTCCAGCTTCTTTTCCTATTCCTTTTTTAATTTAATTTGGTACATGTTCGGTTGTGTTCACCTCCATTGAGTGAATGCGGTCAGGTCGAAAGCATATAATATAATACTATATGTACTATATGTACTATACTATCTGAAGCCCTGAAAGATCACACGAAAAATGTATGTACTTATATAGAAATATCGCGAGTGACTACAGTTATGCACGTCATAAGCAACTCACATGCCCCTATTTTCCATTCACTTTTATTTCATCCCATTGCTCCTTTTCATTTTATTACGTTTATACCTTGTACCACAGAGGATAGTGATGAGAATGAGAATAGTAGCCCCCAATACGAATTAGGAATTTTACTAACTCGGATAGTCGCATATAATTTTAAGCCTGAAACCCTACGACCCATTACTGTCTCCAGTTCCGTGCGTGTATTAAATTACAGAACACAGAATCGTACATACATACATATGTAATGGAGAGAGAAAGCAAAAGAGTCGGTACGCATTAGGGAACATATATGTTTCTACCGGATTATCCGTCTACTCGTAATGTAGTCGAGAATCTCCACTTTTCATTGACATTTTGCCAATGAATAAAAATAAAAATGACAAAAGAACAAATTGTAAAACAAAAAATTTATTAATTATCGTCACACAATTGAAAATTGTAATAATTGTAGTAAATTGAATGGTGAATAAATATACGTGTATGTGTTAATATAATAATTCACCGGAAGTTTATGAGCTCATTATATATCCCGACATTTTCTCAATTAATCTAAAATGATTATTGCCAATTATTTATACGGTCTTGATTATTAGCACGCGCATATGAGTGCAAGTTTCGTTAATTATGCTACACTTTGATCGTGGCCAGTAGTTATGGTCTTGTGCTCACAAAAGAGTAAGAGCAAGAGACTGAATGAATGAGTGAGTGAGTGAGTGAGTGCACTAATTAAAACCACGTAATTGTGATAATTAACATCATCCACTGCGTAGCATCGATTTTCCAATTGAAAAAAAAAGAAAAAAATAAATAATAAAATAAAAGAAAAAAAAATTTTTTTTTTTAAAATAATAATAATAATGAAATAATAAACAAAAAAAAAAAATCTTCAACTGTTATGTAATGGTATTCGCTTGGCACTCAATTGGTTGATAGATGGAAGTCAACTGGACATACTATAGGGATTTTGGTGTCATTGGAATGCAACGATGTTGAAATGGGACGTATCGGAGCGAGATCGATTGGCATCTAAATTCCTCCTCTTCATCTGTATTGCGTGGTATTTCAAGCCCCTTTGCCTCCATCATCTGTGTATATTTGTGTGTGCCTAGACGACCGATGACCATCGCTAGCCCATCGTTCCCAAAACCGCTGCCACAATTCGCTTCTAATCCGATCGTTGCTTACGCGAAACATTATGCGCTGGGGCTATAGAAATTTTGCGGTATGGGGACAAGCGAGCGAGTGCTCGAACGCGCGAGCACACACACACACGTTGTAATATAGTGTGGTGGCATGCACTATTGCATGTCGTGTGCAAGTATAACACGTTTGCTTACATATAGGCCAATGTCCCTAGACACCTTGGATGTATAAACTATATATAACACGTCGCTTATACTCGGCAAGTTGTTGCCAACCATATACAATGACACTGTAATGACTAATGATCATATCATTTAATTAACATCGCACCTAACTGTCCCAAGCTTCATTAGCTCACACCCGTTAAATGTTCAAGTATATATATATATGTTATATATTTATTTATATTGTAAAATATATGTATATAAGCTTGAGGCTTTGTGCATCGGCATGAGGACTGGCAACGCTTATTATGTATCCATTCAACGGCGATTGTCTATGTTTGGCTGTTAAATACCTCGTCTGTTAAGCGAAATACAGTTATAATATCTATATAGCTATGCACATATCTACATATATGTCACGGTGTTTGACCCTGCTTCTCAGTATATTTGTGCACCGTTTGGTATCCAATGCCAATGCCCCATGAGGCGCGTTAAATTCCATTGGTGCACTGATGAACACGTGAGAACGATGTGAATGTCATCGTGTCACACATGGTCATAGTGCTTGAAAATGCATATCCATGTGATTATATATATCTCCGATTATTTAGATTAATTTGTATTGTCATCATTGTATATGAAAAAAAAAAAAATTAACAAAAAAATATATATATCACGTAATAGTTTTTTTTTTTGTTTTTTTTTTTTGTTTTTTTTCGGTGTGGGGATTCTTTCGAACGTTAAATTTAGATTGTCATGGACAATGTATATATATTTATAATCAGTAACAGGTGCTCAATATACAGTTGGATATGTCAGCATATCGATTTTACCTATTTACTTATGATAATCCCGCAATTACGAGATTTATCGACTACCGTGCGATGCTGTGCGCAGCTACTGATTTATTTCAACATTAATCACATTAATGATATACCACGTTACCTCCCCACCCAATTCTATATATATATGTATGTGTGTGTACCTATGACTTTTCTCCTTCCACGTGATCCTTTCACTTCCCTTCCGTGTACGTACAATCATTTATATATATATATATATATATATATATATCCTATCAATTCAGCTCTCGTCGTTTCAATGTCGAAGGTACCAACAAATGCGGGAAACGAAAATTCTTGATCAAGATCGATTGTTACAATTAACCATAAACTAGATAAACTAATTCACACAATTATTCCTTCTCTCCCTTTTTTCTTTAATACACGTCAAGCATTTTATACCCACATCTTTTGCCAACTTATTTTATATTCGATATTTCATTGAATAAGCAGAAAAAAAAAAAAAAAAAAAAAAAAATGAGAATGAGAATAATTTTTTCTACTGACCTTTGCATCTTTTCGAAATTCAAATAATAGTTATATTGGATATATTTATACACATTGTTACCAATTGAAATTGAGATTGTATAAAATTACAGCTCATATATTGATGACTCACCTGAAACAAATAAAATATTTTCATGGTTAGAATAAAATTGGCTTGAAAGACTTGAAAGAAAATTTTCTCTTTTTTATTTATTTTTTTTTTTTATCATTTTCTTATTTTTTTATTTTCTCTTTCATTATATAATGAGACGCATTGATGAGCTAGGGGAGATGAAAAAATCTTTACTAATGAGATCGTCTTACTTTGCAGGATTGGTCTCGACGAATATCTGCCTGCTATAAATCACATTATATATATATATATATATCAACTATTTCTGATTCATTTATAAAAGTCATCGACTTATCGATGTGAAAGTCAAACCCCTTTTCACCGAGGATCTGGCAGCAGTAGAACAGATTTGCACCCACGTATTTATATATACCGGTGATATTCAACCCCCATGGCCCCCATATAATGCGTATCCCCTTGGCTCGCCGCAATAATGATGATTTATTTTAGAGCGAAAAATTGCGCGAATGCCGGACTATGAGTAATACCCTCCTCTCCAATGTAGACCACCCACACTACTTTATATATGTACGCATACATATCGTTGGTAGACCGAGCAGATTTTTTTATTTTTTTTATTTTATCCACGCGCAAAACGTTATAAATTCCATTGACTCATCGACGATGGGTGACTTTGTGTGTGCGTGTGTGTGTCCACCAACAAATAAAAAAAAAATAAATAAATAAAAAATGTGAGAGAGCGGCTTTATAAGCGGGGGCGGATATACGGATAACAGTATGGGGCAGTTGCGCGATGCCGTGACCCTTTTGTATAAATGGTGGTCCACCGCTATTTATTTATTCACGGCTGCATTCCCGCAGATACCAGTGTCTTTGATTGAATTTTTTCTCCATTAATATTATTATTTTTTTTATTCACCATCGAATACAATTATTTATTCATCTTAATTATTTATGTGATTTTTATATCAATATCATTTGAAAATATTGTGAAAATAAGTTGGTGAATTATTCAAAAATATTATTTGAAATTTTTTTTTGAATAATATATGTATTGAATACACATTCGATAAATAAATAGAATTAATACTCATGTATACGTTGACAAGCAATATATGAAATGAAATTTAAAAAAAAAAAAAAAAAAAAAAAAAAAATTGGTTTTTCGTGTAAAGCTTAAAATTACTATTGCTGAGTGTTGGAATGAGAAATACACATTCGAAAAGGGCTATATAACTCCTATGTATATTATATATCATACGTGTATGATGTGTGAATGTCTGTGAGTGGGATGGAGTGAGGTCGCGAATGGAAACGACGTGCGATATAGGCAGACAGTTGCAAAGGGTGAGGATGTGTCTGTATATATATCGTGTGTGGGAGCGGCTGTGTGTAAAGAGGTGTGCTCTCGGGGAAAAAAAAAATCCATACAATCCGATCAGAACAAAATGTATGCATTGTATATATATATATATACGAAAATACAAACGAATGTCCATACGATTGTATGTATTTTACGCGCAGGTATGAACAGACACATTGATGTGAAAACCAACATCTCCGCTACTGAATGGTGTATGTCGATAAATGAAACAAAAAAAAAAAAAACAAAACAAAACAAAAAAAATTTTTTAAAAATAAATGAGATTTTTTTTTTTTTTTTTTTTTTTCTCATTACTTTATACATGCAATCATTATTAACGCAGAATTCTTGATAGTCTGACTGGCACGATAGTTGGATGAAAATGATAAAATATATATACAAGATTACCAATCGAGTTGGGCACGGTTGTATGGAAACAAAAAAAGATTTCACCATCAAAATGATGGTCCATTGAACAAAAAAAAAATATGACATTTGAAGAATATGGTTATACTCGATCAAGTTAACGATCATTCGACAAATTCTCTATACCAATACGTACATTTAAATTATACATATATAAATCTGCGTTTATATATCGTCATCAATATATTTTACATATATGTACATTTTCAATACCAATCTACCAATCAACCGACTCGAAACTTCATCAGATTTTTTTTTAATGTTTCCCCCCTTCTGATCGTATATCCTCTGTTACTCTCCTTTCACCCCATCAACGTTTATATATATATGAAATATATATATAGATAGTGTATCGCCGTTTGGAACATCAATACGATGATATGGGAGATCGAGAGTGCACCATCCAACGCCAGCGGGTTCGACAACTTTTTTTTACACTCCCATTTACGACTCAAACTCGCGATGCAATTATAATCCAGCTTTATGCAAAACCAAAAAAAAAAAAAATATAGAAAAAAAAAATGGAAAAGAGAAAAAAGAAGATAGAAAAAAAAAAATACAATAGAGAGTAACACAAAAAAATACATCGCAAATGTGATTGAGCACCGATACGGCACAGCAAAATTGTCGTGTTAGCCAAGTGTGTGTGAGTACATGTCTCTGTGGATTGCTACCGATCGGCACAAATGGAGAAGAGTGGTGAGGGGAGGGGGAAAAAAATGAAGAGAAATAGAACAGTTATGTGTGCATGGAATTGGTCCGAATGCACGGGTGGTGCTGATAAAAAATTACATGAAAAAAAAAAAAAAATAATAAATATAGATGTATGATGTATAGAAATATAACAAAAAAAAATGTATTGGCTTCATTCTATGAGCGAACACAAACATCACTTGTCTCTCATACGAATTGAGAATCTGTCAATTCATTCTCAAAAATAATTTGTATATGTAACAATATTCGGATAAAGACAAAAAAAAAATTTTTACCGAACGTATAATAAGAGTCAAATAAATTTATTTTGAATATTATATAAAATATGTATGAAGTGGAGAGTCAAATTGTACGATGACATTTGGTGGACATTTATAACCATTTATTATCCAATCGATTTAATTCATTATGAAGAGAACAAAAGATATTATTTTTGATATACCTTTGTATAGATATATACATGTATATACGTGTGGTGATCGGTGCGTTTTACGTTTTCTATTATAAAACCCATCGTTGACAAGTTGTACCGTTTCATATTTTCACCCTTGCACTTTTATTATTATTATATTTCTAAGGTGCAATTTAATATTGTCACGAAATCCCCTTTTATCTTGTTTGCCAGTTAACTGTACAAAGGTAGAAAAAAAAAATGGTGCACGCGACCAATTTAATTCGCTCTATGAAGAATTATATATTGACGATTGAAACTGAATTATCAATGTGTCGCAGATATAATTACACTTAACCATTGTAAAATTATACATAACTGTTGTGTTTATACACGTGTATAAATGTAGAGAAAGAAAAAAAAAAAAAAAAAAAAAATGATAAGAAAAAAAAACCGTTTTAGATGACACGGCTATTTGTACTCTATATAAAATTCTTCAATACTTTTTTAAAATATTTTTTACCACTGAAAAAAAAAAAAAATTTTGAAAAAAATATATTAATCAATAAAATATTTCTATCAAAAATATTAAATATTTAAGAAAAAAAGAAAAAAATTATATATTCTACATATATGTATGTGTCACAAATAAAATTTAATAATATACAAAAGTGGACAAATTTTTTTTTTTTTTTTTTTTTTTCGTTGCATTTTTTTCCCAACTAGTAACATGATCCAACTGAGAGATATTTTTTTTTCCTCCCCAACCGTCTAATGAGAAAGAAAATACAGGCCTATACCAAGTTCTTTCTTGATTTACCCAAATAAAAAGTGGATATTTCAAATAAAAAAAAAAAAAAAAATAAATAAATAGAATAAAATAAATAATAACTAAAATGAATTTCGTAAAATATTTTTCCGATAATGATTAAATTGAAATATTTCTTTTTATGATTGCATCGAAGTGAAACGTTTGAAATTAAATACCTTGAGAAGAAGAGAAAGAGAGAAAAAGAGAGAGAGAGATCAAGAATCAATTGTCACTAGTATATATATATATATATAAATAAATAAATGACGGATAAAAAAAAAAAAATAAAATAATAATAAATGCTATAGGTATATCGTAAAGTATCGACATAAGCATTAATAACAATTGGTGATTAAAATTAATGAAGTTTATACTCGAGATTAAATGTGTATGAGGATCTTAATTATAATTATATTCTCTGATCATATGGCTATGAAATATAAAGCGTAAAAAAATATAACGAGTATAATAATATACTCGATACATTGGCGGAGCAATAGTTAAATTTTATTCAATAATACAACCGTAAAATGTTCCATTTTATATCTTGAATTGTATTTAATCAGTCATTTAATCGGAAGAATCAGATTACAAAAAAAATTAAATGGTACAATTTTAGCATGTGAAGTTTGTATATAATTATTACCACACGTCAATATAACCATTAGATATAATACACATATATATGTGTGTAAAATACATGATTTCAAATACATATAACAGTTACGGATACGTTTCACTTCCAGGTATTCGTGACGAATGTGGGCGCTCATGAGTCAACCCATAAACTGTATCAATATGAAGTAGATTTTATAAATGTATAGTTAAATATGTGAGACATAGTAAGTATATGCATGCAACACAATCGTATACACATGATCGTACTTATTGTTTTTATCTGTGTTCAGTGTACTCGAAGAATTGCGCAAGCATTTACGATAACACGTCGCAATATTTTCTATCTGCATCCTTGTCTGTGTTCACTGATATTTCTATCCGAACGCACTGCACACAGACAAACTTGAAGTAACGTTTAATATGTTTTTGTGTATTCACCTATGCACTATACTTTTCATCGTTAATTAAATTTAAATATATATATTATTTATTTATATTAATTTTATATTATTTATGTTGTAATACACTGAATAATTATAGAATCTCCATGCAAATATCAAATGATTAATTTACATTAAAATCGTATGACCTTTGCAGGAGAGTTGAAAAAAAAAAAAAAGTATAAAGAGAAGAAAAAAAATGAAAGCAAAGACGTGAGATGAAGGGGTAGAAGGGTGAGGAAAGGTGAGGAAGGGTGAGGAAGGGTGAAGAAGGGTAGAGGGTGAAAGAGTAGAGGGACGGAGATGTAAAAAAAATAAATAAAAATTTGATATTCTTAGGCGCAACTCTGCGAGTTTCGCGCCGCATCGCAGTCAGTGGTAATTGTAATAATTGTTATTATTCGGTGTATAATTAACGCGAGTCTCGGGCGCACAGCTGCAGAAAGAGTAAGCTGAGACGCGAGAGAGGTTGGCAACCAAGTGTAGACTGGAAAGAGTGAGTGAGTGGGACAAGTGAGATTTAAAGGAGGAGAGAAAAGTCTCTTTCTCTTTCTCTCTCTCTTTATAAGAGGGGAAATGCGAGCGGCATAAGAGAAGGTCTCAGACGAAAAGTTTAAGCATGGTAGCCTGAGGCCATTTGCATAATTAATTAAAGAAGGAGTCGAGTTTTCAACAGATTTTCATTCTACGTTCTTGCGCGACCTCCCGTACCAATTCTTTACGAATAAAATGTTGGAAAATTATATATCTATAAAATCGATACCTGTATATGTAGAAATTCCACATATGTACACCCATAAAGTATATTATTTCTCCGCGGAAAACAAAACAAAATAAACAAAAAAAAAAAAAGCAAAGTATCCGATCAATTGACATTTTGCGAAAAAAAAAAAAAAAAAAAAAAAAATTTTTAATTAATTTTTTGTTCATGTACGTGATAAAAATAACACAAGTTACCATTTGCTATTAAATATATATATATATGTATATATATTGCCACCCTATCTGTATTTTTTCATTGATTCATTTTCAGCCGTTGCTGTACATAGATATATGATGACCAGGGGAGATGAGAGGTGTAACGGGAGAAAATATAGCCGGGGAACCGCGCGCGAGAATCACAAGGACGAAGAGATGAGGAAGCAACAGAGAGGATGAGAGAGGGGTAATTAATTATCCCAGTAATGACTCTGACTGATGAGCGGCTGGACAAGTCCAGTCCAGCGTCAAAAATATAACGTATAAAGTGGTGATGGGTATGAATCGTTTATATATTTTTATCTTTCAACATGCACGAACAAGCAACACTATTTTATTCAATTGAATTAATTCAATATTTTTCATAAATATATCTACTATCCATGCCATTAATCATATATCATTCAAATTTTCATAACATTTGTGTGAAATAATATTTATATATATTTTAATTTGTAATTTAATTTATATTTATCCAGTATTTAATTTTTTATAAATATCATTGTAAATGACGAGTGGTGTTTTTGGGTGATTGTTCAAAATTCCGACAAACGTATTTCTAGCTCAAAGCCAATGGTGAATTCGCGTAAAGGGATACAGTGAGACAAGGAGGGGATTGGGTGTGAGAGACGGACCTGTGCATGACAAGGTAAATTTATTTTTTTTATTTATTTATTTATTTATTATTATTTTTTTTTTTTTTCACACCCTCATGCTACACTTCCCCGAGGCTGGACGAGATGTTTTAATATTTTAATAGGACGATGGAATGGCCGGTTTCGTGACTCGACGTTTTATAATGATATTCTCCATGGCATTTTCGTTCCATTGTATTGTACCACTATATACATCTGAATATCTATATATAAATATATATATATACTCGCGATGTACAACTATGAATTACGTTCAAAAACTATATTTCATTCAACATATAACATATAATTTATTTTCGCGATATTTATCAATCAATAACCCTTCACATTATATTTTTATACCTATATTTATACATAATATAATACACATACACACACACACACATACATATATATATATATATATATAACTTAATGTGCTGCCTCCAGTACAGCCCCATGAATCGAAAGCGCGTACTAATTCTTTTGTACTGATTATCGCTGATTTTTTTCCACTCCCATTCTCCTATTTACTTTTTTATTTATTTATTATTATTCATTTTATTATTATTATTATTATTATTATCATTATTTTCGTTCAAGTCAAAAGGGGAGATCTCTGAACGCTTTCTCTTCCTCTCCCTCTTTTTGTCTTTTTTCTCGTTCATTCACGCTACACCATATCAATGAACATATGTAGAAAAATGAAAGAAATTGGTATCGATCGGTAAACAAAACCCTAATTGAATGTTTGAAATGATATTAAAAAAAGAAAAAAAAAATCCCCCCCCATGGTGAAGGCAATGTGCCTAATGTGTATATAGTACTTGAACGCTACTGATTATTATTCTGTTCATATATATATATATATATATTTCGTGGACTGTTGGTACAAACTGCCCATTATCACGTATACATTGAATTTATTTTGTATGCAAGGGAGGTGTGTACATGTATGCGTATGTGAGTGTGATTTCTTTTCGTATTTGACATCTGCAAATTTGCTGTTTGATATCATGAAATGCAGAACGCGGGGAGGAGAAAACGAGAACGCGAGGGAGAGAAAGAGAGAAAGAGAGTATAGTGCGGATGCAGAAAGGGGTGTATAACGAAAAGTGGCAGACAGCCGTAGATAGAGGGTGAAAGTTTGGAATTAGTAGGCATAATAAGGGCTCGTTGAATATCGCATTACTCTCACACTTTTTCCATATGTATATGTATGTTGTCCAGGAAATATATGTGATAAGTATTTAGTATGAGTGTATACATATATTTAAATACACATACTTTATCATTATTCGTGGGTAAAATCGATTTTAATGCGGATGCCTTAGTGAGGGTGTCTCGAGAAAAAAATCAATACCTACGAGGTCAATGAGACTCTTGAGCATGGACAATTATTACAATTCATACAATATGTCTTTATACATATTTTTTTTCTCTTTCATTTTATTATATTTTTCATTTACATTAATAATTTATACGAGGTAAAGGAAAAAAAAAAAATATATATATATATATATAAACATTAATAATAATAAATTAACCCATGCATTTAATTATATTAGGTGAGGTTTTTCTCTTTTTTTTTGTGTGTGTGTGTTTTTTTTTCCTATTTCTCACGGACGCGCGAGTGTAGTAAAACAGATTGAATATATAGAGAAAGAACGAGTTTGAACTTGGCCGACAAATTGAAAGTTTTCTTATTGGAATACACAACGTGGAGCTCGGCGGCGGTCGTTGAGAGCGAAAGCTCCCCAACAACGTTATATATATATATATAGTAAAGAAACCGTATGGTATGCGCGCGAGTGCACATTCACTTTTCTCCCTCTTTCTTCCTTTTATCTCTCTCACTCGGGTATTTCTGATGGCGTGGCTTCGTCATAATTCTTTCTTGGTGTATGTATACAACAAGCAAATAATCCCACGTATGAACAAATGCATTTACACACGCAAATGATAAAAGAGAGTCACCCCGATGGATTAAGCAATAACAGCAAAACAATTTACGTAGATATTTTGAGAGAATATACGCACACCCAGAATAATATTATCAAATTGGCATTTGAATGACAAGTGTTAAAAGCTTTTTCAATACTTGATGCGTTTCACGATTTTTTTTCTAATGTAATCAGTTATGGAAGAAAAAAAAAATATATATATATATATATATTTTTTTCATTTCAATAAACCATTAACTAAAATTATTTATATTTCTAAATATGTATTAAATTTTTTACAAGTAGTCATTATTGGATTCAGTGTAAAAAATATCATTGGAATTATATGTATACACGTGTGTAAATGACTTTATTCAATCTCATGCTCGAGGTAAAAACGATATAAATGCAAATATTAAAAGCGTGACATCTCATCTGGTAAAGCAAAGTGCAGGAGACATGAAATATTTACTTCTCTCTCATTCTCATTTTCCCCCGCTTGTCTTTCAGTCTATATACAACACACTATATAAACTAACATCTACTGTAGTGAACGCAGTGTCTACATTTCGCTGACAGCTCTTGCCGCCCTCGGATGGTTTGAAAAAATCAAAAAAAACAAAAAAAAAAAAAATAGGGGAGGCCCTAGTCGCGCCTCGTACGACCAGCATTCGCGGCTACACTACATGAATATGCAGTTTTCATCGTTAAGTATGCACAGATTGCATCGCGATACTGTCGAGGTCGTTCATTATTGTCCGTTGCTTGTATTTATACATATATATCCAATGTATACACATATATACGAACATATATATTCAAGAAGTGAGAGTAGTTGGAGCACAACATGCAGAGCAATCGTTAATTCGTAAGCGACATAATTATATATAGCCTAAAATTTTTGCCTGTATAATTAGTACAGTGTCATCTTAAATGAATATTCCATATGAAATTAAATCAATAAAATAAACAAAAATTAAAAAATTAAAAAAAAAAAATAATAATAATAATAATAAAATAAAAATTTGTGTGTATGAGTTTTGAGACAGGAAGAGACGATCCGTGTGTGATGGGGCTGAGCGAATGTTGATGAGTGCTCATGGTGCAACGATAACCCAAAGAGTGGGAGATTATATATAACGCTCACTAAAGACGAGTAGTACATACACAGTCTGTATATACGTCCCTCGTCTCGTCATTGTGTAAACAATACAGCATATCGTCGACATAATGAATGCACTATGATGACTATGATTGTATATATGTGTATTCTCAACTGTACTCCAGTAATAATGAGCACGCAGATTATGCGTGATGATTGGCGCGCCCGATGCATCTCTCTGTGTGCATGCACGTACTATGGCCTCGGGGATGAAGAGTACGATGAGATGGAACTGATGAGAAATCGAAAGACAAAAAAAAACAGAACAAAACAAAACAAAAAAAAAAAAAAATCACTGAATTAGAAAGAAAAAAATCCGTGGATTAGAACAATTTTTTTTCTTCCATTTACATTGAAAAATACGAGTATTTATGATGAAAAAAATTATTTATATTATTTTTATTAATAGTACTATGCACTTGTATATGTATTGATGTAAATATTTATGATATATCACATTGAATTTACCAATTTGAGATTGTAGGATTTTGCGGATGCGTTCCGAAACTTGCAACACGAAATTCCCAAAGTAGTGAATAGTCGGGTTGTCATTAGAAAGGCATTTGTCCACTGTTCGTGCCTGTGGCCCAGTACAAACAAGTTTCACCAATGAAACCATTCAAATAACATCATAATCTCAAATAATTAAAAAATTTTATATCTATATATACGTATACGTATATCTGCTTTATGAAAAATTGACACACAAAAATTTAAAATATACATATACATATATAAATTGAGTTAATGTATAAAAATTTTTATGGTTGAAATAACAAAACCTTGACAAATGATATTTTTAATTTTATATACAATCAAAAATGAGAAATAAATAGGGATAGCACGAGCAAACACAATTTCTCGACATATGAACGTGCTTTTCACATTCCGTATGCTCATGAATCAACGCGTTTATTTTTACGCTTTGTACATGTCACACGTTGAGGACAGTGTGTATATGCGCGGGGGAATGGTGAACAGTGAGAGTTTTAAAACAAAATAAAAAATATATAATAATAATAAATAAATAAATAAATAAATAAAAATAGAGCGGGGGAAAAAAAAAAGAAAAAAAGAAAAAAAAAGGTAAAAGGAAGCAAAAAAATATGATGGGGGTGACGTGCACGAGAGTGAAGTGAGGAGTAGCAGCAGTAGCGAGTATGTGCCGAGATGAGTGAAAAAAAAAAAAAGGAATAAATAATAAATAATAGAAAAAAGACACAACTGGTGTGAGAGGATAAAAAAAAAATGTATATAAACGTGATAGAAAGAGTGGATAAAAGAGTGAAAAGGAAAAGGGGATACTTCGGTAACCGTTGCTCGAGTAATTATTACGGATTTTCCGGGATCTAATTCTCTCGGACGGTAACACGACACAATTCACTCACGCAGATTGCTCGCGAGAGGATGTAAATTCCTGTTAGTCGGACAGTCTATTTTATTTCTCATTTTTCTATCTCACTCATTTTGTCCTGATGCTATTGCTTGTGCTAGTGCCACGGCCTCTACGTCACCGTCGTGCCGTCGGACCAATGTGCATGTGGTGTTAGACGATTATTCGCTTTTCCACTCTTTTTCCTGAACCTGAGCCCCCCCCTTTAACCACGATCAAGAGGGGATGGGAGTTTAAATTGGTGCATCCTACCTACGCACACTCTCTCTCACACACACACATACATATATGTATAGGAGCATCAGTGATCAAAGTTGTGTATTACACACAGTTGACTTGTCAATCTTTTGATTGAGATATTCATATCCACACCCTTTTCCCCTTCGCGCTCAGTAAATATTTTTTTTTTTTTTCTTATTTATTTTTCAGCTTTTACAAATTTTTTCATTGTACTTTTTTCGGTAGTTTATTTTATTTATTTATTTTTTACTTTATCAATAACACGACAATCGATACATCAGAAAAGTAATTTTAATTTTTATATTTTGTTCAAGATAAAATAAATTCTCTTTATATAAAAAATATATTTTTATCCAACGTAATAGAATTATGACCTTATGTATTTTGAACAGTTCGTGTGCGAAGGGGAAATAAAACAAGTAGGGTGTAATGTATATATGTACGTATATATTATGTATTCGCCCACACACACACACACATACACATACACACACACGCTTAAATATATATGACACATATATATTATACGCGCAGTTGGTCATTAAGAATATGCCGAGGGCTACTAATCGTCATCAGAGTCGCATTCATCGTTGTCGGAGGTACATCATACAGAATATAAAATTGCTCACTCGTCGTTCAATACGATGTAATGATTATTTTCTTCTCATTGACATATATATATATGTACAGAAAATTTGTACTTATATAACAAATAATAACACAATATTTATTGCATTTTGAATATTATCCACAACAAATAATATTTTTTATCAATAGTGACTTAATGAGATATTTTTATATCCATGAAAAAATATATTTCACATTATATTATTTTGAATATATGACGTATTCTGCCCATCAAAATATCACGGGATTATGTGATTTGTATATTGATTGAATATATTCAATTAGAAAATATTTATGTACAGATAAAAAAAAAAAAAAAATAAAATAAAATAAAATAAAAGAATAAGATGTATATAACATTAAAATGATATGGAGTATTTTAACGTATATTTATATAAATAAATTCAATTGATCGTAATAACTGCATGTTATCAGCAACGATAAATCAGATAGTCATGCATATATATATATTATATAAAACAAAACAATGTATGTTTTGTAATGTATATATGTCGATGCATATTCAAAATATATATATATAATAGTTGTATATCACAAAACCGAATCTTGATTTTAATAATGAAAATTTATTTAGTATACGTGAGGTATATATATGGAAGTATTATGCTCCCATTTATGGATCCCATGACCCAACCATTGGATTTCCGGTCGTGAAAACACATTAAGTCTTAAGGCATGACTCGCAATTGGATTTACGTCCTTGGATTATAAACGTACGGAAATGTATAGGTGTCATAAAAATTGCCTCGTAAACACACCAGTGCGTTTGAGAACGACTGAAAGTTTCTCATATATATATTTATTTAAATCATATACGAGGCATACGTGTATGTTTAGAGAAAGAGTGGCTCCTTTATATACATATACCTGCATACACAAATATTATACACACTATATATATACCACACTACTATTATAATAACAGTCGAATTGAATGACTCTCGATTGTGGAACAAAAAAGAGTGCAGGAAGCCGGTTAAAAATACGACGAGGCATAAAATCGACCATGGCCACGATGTGGTTTGGCTAAAGAAAGGTGATAGGGTCTATATACGAATATTAAAGGCTTGACATTTTGAACCTCATCGCACGTAAATACAAGCTGTACATATAGCCCGAAAATTTTTTGCAGTCTCGCACTTTGGAATGCGGCTCATTATCGTAAATAAAATTATGGTCCTGCCGCCATGACCACCCGCTATTTATTTGTTTGCTTTTTTATCCTTCGTTTTTTTTTTTTTTTTTTTTTATTTTTATTTTTTATTTGTGTTCTCCCAATTGATGAACAATTAATATTGTGCGGTGTATAGTTATATACCGATTAAATATATTTAAAACCATGACACGTAAGTGTGTGTGTGTGTGTGTGTGTGTGAATGAGTGGGTGTATATATATTGTGTGTAATGCGTGGTCAAATATACATATGGATATTATCAAATGTATATTGTATGCGTAATACGCGGGGACAATGATGAGCAACAACATAATTATTATCCTCGTCGATTCCAATAATTGCTTTTGTGGTAGTTGAATGGATATATGCGTAACCACATCATTGAAATGAATTGTGGCAGAGAGAGTTGACAATATAAGGACAAACATTATACATTATATTCACTGTCTCCTCTTTACATTGTACAATTAAAATTACCATTTATTTTCTATTATATTGAAAGAAAAATTTTTTTATTATTTATTATTTATATTTTAATCAATACGAAATTTTTTTTTTTTTTCTCTTCATTGCAAAATGATGGTAATTATATGTATGGATTTTTTTTTTTTTTTTTTTTTCTAAATTACTTCTATGTATTTTTTATAAAATTTCAAAAAGTATTTTCACAATAAATCATAGAGAGTGGATAATGATGTATACTAATAATACCTTAGACGAGAAAATATAATTTTTCATCAGTTTGTATGACAACATTTTCTATGTAATATACAATAAAGTTACGGGACAAATATAATTGTATGTATATATATGTGTGTGTAAAAAAAATGTCTTGTTGTGAAAAGTATTTTGTTTGTGAGATGAAACACCTTTTACAGGGAGGAGCTTTAACATAGTCGGATTTAAATAAGTTTGTAACAACTTTGGCAATTATAATGATAATTGCAACATACATTATAGCAATACAGAACAAAACAATTCATTTTAGATAGTCCACACAAAACATACAGATGTATAATTAATTTTTTTTACATATTATTATTACCAATAATTCGTGTTTTATTTATGATAATAATTTTTGATATATTAAAAAATAACTAAAATAAAATAAAAAACATAATAAAAAATATTATATAGTCTTTTTCAAGATCTTATTTTAATATAGATATATACATATCATTTTATTACGTAGATATATGTGTGTGGATATATATAAAAGAGTAATTTAAATGGCTACAATATATTTATATGTATACATATACATAAATGCATAGAATGACGCGAATGAAATGGTCAAAGTATCGGACCGGACGATCTTTTGTCGCGACGCGATGGGATACAATAGTGATGGCGGTGGTGGTTACGTCGGTACATACACTCGACAAAACAAAACTGTGTACAGGATGAGTGAGGGTGTGGTAGGGGTTGTGGAGTGGGAAAGAGTGGGGCATTGTGAGACACACGGCATCTCCATAAATCGTGAGTGTATGGCTACGTAGGTCGTATTCGCGCGTGAGATAGTGCCCAGTACAGAGAATGTATCAAAATCAGGCGCGAGGTTGCTTTATGGACGGGAACGCTCGTAAATACGCACTTCTGTTATATACTCACTGGGCTCTTCTCTCAGTTATATACCAGAAACACGCCTGGGACTATATACAATATAGAAACTGCTGGTAGAATACGTTAGAATAGAGAGGAGAAAACAGAGATGGGAGAACAGGGACTTGTTATATATAATAGATATACGAAATAGCTTATACGGGATGCTAATAAAAGATAGAGTCGTTGAAATAGACTAGAAAGCAAGATATCTTCAACATCGTTTCAAAATATCATTCTATTGTTCGATGTCTATATGTTTATGTACATTCACTTGTGTATATATATACGTGACGGTATAAATCTATGAATTTATCATGCGAAATCTCAAGGAGAACGATACAAACGACTCTCGTTGTAAAATCTTTCAATTCTTTCTCATATTATTTTTTCATAATTTCTTTCTTATCTGAGCAATTTTTTTTTCGACGAAAAGAAAAAAAATAATAATAATAAATTAAATAAAATGAAAAAATTATATTTCTATATAAATACTATCGATATATTAATGTGAAATGGATAAATATTATGAGTTATATAATTATCGAGTTTTATACTTATAATTTCGAATAACGTGAAATCAATAATTATCGATAATTCAATCAATTTATTTCTCCAATATTTGATAATACACTTTGCATATACAAGTAAAATTGCTATTTACAGATATACTAAATGTATCATTTGTAAATTATCGATAATAATATTATATATATATTTCATCGCGCTCATCACGTTCGAAGGTATGACATTAGAGATATATACATATTTCTATATATACTTGGGTTCTTCGTATATTATACGCTCAATTTGATTGTACTACATTTACAATACAGATACGTACATGTATCACACAAACTTGGATCGTTTTAATTAATGTCAAATATAAAATTATCCATTTGAATAGGTTATATCGTGATTTAATTAGACAATGACGTGTATCGCATATTGCGCGCGCGGTAAAATGACGTCAGAAATGATTCGGTACAAAACATAAAATAATTTATATATCTCTCTATTGAGATCAATATCATAATTGCTAACAGTTTTATATTTATATATATGTGTGTGTGTGTGTGTGTGTTTGTGTGTGCACGCAAACACATACCCGCATGATTTCATATTTATATTTAAAATAAATAAATATACCCAATTTAACAGAGTATAAATGTTTACTGACATTTATAATAGATATAGATAGATGGATATATGAGAATACCGCGTGGTCGACCACGTTGAACGCACGCGCATCACAGGAAGGGGAAGAGAGAGAAGGAGAGGGAGAGGGAAAGAGAGAGAGAAAAACAGAAATACGCATGATGACGATTCATATACCCAAATAGTGCGAGTCATTCAACAATTCCACCCAGTGTGCTATCGTCCGGGAACGTGTAATGATTTCATCCTGTATAAAAACAAATTTTAATAGATAATAAAAATCCAATTAAATTACAATTTAATATATAAATTATAAAAAATGACAAAAAAATAATAATAATAATAATAATGAAAACAAACATTTTTTTATAGTATAAATAAATTGAAAGAAAAAAAAAAAAAAAAAATTGAATTGGTCGTTCGATATTGCTTACGGTGCAAAACGATTTTATAGTTCGTGTTAGGATCTTAAAGTTTCTAGCAACCACAGCCGCAGGTTCGCTGACCGTGCTAGCAGATTGGCCGGCCACCAGCTTGCAATTTGTCCTCTCTTCTCTCTTCTCTATTCCACTCATTTCTCTCCCTTCTCTCGTATTCCCTATTACCGATGAACTTAGATGGCGCAAAGCAGACTACCGAGACGGTGGTGGTTGGCCTGTCCAAAGTAAGTTCCTAATCTCAGTGGTCAGCTGATATCCAAACAGAGTCGAGTGCTCCGAGTACTAGAAATTTATATAAACCTATACATGGCTGTGCCCCCTACCCTTTTATGGTCTCTCTCAAGCGATACACATGCAATACATATGTGTATATATATATAATGGTAATGTCTGGGTAACGAATATCACGGGCAAACATTAATACCGAATGCTGTTGTGTACCGTAGGATTATCTTATTCTTGGACATTGGTGTGCTAGTTACGCTTCGTATAACTTTGACGACGCTTTTGTCCTTCGGGAGACAGACAGAGAACAGATATGAGTATATTTGTATGAATATGGATGTGTATTTTTTTTTTTCCATATGAGAAATACATACAACATATCGTGGAATGATGTGGTGTTTTGGTTACTCATTAAATACTGTGTACATTTTCGAATTTATATTTATAAATATTTTAGACATTTAAATTAATAATATAAAATTGTATATATACAGAGTTGGTTAATTTTATTGAGAATTTATGATGTGTAATTCGGTAAATAATTCAAATTTAGATATTTATATACGTATAACAATTCATACTTATATTGACCATCTCATTTATATAGGAAAACAAAGACGACAAAGTGGAGTAGAGAAATATATATATAGGTACAATTGAGGTAGAGTTTGTTTAACAAGTAAACGTTTGCCGACGACACCGCTGGACACTGGTGCCTGGGCTTCGGGTCCCAGTTTTAAGTGTCTGATGTCTGTGAAACACATTGGCCAGGTTTGACAGAGACAGTGGAGAAAGGGAGGATTGTGTGTGCAGTGTACCAGCAGGATGAAGTAGGGGGTTTAATACCATCGACCAGGATGTACAGGGGTGGTCGAATAAGTTTGACCAAGTAATTCTACATGAGAATCAAAATGTTCGTTAGTATGACAATTTTTATAACTCATTCAGATACTTGTTGTCTTGAAGTAAATCAAATTTTTAAATTCAAAAATTCACCCATATTTATTTATTTATTTATTTATTCATTATATTTTTCATCTTTTTCCAATGATAAAAAAAAATTTTATTGGAAATTTTTTTATTCATTCCAGAACTTTAATACAATTTGTAATCATAGGAACACGTTGAAAATGTTAAAATATACATAGATTTTGCCTTACTCACTGTTAATATTCAAACGTCATATAAATAATTTTGATGATGAATAACACGAGTATTTTCTTGTAGTGGATATTCGACAATACTAGGTGAAACAATAAATCTATCAATAAGTCGAGGGTTATTTTGCTTTATGTGTATGTTTGTATATATTACTAGTCACACATTTACGTAGATGGATAAGAAGCAAGGACGTAAAAGAGCGAGTGTGCGCGTGAGTGAGGGTGAGTTGAAGTGGCCAGGTCCGTGTGGTGCACAACGGGTGAGAAATGGCTTGGTCAAACGAGCCTTTAGCTAAGGCTTGCAGCATGTGCTATACGCGAATATATTGTAGCCAACTCAACCTCTCCTTTATCCTTCGTGTTGGGGCCACAAGTTATACCCCGCAAACAGTCGTACATTAGTGCCTACGAGTGTCTAGTTACCTATAGTCACTTCTACGAGGATTTATATAAGGTGTAGTGTCCTGGATGAGCGAGCATACACAGATTGCGATTCTATGCTACATTTATATACAAGAAATTATAGTTAATATTAACAAAAATGTACAGTGACCACAGTATAATTGACGTAACATTGAAACTTTACAATAATTCTGATATATATATACATTTTATATATAGATTAATTGTTATTGTTAATCAACTTTATATTTATGGAATGATATTAAATTGTAGATTTTAGATCGTAGATGACACTTGAAATAGAAGTGACAGGTCAAATTGTGCGATGAGCTTTAACGAGCGATTTGACTAGTGAAGTTGAATATAAGGGAGACTTACCGAGAGGGATAGAGAAAACTGTTGAAAATCTTGGGGATACGAGTGAGAAATCGAGGGTCACCATTGAGGACAGTGTGTCCGAGATAGGGGTCTCTAAGAGTTTGGTTTGGTATACACAAGCACGTCGCCAGTAGACGAGCCAAGAGAGGCTGCTACGAAATGAGGTGAAGGATGAGAAAGAGGTAGGGGGTGAAAGTAGGTGGTGGTAGTTTCAACCGAAGGACGAATGACAACGATGGGTAGGATAGAAACGCGAATGAAGGGAGATTGTTACGGGGGGTTAGAGACCCGGGGAAGAGGGGAGAAGTATAGCCCAGTGGTCAGCACACTTGGCCGACCCTACTTCGCTAACTAGTTTAATGATATATGTTGAGCTACAAGCGCCTTGATTAATCGTTAACTAATGTTGGACCTTACTGTGTACCAGTATGGAGAAGAGGTTCACGACAACGTCGACACGACACGATGACGACGACGATGGCGATGGCGATGGCGACAAAACGACAAGGAGCAATAAAATTGAAGAAGGAGGAGGAGTGATACTAAGGGGTAAAACAAAACTCTGGCTGGTCTCTCAACACACAGACCCTTACATTGCCGTACGTTTCACCCCTTCTCTTTACAACGATACTGTGCTACGTTTGAAACTATATTGTCGTGTATAACCAAACAGAAAATCTAATCTCTCACGAATAATTTGATTTATGATTTTCCAACGTTCAGCGGTTGAAACATCTACGGCGGGTGGTTTGTCAATATGCAAAACAAAAAAGAGCAAAAGAAGATGAAAAATACTTTCGACCCTCCAGTTCAAATTGTTTACAAAGACGGAATTTTTTTTGTTTTTGCTGTATTTCTATATAGATATGCATAGTGCTTTTTTGGTCATCATGTATAAATTTATATAGGAAAGACAAGAGACAACGGGCGGTATAGACACTATCCGAGATTACTACGATAGGAAAATTGAGAAAGGGGTAGGTATAACGAAATCAATTAGAAGAAATTTTCATTCGCTTGACATTTGTCACTGTACCATTTGTCATCCAATACATAGATATTTATGATTAATTTAAAATGAGTGAATAATTCAATTTAGCGAATGGCTCATATAAATGTGAGGGAGTATGAGTGTATAGAATTGAGTGAATGAATTGTACGGTGTTGGTTGCACGGGAAAAGGGTGAGAGTGTGAGATGAAGAGGTATAGTGAGTTAGAGGGAGGTTAGCTCAGAGATGCAAGACACCGTGAAATTACCAGGAGAGTGGCTCTCATGTTTGGTCGCTGGATGACAGAGGCGTAGAGAGGTAGGGTAAGCGAAACGCAAAAGGGATGAGAGAGGATATGTCCGTGGTAACATAGAACGGACTCACTGTCCACTGTCCGTGTGCCCAAGGGCTTGGCTACACCAACCAGTCGGGTATTTGTCTTGTCTCCTTGTTTATGAGATTCAACATTGTTATTTGGCCCCGCCTAGGAGTTTTGTCGTCGACGGATATACACGTATGGTGAGCAAGGCGCATATCCGACAGTTTTGCCGAGTTTCCTGCACTTTGAAAATAGTGTGGAGCCGTTGAAGCTCTCTCACCTTAGTTGCTATACACGCACTACTTCAGTATCAAAATGTTCTCGATTTTAATCGAAACTCTGTTTATACATACATGTACAATCATCGCTTGATTTTTATTTGTAAGTGTGGGAATGCGTGAGGCAGTGGACGGTGAGTCAATAATTCAATTTATTATTTAACTTAAATAGAAAATTGATTAATCAATTATTCTCTCATTAAATGTAAACTGGATAATAAAAATTCTTTCCGATAGTATGATAAGGCTGTGGTGGACGATTAATTTTTTGCAGTCATCATCAACAGTTTTTTAATCTCAAATGGATCTTATTATCTTGTTTCTTGTTTCTTTGCGTGAACTATATACACAGTGTGTATCACGCCAATCACGTAACGAGTTGGCCATAGTATATATATATATATATATATATATATACATATATAATGCGCTTTAAAGTATATTGATGTCAGTGAACATTTAATTGCTGCATTTCAAAATGAATTCTCGGAACCTCGTTAAGATTAAACAAACTGAAATTGAATTAGTAACGATCGAGCGAGTTTTACCCTGTCCGTCCACTTATATATCTTGATATTTATCAAGCGTGGAAAAAATCATATGTATATCATGTATACATATGAGTAGATATATCTTTATAATGTACACACATATACGATACATTTTTGTTCGGTCATGTAAAACTACGTCACTCATAATTAAATATAATTCTAAAGTATTTGATACGATGAGTCTATCATCCAACAGTGTATGTTATTTATAAATAATATATAATATTTGTATTGAAATTTTTTTTTTTTTTTTTTTTTTTTTTTTTTTTCAATAAATATACAGATGTTAGTAAATGTTAATATAAATCATTGGATATTTTTTAAGCAATTTTTTGTTAACATATAAATTGAAATTACAGTAAAATGATGATCATCGAATGTATTAGAATGAAAAAAAAAAAAAAAAACTTTTTTTACCTTCAATCTTTTCTTTTTATTTTTTATTTTTATGCTTTTCACAAATTAATTTATCGAGAAACATTTTTCCATCTACATTTATCGTATAAAGTATTCATTTTTTTTTTTTTTTTTTTTCAATTTATCCCTCTCTTTTTACCTCAATCCTATATTCCAGTTGTTCATCCCTACCACACACATACACACACACATATCACTATGTGTATACACGCAGTAAAACGTCAATGGAAATATGGACGAGTCACACAATTCAACAATGGAATATTGCTTTTTTCCTGATTGTCATTATTATGGGCCACCAATCGTCGTGATACTTTTTAAATGCAATCGGTCGTCACCATATACCTCTCTGTTACCCCTATCAAAACCATCCCCTTACCCCACTATTCCACCATAGTATCCCATCAATTCAAGTTTTTTTATTGTCTTCATTTTAAATTAAAAAACGCTGTAGCCTCCAACATTTGAATTGATCTTTACGACATTACAACTTTGATTGTATATTTTTTTATTTATTTATTTATTTATTATTTTTTTTTTTTTCTTCATCTTCAATTATTTCTATTCATATGTGCATTCTCGGCATTTAATACTTTGATATTTGATCTCGCGCCAATTAATAATAAGAAAACAAACATAATTATTATATGCGCACCCACCATCACGATAAAAAAAAAAAAAAACAAAAAAAAAACAGAAAAAGTAACCGGATTCCATTGGTTAGTTGTTGCTATATATTATTGTGTGGATACACATATATACACGCGAATACCGACACAGAGAGTAGCAATACGACGCTACAACGCACAGAATTTATAATACCTGGCTGCAAACTAAATCCCGCGTGCGCCATAATAGCAATAACAATAAGTAACGAGGCGACGAATATAATAATCGTGTAATTGTGAAATTTGATCGAAATACAATATTGAGACGGGTGAAATAAGTTTTGTGGTTTATATATATATAGGTAATGAGATCTCGCAAGACGAAAAACCATTTAACATGTATATACCTATACCAAAATATATTCATATATATATATGTATACGTACATGGGTTTTGTGGTGGATACCTACCACGTGATCGTTTGCCTTCAATCACTTCTTGACAGATGCACTTACGGGTGCCGGGACTCTATACAGCCCATCAAGAAGGAATGTCTACGTATATATATACCTTGAGGCAAAATGCACTGTATTGCGAGCACCGATTAGTCAAGCTTGCCACACACACGCGCACACTCAAGGCTGACCCATCTTCTCTACCATTCAACAAACATCAAACTGGATGACGTTTACCCTTCATACCCGCCCTTCATTTTAACCCCAGTGATTAGCAACGAATTACGATCATCATCATTTTATTTTATTTATTCATTCATTTTTTTTTTCTCCCATTTTTTTTTTTTTTTATTTATTCATTTATTTATTATATATTTTTTTTTAAATTTTTTTTTTCATTTTGACAGATTTAGAGTGATCCCTTACTGTATCATAAATATCGTCGTTTCAGAAATTTTTTATGGTCGATTTTTTTTTTCTTTTTTGACACTTAAATTACCATATTTCACCGTATCTTCATGTCAAGTTTACTTGGTTTTGTTGGATAGTCCGATGTGCAAGCAAAACTAAGAACATTCACGTTGTTGTTTGACCGTATGGTGAGTGGGTAAGTCCAGTGCAAATATAACTGATATTGATGCGTGTATTATTTGCACAAATAAACCACTATATACCGCACAATATATCCATGTGTTGAAATTTATTTAAAAATAATTTAAACACAATTAAATTTATGACTTTATATACATATATATATATATAGTGAATATTTACTTGTAATAGATGAAAAAATATTTTCCAATTGTTTAACACTAGAACTATTAAAAATTTGTTTTTTATTTGTATAAAATTTATATATATATATAAAATTTCAAATTTTTAAATTTTAAAAAATGTCAAACAAGTCATTTTGACCCCCTTGGTAGTTCTAGTGTTAAATAAATTATCGAGTAATGATTAATAGATATTTACCTCGCTCTTGAGATTCAATGGGACATCGCATGGTGCATCGATGTCCACGGTCTCCCTTTTCACATGATGGGACAGCATGCTATAGCTGTCTCTTGGTGGTACTGCAGTTGCCAACATATTAGAATGCTGTCTGTGATGTAGTTGTTGTGGTTGTAGATGTCGATGATGGTACGGCGATGATGATGATGATGATGATGATAAGTGTGTGTTGAGAGTTCGTAAATCGGCGGGTGGTGATGCTGGTGCAGCTGTACTGCTCTGTTCCTCCTCAGCCGAGCCTTCTGCCATGTCAACCGAGCATCCCGATAATTCGTGATCTATAAAAAATTCAATTATAGTTCAAATAAAAATATCAAATATATAAATATGATTTTATTTTCCAAACATTTTTAGTCGAAATTTCGTCAGTATTATAAATGAAAATAAAAAAATTTTAATAATAATTAATTTGGATTATATAAAAACTGTAAATTATAATTAAATGAAAGAATTGTTGAGTAGCTATATCAAAACTGGCGTGCACAGCTGTTAAGAATTCAGAGGGTAAAAATTAGAAGAAGATCTGAGCTGGGCCTCGTTCATCTTACAAACTTCAAAGCAAAAACGCGTTGTATACTACCGAGGCACTTTACTCACTAATATATGTATATATAAATATAAACATATGTACATAGATATATTTAAGAATGTCATAGAGACATGGCGAGAACCATAAATGTCTATATAGATTGTGTATGGCGCCTTTAATACACACTCACATATATTTTAAATGGATAATTATTTTTATCTAAGCGTGCATGCATAAACACGCGTGCTCTGTGTTATAATAATAAAAAATAAAATGAAGATTCAAGGTCAATGGAATCACGCTCGAGTATGATTTTTTTATTTTTTATTTATTTATTTATTTTTTTTTTTATTCAATTTTATCTTTTTCTTTTTACTTTTACGTGCTCTTGTGCTTGTGTTTGCCGAGTATTCGTTGTCGTTGTCGTTGTCATTGTCGTTGTCGTCGACAATCCCATCATCTCTAAGCCTGTCGACCGGTATATAAATGCCTTTGGAAATGCGAACTTAACAACATCTGCTTCTATTTTTGCGCTGGCCCGCGTCCAATTGCTTAAAAACTTTTTAAAACCGCATCGTGGTTATATGACGAACGCAAGATTGTAGATGGATCATTGAGCGTATGTTTCCAGCAGAAAAGGTCACGAGTGCAACTTGCTATACCACTGTATAACATTATATCAGTGTTTGAGTGTGAGAAAGAAGGGGTGAAAAGAGAGAGTGGAAAGACGCATTGGACCGTAAATGCGGGGAAAATCTTTTGCGTCACTGATCGCTTCGAGGTAAATGAATTGAGATACCACTTTGTTTGACAATATAAAACATCACTTCATTCACTAGCTAATGAAATTTTATCCACATATTCCCATACCATCATTCAATATACTGTACAAATTTAATTGTAGAAAAAAAAAAAAAAAAAAAAAAAAAAATTAATGTAAAAAATAAATAAATATTTTCTATAGTAAATTTTACTTTTAATTACAGTATATAAACATGACAATTTATTAATAATAAAATATTATTTCTCAAGAATTCTATTCTATCGATCAATTTTAATCTTTGTCTTGACTATTGTCGGCTTATACAACTCATCAATTTAAAACTTTACCAGTCATCGTATTAATTATCGTCGTCGTGTTATATTTGGTTCTCAAAAATTATTATGAGTTTTAACCGTCAAGCTGTCGGGGCATTATTGGGTCAATCATTAGATACATATAATAAATATATATTTATTGTAGAAATAGATTTTACCTCCAAGCGATGATATACTATACAGTAATCGAGGCAATCCCCGTGAGATATAATAGCGGTTATTTGGAAACTGCATCAATTAGTAAAGCCGATTTAAATGTGATAATGATTGGTGGGTATTATTATTATTATTGTTATTATTATTATTATTATTATTATAGTTGTATAAGTGGTGAGATTTTATAATGCATACGATGTGTCAAAAGTTGACAGTGTTTTTTTCTTTATTTATTATTTTTTTTTTTTTTAGTATATGATTAAAAGTTGTGTCTACCTCCTGGTGTAATTTTAATGTCGAATTAATTTTGATAGACAAACAAATTTATATATATTCATGCGGTTCTCACTATAATTACCATCATTTAATTTTTTGTTTTATAAAATAATAAATTTATATATATCAAACTTTTATAGTATTATATATATATATATTTTTTTTTTAATTTTTAATATCGATAAATCCAATATTTCACTATTGTTAAGAGAATATTATAATTATATCAAATACAAAGACGCTACATCGATAAAAGCAACATCACCAACACCACCACCATCATCATCATCATCATCATCATCATCATCATCATCATCATCATCATCGTCAGCAATAGCACAACCGCCCGCTGGTTTGCCGAGGAGTATATAATTAAGGGTCTTGATTGATGTTAATTCAAAGGGTAATTAAGAATGTTGCGCATAAAAATCGCGTAATTTATGGTCATTGGGTATAATTATATGTTGACCAGCTTGTATAATTGCAAGCACTTCGATGGTCTATACACAGACATTGGACATATATATATATTTATAATTGTGTGGGATCGTATGCGTGTATCAGGCGAGAAAGAGAGAGATAATGTTTCCACCCATATTGCGTGTACGATAATATATATAACCCGAGAACGGCTTCGCTTATTATATATAGATATATAGGGAACTAGATAGATAACGCGAGTTTAGAAAATAAAATATGCCCATGGGGAGAATACCTCGACGATGGTAAAGACCGCGCTCCCGGCTAGATATATATATATATATATATATATGTACCTGTATTTTGTATTAATATCCAATATCCCAGTGTATTCATTATGTGTATATATAGATGAAATATGTCTGGGTACATATATAGTGACTGAAAAATTTATGAGATCTATCTTAAGCACAGAATTTTCGAATTCTCAACCTTGGAATCACATTGAGCCACATTCATTGGTGTTTCATGGTTTCATGCGTTTCACTAATAATTTTTATATACAGATAAATTATAGTTATAACTAAATAATAATTATTTTAAAAATCAAAGCACAATCAATATGTCGCTGTAAACTGTATTTAATTATTATTCAACGTTGCCATGAATTATTATTAATATTTAAAACTCTAATACTCTCCTTCTCACTCTTTCTTACATATATTTTTATTAATTTATTCTTTTTTTTTTTTTTTTTTTTTTTTTTTTCCTCTCATTGTACGTATGAATCGCTTTTTTCTCTTTGTACTTGAAAGACAGCCAATGAAAGTTACTCCCAGCGGGACCAGTTGGCAACCGCCCATCGTGACATTGTCTGCCTAAAATTGTGTTCTTACAATACATTATACACATGTTCAATAATTGATAATGTATTTATGATTTTACCGAATAATAATTATCAGCTCCACATCAATCGTTCACTTTATATAAAAAATAATATGATTATTTTACAAATTGCATTGTTTTTTTTTTTTTTTTTTTTTTTTTTTCGTATTTATTGCGTCAAGTAACTATTTCGATTTTGACTGTTTCACATACACATGCATGCAAATATAGATATTGTAAGAGGTGTAAGTAACTATATATAGTAAAGTATAATGCTTGTTTCGTGCAATACTATTATGTTAGAAATCCACTGGGCTTTGTCCCGAGTCACGAAATGCAAGGATTAAATTGAACACCGTAGTGCCACAACGACGTTAATATGAGAGACTGTGTGAACAACTCATGACTCATATATAGTATAAACGACCTATTACAATGTGCGTGTCAACGACTGGTTCAATCTACAACTAGTTTTATATTACATACACATAAATATATATATATATATATATTACGACACATATTATAAACTATTTGTCTATAACTTCAAAGATAATAGTGTACAATGTGTAATATATATGATAAATGAAAGGAAAAAAAAATATATATATATATATTTTTTGTTTGTTAAATATGATTTTTGAATTCATATTTATAATTGATGTGTGCGCTTGCAGTTTGTATGATATGCGATGCTTTTACACGTATAATATGACTATAAAACGCAGGAAGAACATTTTATCTTTTACGACGGGCAGGGTGACTGTGCGCTATATAGAATTTTCGGGACTAAAAATTGTAATTTGAAGTGTATAGTTTCGCGCGTATGTTTGACGCGGCATGTATGAGTGCATTAAACCTCGAATTATACCACAAATAGAACTTTAAATACACGCAACCACTATAATGGGTCCACTACTCCCCTACTGAGAATATATTTACGTATACTTGTATACTGGAAAGAGAAAAAAAAAAAAAAATAATAATAATAATAAAACATAACAAAACAAAACAAAAAATACCTTTCATGTCTGACACACCCATATTATGAGTAAAACGCGTGTGGTTGTATACATGTGTGTATATTTGGTAAAACTCGACATGTGCAACTCAATAAATATATATATGTATATACGATAAAATACACGAATTGATCTTTGTGTAATTTTATTTATTATTTTATGACGCTTGGGACAATTACGAATTGATAAAAAATTGAAGTCAATGCAACGTCAATATATAATTTTTTCTATATTATATACATATATGTAAATTTATTTATTTATTATTTATTTATTTATTTATTTATATTTTTTGTTTGTTTTATTTTCTATTGAAAATGCACTTTAAAAATAAAAATTAATCGCACCACTCGAATACTCGTGACACATGACGTGTATTCATTCAATTGAACGATATAGAATTTATTTGAAGTCATAGATTTACACAAATATACGTGCGTGCACACACATACACATCAATATACAGTGTTATTTTGATTATTGTGAAAAAGAAAAAAAAAAAAAAAAAAAAAAAGCAAGAGAGATAAAATTGAATAGAAAAGATTGTGCATAGTGCTGAAGAAAGAGTGAAAATATGTCTCTGTTCGTGTATGTATATATAAGTTTGACGGGTTGCTTTTAAACGCAAATTAGGTCCATTAGAAGCATCAGGCGTACAAAAACACTCGAGAGTCATATGTACGTACATATATACACGTAGACATACACACATATATATATATATATATATATATATACGTATCTATATAGAATTGCTATTTGGTATAGTCTTGGTCTACGCATATATAAACCCTTTTGGGGCGTTACGCACGTGCGTGCTTCTTTATAAATTATTAGAATTAATGACGGCGCACGCTTTGGCCGCGCCCCATACCAAGTGTCACGTTCTTCAATTTGTGAATCATCCTCTCGTGCTTATATATTAATGAACAATTCGGAATCTAATATATAATCTTCTCTTAACTATATATATTTTCATTGTCCAACTCTACATTTATTATCATATATTTATATTATTTTTCCTTATAATTATCATCAATTATATAAACAATAGTTATATTTATCAATGTATCGAAATATTATTATTATCATTTTATTTGAATAAAAAACTAAACTATTTTTTTTTGTGGGTAATTATATAAAATGGTGAATCGATATAGAGAACGCGTTGGCACGTGCAAAGGATACCATGGAAAATTATTACATGTGTAAATATAGTGGGGAAAAAAAAAAAGAAAAAAAAAAGAAAGAAAGAAAAGAAAGAAAATAATAAAAAGGAAAAAGATTCCAGGGAGAGAAAGTGAAGGTAAAGGGGTTATATGGTACATTGGAAGTGGATAAGTTGTCGAGCAAAATTTTATCGCCTGCGAGATCGTTTGGTATAGGGTGAATTGAGAGGGAAGGTTTATATACAGTTGTAGTAGTAGTAGTAGTGGTGGTGGTGGTGGTGGTAGTTGAATGGGGTGCAAAAGTGTGAGGGAGAATCGGCAAACGTGCCGTTATATTTCGAGTGAAACCGTCAGATAGTACAAGTATATGTATATATATATATACGTGTGGTCGAAAGAAGAGAAGGAAAAGCACTGGCGATTAAATGAAGGATCGAGTATTCGCCTGCGGGAAGAATACGTAGTAGTGTGAGTGGGTATATTATATACGTGTTTATATACGATATCGATTCGATTTCTTGACCTCGGTAACAATTTTACCCTCGAGTTTCTTTATACATATATACATATATTTTTTTTTTTTATTGTACTTAATCCACATGGCCAATTGCTCATTGAAACTTTATTTATGCAAGATAAATGAAAATCAAAGATTAAGAATGGTAGAAAAAAAAGAAAAAATGAATACATGAATAAATAAATAAATGAGAAAAGATGTGTAGTAGTAAGAAAATTCGGAATAAATACTTGAGAAGAAAACTTTTTGAAAAAATAATCATCGGAAATTTTATTGTTGGAAAAAAAAAAACGATATTCTCTATTCATTATAAAATGTTAATAATTTTTTCTCTTATTATTATTTTATATCAATAAAATAATAATAATACTTTTTTTATACTTTGTTATTAATATTTGAAAAAAATATTTTGTGGCATAAATTATTTATAGATTTCAATTGTAACCGTTCATTAATTTTTTTTTTTTTTTTTTATTACGTATATTAATCTGATATTTATTCGATAGATTAAGTTGAAATATAATTATTTCAATATTTTATAATGACAAAACAAAAATATATTTTTTATATTATATCCATTCTTTTTTTTTTTTTTCAAATGGTATATATTAAATAAAATGTAAAAGTACTTGGGGGAAAATTGAGAGGGGGTTACACTTGACCAAAAAATAAAAGAGAAAAAAAGTGGGAAAAAAGGAAAAAAAAAGGAAAAAAAAGTTCTCCACTTTCCACATAAGCTTTGATACAATGTCGTATCCTTTTGTGACCACTTTTCAAGTACCTACCCCAACAATATCGCGAGTCGAGTGGTGCCTTTGGGATTTCCTGCCGTTGGCGACCCTCAACCCTCGTGTCTCGACGTGTATTCTTCTATTTTTCGTCCTCCTCTCTTCCTCCCTCATCAAAACTACCCTTCTCTTCTTGCGTATTTCTCTTTTTCTCATTCTCACTCTATTCGTTCTGAATGCAGTCATGATGACTATGGTTATATACTCCCTACATAAATTCTTTATATATCCATATAGTACATATGTATCTATTTTTTTTTTTTGGCTTATTTTCATCCCTCATTCACCAGCTATTGCTATCGATAAATTCACTTTCAATATATATATACACACAATGAGCCAAATTAAAGAATTCTCTCTTCTTCTCTCATTTTCTGCCACTTGGAATTGACTCCGATTCCCCCAAGTGATTTTTCGCAACTAATTCCCATTTGCTTTTAGATATTTCTATTGTTCAACTGCGTGTAACGTGTTCTCTCGCGTTGCTCTCTCGATCGAAGTCACGCTGTCGACACGTGTTTCTATTTACTTCCGTATGAGTTACTCGTATTTATATAGATTTAGTGAGAAGGGGAAAATATGGGTAGAAGAACAAATTTTTTAAATATTTATCCGTGAATATATACACTGATGAATTTTAAAAATAATTCCGTAATTTTTAATTTTATTTCATTTGCGATGAAACTATTAACGATAAGTGAAATTTTTTTATATGTATTTCATTTTTATTCATCAATTTTTTTTAAATGAATTGAAATATCGAAAAAAAAAAAAAAAAAAAAAATATATATATATATATATGCCAGATTTTTTGCAATTTGTGTAACTATGAATTGATTGCAATTACTCTAAGAGCTGTCAAATTGCATACTTGAATATTGAAAAAAAAATTTTAATAATTTTTTCACGTAAATTTAGATTTATGACGTGCAAAATAAAAAATTAAATTTGATATTTTAGATTTTATAATAATTGATATAAATTTTTTCAATCAATTTTTTTCGATTGGTTTCACGATTTTATTATAAAATTATTATAAATAGTATTTGATATTGTACACATGAAAAGTGACGATATTAATTTTGTATATATAATGACGAATTTATTTTTTCTGAGATAATAAAATATGGGCCAATGATTATTTTCAGAGTATCACAGTATTACAAATTTAGGAAAATGTATTGATACAAATTTTTATTCTGTTGTAGCTTTTTTCACAAAATTTTTTCAATTGTACATATTGATTTATCAAATATATATTTAAATATTTATATTCATAAATATATTGTATAAAGAGTAATTGAACTATTGAATAATTATTTTTTAAATTTCATAAAATTTACTCGTATGTTTTTTTTTTTAAATTAAAACTTAAACTGTATCTATCTCAAGTTACTTTGGTGACCTACCTATAATTACTAATATCAGCTTTGGTTTATAATAAGCAAATTGACGAGGAGAAAAAATTGAGAGAATATTTTCCTGTTGGTTATATATATATATGTGTAGCCGATTCTCACCCAGTTCGACCTCGTGACTGATGTAACTGGGGCGTTACGCTGACGTAAAACTTCTAGTTTTCTATTATACATTTGAGTCTGTAAATATAACTACTTATGTTCTCATTCTTCGAGTTCTGAGCAGAATTTCAATACAAATAATCATTGCCCGGTGTATTCTCATTTATATACTTTCATTTCTTCGCAATATATTTGAGATTTCTATTTTCATTTCGCCTGCTGAAATTTTTATTTACGCTAAAAATATTTCATTTAAATTGTTATATCAACTCTGTATTGACGTATTGTTACTGCATTATTAACTTATATATGAAAATTAATTAGTGATAATAAGTAATTATGAACAATTATTGATGATTAAGAAAGAATTATAAATTGATATTTATTAAAATTGCCTTGAGAAAAATAAAAATTCACAGTGCAATATTGACTACAGTTATCAAGTTATTTTTGCAATATTTGTACGAAATCGATTGAATGGAAAAATTATTGTATACATTCACATTATCGTCATTATCATCACCAATGTATGTCGGGTGACAATAAAAATTATTGCGTGACAGTATTTATGTTTAATCCAACAGTATACTAATGGAAATTTTTGTTGATGCGTATTTATTAAAGCACTTTATACGTATATAAATTGTTACAGACCGTACGCGTGATAACGAAATATTAAGGCCGCTTTATAATACTCTTTTAATTATTCTATTTGTCCGCACTTAAATTCTATATAAACGCAAAGACACATTTGTATATTATTTATATATATGTATTATATGCACAAATATATGTGTATACGTTTTTATTGTAATGTATAATTTTATTTGAAAAATAACGAGTGACGTGTTTCTCGGCGTGTGGTCACGTGCACGAAATAATTATCGCAGCGTGCCAGCGATAATTAGGAGATTATTAGAGTCGCAACCGAGCATTTCTCGGTCTCTATTTCTCTCATACCGTCGTCCTTATTACATCTCTACATCTACATTTACATCTACACACATATACTTATTTATACGAGTATTCTAATATTTCTTAGGTTGGATAATCATCCTTAGAGACCTACTTGCGCGGCAATTCAATTAAACCTCTACATATATTATATGTATATGTCTCTTTGTCGTTAATTAATTCAAATGTACTATCAATTTGTATATTACTCATGCCAACTAAAATATCTCATCACATTATGTACTTTTTTTAATTTTTTTTTTATTTATTTATTTATACATTTTCATTATTATTAATTGATGGGAATTTTTTTTTTTTTTTTTTTTACCTGACTTAGAATTCGGTTGATCCACAATTTTTTTAGTGACGTGGAAACCCGTTTTTATTGCTGCTATTGTCGCTGCTGTTGCTGCTGCTGTTGTTGTTGTTGTTGTAGTCGTTGCCACGTTGATATAATTTATAATTTTATCTGTGGTTAAATCTGTGTTGATGTATTTTATTTTATTAATTCAACTTGAATAATATTATTGCGCGTCAAACTCAAAAAAGTTTTCGCGCGATTTGCTAATTACGTCATTGTTCAAAAAAAAAAAAAATAATAAATCACTCAAATATTTTAATGTAGTTTTTTTTTTTTTTTTTTTTTTTTTTTTTCTAATGCTTCAATAATTTTTTTTATTATTTATATTACGCTATTTAAAAGTTCACTTATATTGTGCCATTACTTTTATCATGTCTCTTGTCATAAGTGTTAATCGTCACTGATGCGTTGACACAGATATATGTCAAGCATAAATACACACACACAAACACATTTATATACGTAGCACTCACATATATATATATATATATTGCAGCACTCGCGATATACGATGTTTATTGTTTGTTGAAAATAATTAAATTATTACTACCGACTATTTATGCTTTTCTCTTACGGTTTTTCAATGTTCGGAATGTCAACGAATTACACAAAGTACACAGTGAATCATTTGTTGATATCCGAGAAAAAAATTTTATGTATCAAATACATGTGCATTTATTAAAATTATAATGCATTGACAATCTCAATAAACACAATGAATATATAGATAAATAAAAAAATTATTATTATAATTATAATAATATAAATGTATAAATTTAGTCTTGAAAAATATTGGACGAGAAGAGAATTTTATTCTCTTCAATGTTCACTCGTACACTAAATTGATACTAGTGCTGAATTCATTTTCAATAATTCACACAAAAAAAAAAAAAAAAAAAAAAACAAACAAAAACAAAAAAAAAATATTATAAAATTGAAATAAGCTCGATTGATATTTTTGTTTATGTTCTTTGTCCTTTGTCTATTATTATATTTACACTGTCCTTGCACTGTCAACTTTTACACTTTATCCCTGATATATATGTATTTTTTTCATATCTTCGATAAAACACGAATTTTCGTTTTTAAAATTTTTTTTTTTCTTTCACTTATAAATAAATCACCTTGTATTTTTATATTTTTTGACTCGTGGGATTATGCATATATGCACATTAACAATAAACATATGTATGTAGAATAAAAGTAGAAACGTGGTTGTCACGTTGTCGAGTAGAGAGTAACACAACGACAAACTCACTCCTTACAACCTCGCGTGCCGCAGGCTCGCTGCGTTGTGGCAAGCGATCGCGCATCGCATTCAGTCGGTAGGCATTCACCGCGCGCCGCCCCACTTCCCTCCCCCTCTCCTCTCATTTCATCAACTCAAATCGTTCGCCAATGTAGTGGGGATATTAGGGGGAGGCGTAACGAAGGCGGAGTCGATGCGCGGAGGTGGATCGCGAGTTAGTCGCGGGAGATCGCGAATTGTTATGATGATTATGAGTGTCCGAGAACTGCCTTGGTCACCGTGCGCGCCAACTAAACAGCCATCGGAAATTTGCGACGAAGGTGCGGGGGAGGAGATACTCCAAGTGGAGGATGATAGGGTTGACAGAGGTGAGGGAGAGAGAAGTAGGGTGTCCGATGGTTACGTATGGGTTAAAAGGGATGAAAAGTGGTTTGGGATGGGAATATACAAGAGGGGGGGAAAGTACTGTAATAAAGTCCCCTACATCAACTACTACTGCCACCGTCACCCTCACCGTCACGAACACCACTACTATTGTGACATCATCGTCGTCGTCGTCGTCGTTGTCGTCGTCGTGTCGATATCAGTGTCATTGTTACACACACATCTTTTACTCTTTATTTGAGTTTTTATTTTTTTTTATTATTATTTATTATTATTTATATGTTCGATACGAAGAGAGGGCAATGTGCATTTAGCTCGTAACCACAAGGTAAATCAAGTATAAGAAACTGCGAGAAGGCACATTTGTTTTATACACCGTGGCGAGATAGAAAAGGTGACAAGAGGTCGAAACGATTCAATCGGTCAATGTAAAAGTTGTGGGTAAACGATATGAGAATTGAGAGAAAGAACAAGTGACACAGAAATGAATAAACACGACAATGTCCATTTCTTTTTTATTTTATTTTTTTTTTTCGTGTTAAAATTCTAAAGTAGATGATGATAGTGCGAGAGTGTGAGAAAAAAAAAATTGTGAATGTGCAGAGGGAAAGAGAAATGATAGTGGGACGGATTGTCACCACCCCCAAAATAAAATTGTGCTCGATAGATTTTTTTTTTTTCCGGCCAACATCCCCGTTTACTTATACTCATACACACATATATATGTATGGATATTGCACAGGTACATTTTCGCTTATATTGACTATTAATTATTCTCTTTTATCAGATAAAATAATTTTGAATTAATTTAACGTTAGAAAAATATCGGGCATACTTTTATCCATCGTTAATTTAAAAAACAGAAAAAAAAAAACAAAAAAAAAATTTATAACAAAATATGTAAAAATATTTATATATATATAATTATGTATATATAAATACACGCGTCTCTACACGTGTGACATGGAAACCGAATGAATGAAATATTCTCATCCTTCTTTCTCTTTCTCTGAGTAGAAAGGTTGTCTCGACGCGCGGCGTACTCTTTTCATGTATACAACTCACCGTCACCCCATATAGAAACATATACATACTACATATACACATACATATACATGGATACGACGCGCGCGCGGGAAATCCAGCTGTTGGTACGGCGAAAGTTGTAGGAGTCGAGTGAGAATGTAAATTGTGTCTATCTCGCTCTTGCCTTTATCCAATTCCTATTAAATTCTCCTTCTTTCTCGTTCACAACACATACCCTCTACACTTATACACTTATACACTACATATATATGTATATATATATACCTTTTTCACCTTCACTATATATACAAATACACATTGGTGGGTGGGTATCTAGAGGTAGTATCAGCGCACGCTACCGTCTCGCTTGCAACCCTCATGCATGTTTATATATATAGTGATTCATTCAGATTTTACTTGTACATATCGCACATCGTGTCTTTATTCTCAATTCTCGTGCGATTCTCCACCACGCCACATCTCGTGTCGTGTCGTCACACTCCCCTCTTCCCTTTCACTACCCCAATTCCACTCGTTCTACCTCTCTTTTATACTCTTGCTTCATCCACCAATAACTCCTTCTACTTTTTATTCTTCCTCATTCACATGATTCGTTTGCTTGGTCTTCTCTCATTCTCCTCTTTTTCTCTCTAACCGATCGATTAAAAGTACAAAGTGTGTCTCTACTTCTCTGTCCATCGTGCCGTCGGTACGTTCATTCGTGGTCGACCACATTGCTCCGGGATTCTCTTTCTTCGATACTGGGTTACCCACTGGTTTTCTCTATTTTTTTTTTTTTTTTTTCTTTCTTCTCTATATAATCCCCCCCAGTCTATTATATATTGCATATGAACGTATATTTATATTTTTTCCACTCTCTTATAACTACATATTTTTCTCATTTGTTTTCTTAATCTGGTTTCTTGTCGTGTATTTATATTTATATACAGAATAAAATACTAATCACCTCGATACGGACAGGGAGAGTAAATAAGTGAATCCTACTTTACTATTTTACGTTCTTTTGATTTCCCCTTCTTCTCTGATTGTTTTTTTTTTTCCTTTTTCATTACACTATCTCTTACTAGAGAAGGTAGAGTTATTATAAATATTCACCCAGCGGCAACAAACGTTTCGCTTGCAGGGCCCAACTTCTACCTATACATGTCAAGTATATCTCGAACTGTTGCGCGCGCTATGTGGATAATAACAGAGAAAGAGTCAAAGTATAGTGGTATAACCTAAGCTTATGGGTCTTTACGAGCCAGTTCGCTCTTCTCAGAAGTATAAAGCCGAAGAGAGAATTGGCAACTCTTCCAACATATCTAACAGAACCTTCAACTTATTCTTTTATTTTATTTATTTATTATTTTTAGGATGGTGTCCTGTACTCCGCCTCCCCCATCTCAACTGCACGGATATGAACCATCACTTGGGTTGGACTTTTACCTCCAACTTATAATACACAGACATCATCCACGACTTCAAATATACACGGTGGAGCTCACGGGGGTTCAAAATTTCGCGGCTAATTAATGCGACGGGCCCAACAAAGTTACCAATGCCAGCTCGTTCAGGCTTTTTAAGTGCCTCCACATATATCCCAACACGCGCATATAAAATATATCCATACAGTTTTATGTATAAAGGTATGTCGGGACTATGCCCAGTATTCGTACATGTAAACAAAAAAAAAAAACGTGTGTGTGTGTGGGGAGAGGAATGAGAGAGGATGAGAGAGAAAGAATGGTAAAAAAAAGTTCGCGTGAGGTTAACCACCGTATCGTCGGACAGGAGGCGAAAAAGAGAAACACCATGAAAGGAAGTTGAGAGGAAATTAAAAGACCAAAAACGAATAAACCAGAAGAAAATAAATGCAAATAAATATGTGAAAAAAAAAAATTTAATTGAATGAAAAAAAAAATATATATATATATATATGAATAAATAAATAAATAATAAAATGATAGAGAAAAAAAAAGAGAGTGATTTTTGTGAATTGAGTGAAAAATTTCAAAAATATTTATGTATACAAGTGCCTATAATTATGTAAATATAATTTTGTTTTTTTTTTTTCTTTTTCATTCATACTTGCACGAGCATTTTCACATTCTTTGTCGAATTAAGAAAAAAAAAAAAAATTATTCACACTTAATTTACAATGAAAATATTTCTGTGTCTTTTATATATTCACATGTACATCACAGATATTAATTAGGTGATTTTGTAAAATATTTCATTATAAATAAAATCATATGATTTTACATTAAAATTTTTCCATTGTCCGATAATTTATTGACATTCAACTATAATATATTTTATGATGACAAAATATTTTCAGCCGAGCTGTATATCAATGTGCATGGTCGTCCAGTTGAAGACAAGAATATTATGATGAGAATAGTTGAATAATGTTGCAAGTATAATATGCATTTTGGAGAATATTATACTACAATCACCATCACCACCACTTCCACCATTATCTCCATCGACGTCGTCAGCGTAGCTCTTCCCCCAATATCTCTGGCCAGTAGTTTCGAACATTAAATGTGCGTATATAGCCTCATAATATTGCAATCCACTGCTATAATTTACGTCGTTTTATAGTTCAAACGCACGTAACCCTACACCACTACATGCCAACCAGAGGTGCTCAAAATCCGTTGAAATTTATTTATTATTTTCTTTTTTTTTTTCAATTATTATTAAATATTTAAACTACGCTATATAATAGAAAAAATTTGATTTATGTTGAAAATAATAAAAAAAAATTTCAAAAAATTAATAATAAATTATTAGAGAAAATCCATCAAATATATATGAATATATATTTTTTTCTAATCGCAAAGTTGTGAACCTCAAGGTGTCTACAAATATTAAACTATACACATGTCAAAGATATACAATATTTGATATGATATATATACATAATTTTATTAGACATTATAGTGTCAAAGAAGTAAAGGAAGAATGAACATTGAGTATCTCCTGTATATTATATATGTATATATATTTATATATGGGTACCTATGATATCAAGTATAATACTCGGAATTGCAGTAGCGACAGTGAAAAGTGGCTGGTGTAGTGGCAATGAAGCGTCGGCAGGTATATAGGGAATATCTTTGCCTTTACTATCCAACAAACGCGCCACGGTCGTATTTTCCAAGTGGAGTAAGCCATTACGAAAATTACTGATGATTCGACGCTCACAAATCATAATTCGCTATTCTCAACGTAAGAGACGTTAACGCATCATGTGGCCATACAATATATACATATATATTTTGAAATGCTTGGTACAACTTTCAAGGATTTACAAAGTCATTGAAGGAATCCTAAGAGAGTGGATATTGCGCCTCAAGTGAGTGTATACCTTCGTGTATATATATATAACGCGTGAGTTGTGACTTTATATGGCACGAGGAAGAATAATGTTATACCTTTTGGAATTACCGTGAACTTTACCAGGGGGTAAAATTACTTGATTATGCCAATTTAATCTTCAACGATCGCGTTGGTGAATATTATTTCTTTTTAAACTCTTAGAATTTTTCTTCCAACGCATTCAACTGTACACAAACAATGGAAATCTTTATTATATATATATATATAATACTCAAAACCAAATTATATCATCATCTACCTATTTCTTGAGAAAAAATAAAAATTATAGTTTTTTTTTTTTTTTTTTTTTTTTCTTTCTTGTTGAAATGATAATTGATGTAAAAAATTTTTCACCCACGTATATAAAAATACAAGTTTTCACATACATAAATTGCAATATCTGAATTTTATGTGCTTCTTCATGGATTCATGGATGGAGAATATACTCGTATATGAAGGAGAGGGTCAAAATCAAAATGTCGTAATTTTCGGTTATACATACATATATATAGTTGAATTTTCGAGCGTTCTCACTCATATATATGCACCATGAACCATGTGCACATATATGTACATATTCCCATTCTCATTTCACTTCCACTATTAACGTATCAGTTTGGATACAATGTTGTATCTATATAAATGTATATGTTTATAGGTGGAGATGGTGGTGGTGGTGATGGTGGTGGTGACAGAGGAGCAGAGGAGCAGTGGAAAAGGCAAGAGAGAGAATGAGTATGATGAAACCCAAGAGAGCCTGACCTAATTTACATACATATAAAGCGCATTCGATGTGTTTTAGGGGTCATAAATCGACGCAGCTACGTGAATCGTTAAACCCTTCCTTGCCACAACACCAGTATAGAGGTTTGGTGCGTGTTGGAGGACCAAGAGCTCAACCGTACAAATGCACGACCATTCTCAGTACTGTATGTATACATGCGACATATACATTTCTCTGTATTTGTATATGACCGTACGCATTTTATCGTTAATCTTCTCTATGTGTATATACGTACAATGCGCGTGTACGTTCATGTCTTTGTATGAATATAACGCAGCGTGTAACTGTTCAACCCAACGTTCGCCATCGCGCAATTCCGGTCATTAAGAATCGAACTAATATTCATCTCGATATTCACTGCAAATCACTTGTTTCACAATATTTCTTGTTAATTATATACACCATTTCCAACGGAATAAATAAACAAATATTTAAACAACACACAAATATGTATGATAACGTCCATCAATTTTGTTATATTTATATATATAATATATGCACATTGTCATATGTGTTATAAAGGGAAACGTGGTAATAAAACAGTTGTAGATGGAATTACAACAAAGATGTGCCGTGAATGACGAGTTTTCGCGTGTATAATAATGAAAAACATATATGTATTCTATATACAATATAAATGTAATGTGACACTCAATGGGCAAGTCTCGAGAGTGAAAAGTCGTTGTTGCTATTGGAATACACAAACTTTATGTTTCCTCAGTACTATCATCATATCGTTTCATCCGAACGTCATTGTGCGTATATATATATAGTTACTGTCACAGGCATATAATACACTAGTAGTAGCCAGAAATTCAATAGAAATCAAAATTGTATTGGTTACAGCATTGCCATATAAAAGCTCCAAAATTCTAGAGAAATAGTGGGGCCACATTCGCATGTATCCATATAATTCCAATTGAATATTCATCTTTCACATCATCATGTCCACATATTATTCCATTAGATTTTATAGAAATTTTATATGTAGCGTGTCCATTAAATTATCCTTTCATATATATAAATGATTTATTTTTTAAAGTTTAACCAAAAATTTATATAGTTTCGAAAAAAAAAAATAATAATAATAATTAAAGAAACCCTTTTTTTATAAAAAATTTATATTTGTTTATATACTTTTATTTATGTTTTCTTTCAGTTTTTTTTTTGCTTTTGTTTTTTTTGTTTTTTTTTGTCCTCGGACATATACAAAAGTAACTAACGTAAATAAAAATCTACATCGCCGTCGATTTTTCTGATTACAGGCAATTAAATTTACGAGCCGAGTCGTAAAGCATAGCGGACAGGTGTTTCTCTCTAGAAGGAAGAGAACATTTGGAATACAGTGGCGGCGGCGGTGAATTGCCCTTCACTGCGCGCGATCCACCACCAAAGTGATGGAAGTACACACGCGTTCCACACATCCATATATATATATATATATGTGATTAAAATATATGTGTAGCTGTATATGCCCATGGCGTGGGCTACAAGGCGTCAAGGGATGGTGGTCGTGTCGATAAAGTTAGAGCCACTGGGCGAACGATGCAGGGGCCCGCGTAATGACAACGCAGCGCGTCGTAAACACGTTTATGTCCAGAGAGTTGCATTATAGTAATATCTCCACGCCGAACCCAACCACCACCCCATGCGAAATATTCCTCCGGTTTCTCTACTGCTTCACTGTTACACTCTGCGGCTCATTTACGACCATAGGAGTTTTGCTTTCATCCTGTCACGCTCTATCTTCATATAAATACAAAATACATATAAATCTTTTAAATAAATTTTCTTTCACTAATTACTATTTACAAATAAATTCTCTATAACTTTGAAATAAAAAAAAAAATATATAAAAAAACCATTTTTTTCTTATTCATCATTTAAATAATACGTCTTTACATATATTTATTATTGAATTATAATTATTATTTAAAAAATGTATCCAATGTTTATGTGATTATTTCACAATTCAATATGTATTGAAAATTTAATTCAATACGTTACATTTGTAAGCGTTGACAAAGTGGTATATGTGACTAAAAGAGACATTATCTATATGTAGGTATATAATTCGGAAGCGTAAGAGGAAGAGGTGGAATAGGGACGCGATGGCAAAGTTGTAAAGTTCTGCGCGTGACATTGTGTTGTGTTCTGTAGATATATAGTAATGTGTATGTATTTGTGTGTTGGTGATACACCAAGTGGATACAACTATTGTGTTTGGTGGTGGTCTACAAATACATATACACATACACACACACACACACACACATATATATATATATACTCTCATGGATATGGGTATATATAACACACTCTGGTGGCATACGGTGTATCGCTCATAGAGTGCACATTTATGGCACATATAACTGGCCGCTCGCGTTCGCTTGCTCCACCAGATTATTTTGGCTTGATCAATTTGATAACTTGGCCTTGTTACAATGGCTAAATATGATTATACTATAGTTTCATGTAATTTTTATATCCACTCAACTCATATATCTATATTTTTTATAGTTATTTAATTTTTATTTTAATAAAACACGTAATTTCTTTAATTAGAAAAAATAATCTTAACTTTTAACTCACATACTCTCGGATTTTTACATATTAATAGAGTTTATTATTATAAATACATGTATATATATGTGAGTGTGGGTGAATATGAGAGAGGAAAATTTATGACATTTAACTTCCGAAATACTCGTTTTACTTTAGCGCAAATATGAACACACATAACATTTTATTTTACTGCTTTGCGCGACACAACACACACGCTCTATGACACGTACTCTTTCTCTCTGTCTCTCCTTTACTCTCTCACATTTGATGATGTTGTATAGTAAATATATCGGTTACTTTTATACGTGTATAATAAAATGTCTCTCTTTAAAAAAATAAAATTGCTGATTGATTGTTCAACTGTATATATGAATACGTACGTATGATATTTTTAATTTATAGATGATAAATTTTTCTTTGGAATTTTTTTTATCAATGGCTTCAAATAAAAATTCTTTTTTTACGAGTCCCTCATTTTATTGTTATATACCGTTATATGAACAATGTACATATATTATTCTATACATCATATGAACAATAAAAACCATTTTCAATAATATACACTCATTCGTGTAATAAAATATTACAAAACTGCGTGAATTTGTAGTATAGAAATTTTTCGAGAATATCCCAACAAATCCACTTTATATCAAAAATACCCATCGAAATTTCATGTAAAACATGATTTTTCATTGATATTTGTGGATCAATCTGATTAATCAGTTCATGCACACATTTTATTCACAATATGGTATAAAAAAAATTTTCGAGTATATATTTTTCAATTGAAAATGACAATATTCATTGACGAGGGATTATATAAATTTTGTTTCATATTTGTAAACATAAATGTACATATACATTTAATCATTTTCATATAAAATACATGTTGTGAGTATCTACATGTATTTCACTGATGAGATTATAATTACGTCTTTTGTCGATTAAGGCCATTTTATTATTGTCTATTCAATAACATCAAATTGATTAATAAAAATAATTTCGCCTCTTTGTATAAACATATAATATATATACAAACAAATGTAATTAAAATTACTCACTTTGGGGTCATCAATATAATTAATATCACTACAATGTAAATTTAATTTTGTCAATTAAATTTTGCCATTTCGAATCATTTTTTCATAAAAAAAACAAATATCCAAATGAATCATTGACATTTTCGGAGTTTTTCTAGAAATATTTTACACTTTACAGGTACATACGGTTATTTGAGTGCCTCGAGATTTTATGACATTCGTTAATAGGTGTCGGTGAGAGATAAAAACAAAAAAAAAAAAAAAAGAAAGAAAAAAATGTAACTGGTAATTCAGTTAGCCATTGGATACAGTTGAAAAGCTACATGTTGGCAAATAGTAATAGAGCATGGATATCTCGTATATGCATCTGTCGAGCTTGACGAGTTTTTAATGACATTGCGATGCGTAGATTCATCATTTAATATGTTTTATATATCATAAACATCTCTTATAATGTCACAGTGTTCACTTACCAGCCTGTTCAAAGGCAACTTAAATTTTTATTTATTCATTTTATTTTATTATTGTTTTTTTTTTTTTTTTTTTTTTTTTTTCTTCTTTGTTCAAGTGATATTATTTTTTAATTTTATCCAATAAAAATGTACATTTTTTGTTCACTCTGTGAATCCGTTCCAATGGAAAAAGTATGTGAAATTATGGGTGAATTGAGTAGATTACGTAGGTAAAAAAGATAATAATAATAATAAATAAATAAATAAAATATTTATACCGAATGAAATCGCCTATACACATACTCACACACAATGTAGAGTCATATGCATTGACGTGTATATAAACGTGGACATATATAAGCATTTGCAATTGAACACACACATAGACGCACAATTTTATGTAGTAATTTTTTTTTTTTTTTTTTTTTTTTTTTTTTTCAGGTACATTTGGAGAATGGTGGAATATACATGTATATTTGGAGGCGTGATACTCTGGTTATATTTGTTAGTCTGGGACAGAGTTGTATACGAGAGGAAGAGTGAGGGAAGTCGAAAGAGAATGAAAGAGAGAGAGGGATGATGAGAGGATAAAAAAAATATGTATTGAAATACATATTGAGAAAAAAGGAGGGCCACAAGGGGAACATCGCGATGGCATGTCGGGGGATGAGGGTGGCATTTTGGGAGTGACTAGTTCATAGGATAGAAGTAAAGTGAGAGGAGAATGAGAGAAAGAGAAAGAGGATGTGCCTTTACCGTCGATTTTTCGGGGTTTTTTATGGGCTATAGTTCTCGCTTGGGTGGATGAACGAACACATGGAGGAACATCAATAATCTACAATCAAACTGCAGATACAGCTACAATCGTCCTTTTGTGAGGGTTTCAATAAGAATTGAAGCGCGAGGGTCGTCGAACTTTCGATGCTACTGTTTTTTTGCGATTTTCCTCTCTCTCTCTCTCTCTCTCTCTCAACATTATCTCCATCTGTTTCTGTTTCTCTCACGCGTATTATTTCTCTTTCACACTGACTCTTGTTGTGATCGACGCGAGTTACCAATCGTTTTTCAACCGATTGTGTACAACATCTCTCTTGAAATCTACCGCTTCTCCTCTTATTTTTATTTCATTTTATTCATTTACTTTTTTTTGTTTTTTTTTTTTGCTTTTAATTCCCTACTGTTTATTACACATGTTCAATTGTTCAATGTATTTTTATGTAGATACTGTAATATGTATTGTATTTATTATTGATTTTTATTATTATTATTATTTTATTTGTGTATTTTTTTTTTTTTTTTTTTTTTCCAACAGATAAATAATTCAGTGCATTTTTTTTTTTTTTTTCAAAATATACGTTTCGTATATGAAGTGCGGTTTTCAATCTTCAATCAGCATAAACCTATATGTGGAATATGATATATATTGAATACTAGTGTGCGTAATGGTGAATAAGGGGTAGGGTAGCCGGTACACCGGGGAAACTCTAAAAAAAATATATCACATATATATAGATGTATGAATGTAAGAGGTGAAGATATCAAATAATAAAATCGCTCGTAAACTTTGCACTTTTTCCATTTTACATTTCGATATATACATTTGATATATACGATTCGATAAAAATAAATAAAATATATTTGACCAATATATAATCAACTCTTTTACACAAAATAATATTACATAAATCATTCTGAGAAATATTCTGTTTCGCGTAACCAATAAAAATGTATTTAATAATAAATAAAGTCAGAAAACAAAAAAAAATTGAAAGGAAAAAAAAAAAAAAAATTAAGAAAAAGAAAATTAACATTTTAATAGAAGAAATTTATACAAGAGAGCTCTTGTGAGTAATCTCAAAAGTTCGGGTTGCCTTTTGCCTTTTCTCTTATATTATAATTTTACCCCTTTTATCTGTGTATGCATATATACTATACATGTATATATATAGATATGTATACACGTCTTCGAGGCTTGGTTTGCAAATAATGTATAGAAACGAGACGACGAGATCTCATTTACATAATTAATACTACGACGTTAACGAAAGCACGATAAAGGAGGAACGGAAGAGGTCGCCGCGCGGGGAGATGAAATCAGTCAGAGAGAGAGTGCAAAACGGGAAATTGTCGGGTATACATATATATACGTACGCGCCAACAATGACAGCGACGCTTGAACAAAGGAAAAGGTTTTGGCATTATTCTTGGCAAAGGATTCTTCTGTTGCATTAATTGTCATAGCTTTACGTATCTACATAATTTATATTATTTTATATATCAAATATTAATATGAAAAACATGCATCGTTTTATTTTTATTCAATCGAAAATTTATTTGAAACAAAAAATAAATAAATAAAAAAAATCTATTCATATTCATAATTTTTTTTTTTTTTTTTCTGTCGGAACAATATGATAATTAATTTTTTTAAATTTTTTATTTTCATATAATGCATGATTAAAAACCCACCACCAGGATTTGATAGCCGTTTGCTTATTCCACCCCGTTGCTCTCTCACCATCATCTCATTTTCCCCTTCACCCATACCATTCAAAAGTTGTACACGCGAATCGAAGGGTAAAATTGTGAAGACCGTGAATCATTGAGTGTTGCGCGCGTGCGTCTCTCATGTCACGGCGCTGTAAACTCAAGCGATGATGCGCCTTTGGGTCTTGTCACGCGGTGAATTAAGGGATGGCAAGTGAAAAAAGAGGGGTGTCACGATGAATTCACCAAGGCAAATGAAAGTTTGACGATGAAAAGGAGAAAGACACTGAGAATTTGCCAACATATATACCTATATATATTTAATTCGTTGCGCTTTGGGGGTGGCAATGCTAGTCGTTTTCGTGTTCCCCACTTCCTTACTATTTATACTCCAGCTTACCCTCCTCATCAACAGCGTTCATCTTTCCTATTAAAGTAGTAATTTAGCAGGAAATTAAGCCACGCATTCTAACTCTCTCTCTTGGGCGAATTGTAACGCCACTTGTTCGGTTCCTTGCGGTTCGTTTTCATTCCCCACGCTTATTCTCCCACTCACCCTCACTTCATCACTATCGCGTCATATATGTATACATATATATTTGTATAGAGTATACTTGTGAATATATACGTGAACACTTGCTCGTTACTCAATTCTTCACTTTTTGCGTCCTCTCTGTTTTGTCTCATTTTCATTCTCGCACACATAAAATACATACGAACTTTCTATCTCGTTTTACCGTCACATCATCTTATATATGTATACACATGAAGGAGGAAGAAAAGAGCGAGAAAGAGTGAGAAAATAAGGTGGTGGCGAGGACGATGAAATTGGTGGCTCCTTTTGTCTCAACCAGGCTTTTTGCATCATAAATTAACACTCTGCTTATTATTAGTTGTTAACATTTGAAAGTCTCAGGAGTTATTGCACGCACATTCTGTCTACCAATTTAATTTATTACTATACTATAAAGTCGTTTTTCTATACTTGTATAGTAAAAAATTTATTTCACAGTATATATTTTCCGGGGAAATTTTCGTTTTTATCTATTAAATTGACGAATAAAAAAAAAAAAAAAAAAAAAATAGACAAGTAAAATTTATATTATTTATTTTTAGGATAAATTGAAATGTTGATATTTTTTTTTCTGTGTAAAAATATATGGAATAATAAAATTTAATGGACTAAAATTATATATGTGAATTTTGTGCTCATATCCGATGTTTGACTGATTGTGTAAAATACTTCAGAAGGCTTTTTATGGGAGCGTGTGCATGCATTCACTGAGACAAAAGACAAAGGAACTCGCTCTCTCTTTCTATCTCTATTTCGCTTGAAAAAAAAAAAAAAAAAAAAAAAAAAAAAAAAAAAAAAAAAAAAGGGGTCCCATATATAGAGATGGAGTTTTGAACAGGATTCGGGCGGATGCACAGAGTGGGTTGATCCGCGTATGAAGGGCTGTCAAAAACCTAATGAGAGGTGTGACTGCACATGTTCGCAGAACACTACTCTGATTATTTAGATTTTTTTTTTTTTTCTCTTTGTGAGAATAAAAAATTCAATTGACGAAAATTATAAATAATTTTTATAATGATAATAATTCAATATTAATAAAAATCAATTAATTAAAAAATATAATTCAGGTGATAATTATTAATTTTTCATCGAAATTATTATTTTTTTTTTCTTCAACAAATAAATAATTTACGCATCGTCAATTATAAAAGAGTAGACAATTGGAAAAAAAAAAAAAAAAAAAAAAGAAAAAAAAATTGAATGCAGAACGCTCGTTAACCATAATGATTATGAAACATCAGTAGTATATACGTTAGTTATATGATATATGAATATCTATCTATATAATACGAGAATATACAATTTTTACGTATAAATACAATATACATATATGAATTTGATGGACGTGCCGAGCGAATCGTTTGGCTGATTGGTGGATTTATAAAATCGTATATATATAAAGTTCCCATTTTAAATCACAGCACGCTACACATCGTAGGGTGTACTAACGTATATATACATATGTGAGTGTGTACGTGTATATATAAAAGTAGAGAGACATTGACGCTGATGCACAAAGGTAAACGCATATATATGTGTGTATATGTATATATAAGGTTGGGATAAAGGAGGTGGATTTTGCCAGTGGTATAAGAGGGTGTGGGTTCCCCATAAAACAATGCTCCCACATCTGTCAGCCTCTTTTACTTCCTCCCCCTCTCATATCGCTCATAGCCACCCTTCGAGCCCCTAATTATAGCTACCACCCTCTTTACCCCACTATACACCCTTTTTCTATCCACCCAGTCGATTCCCCCTGTATTTTCTCACTCTCTCTTTCTCTTCGATCTGTCGCCGTAGAATGTTTGTATTATGCGTTTGGACCACTTGGGCACGCACGGACCACATTCAAGGAGACCATTATATCATACGCCCTTTAATTCTTGTTGAACAAGAACGAAAACGGTCAAGAAAACGAGTTAATAATTTTTTCCTGTGTGTAGAATTTACAAATTGCCAATGACATATGAAAAAAAAAAATTTACATTAAAATTTTAAGAAAAAAAAAAAAGAAAAATTAATAATAATAATAATAATAATAATAATAATAATATCAATAAAAGAGAAGAAAGGGAGTAATAAAGTCTGGGACTATCATTGGGGCTGTTGAAATATTAATGATGCCACTAGTTAGGGTACGATGGAGTAGTGATGATAATTATATAGGGGTGTTTAATTTCATTGTGATAAAAAGTAGAAGATAACGAGATACCAAACTTTATTCTCTTTTTAATATATATATATTTTTAAATGAGTCATACACTCATGCAGTTAAAATGCATGCAAAATTTTTCATATACAAATGTTTCGACCACGTGAAAGTTACGTGAACCGCGAAAATCAGTTTCATTATTGTAATTCAATCTGTTGAAGAATCAATAACTGTTCGATAGATCCAATTATTTCAACAATTTTTTACGTTGCTCATTAGTATCCTATCGAGGCAACTACGCGTTACGAATCTTCGCTCATATAACAATTTTTAAATCTATAACTGAAAAATTTCCAATTTATAGAAACACTAACGTGTTCACATATACACACGTATACGTATAAGCACGAGTTTCAGACAGCAATAATGATCCAATCACTCGACACATATTTAAATATCATTGTTCAATTATTATTTAATAATCAAAAAATATACAATGTCTAAGTGTGTTGAAATTAACAATTCATTTTTCTTCTATAAATTTTTTTTAGCAAATCATACCCTGTACTGTTGTCACATTCACAACTCGATGAAGAAAAACAAAACAAAAAAAAAAATATGTACGTGAGTGTATATATAATAGATATTCTAAACTGATATTACAGTTACCTAAATGAGTCAAGCCAGCGGGACCCCATTGCTATTCAAAACATAAAAACCATTTAAAAATGTAATACCTTTACAGGCAGGATGAAAACACGTCGAAAAAAAAAAAAACAAAAAACAAAAAAAAAATGAGAAAAAGCAAATACTGAAAAAAAAAAAAAAAAAATGAGCGGGTGATCCAACGTGTGACTGGTAAGTAAAATATACGACCCTGTGGAAAGCTTCGGTCAAATAATCGTGATTTATTGCTGCAAGAAATTTTGTCACGATCAAAAAAATAAAAAAATATTTATTCATTTTTTTTTTTTTATTTTTTATTTTTCAACAAATCAAATTATAAAAGTGTAAGAATATTGAAGTGTATGAGGTAATATTATTATTGTGAAAAATATAATCAAATAATACCCGTGAAAATCATCATTTAATTTTATTTACACGGATAAACCATTACAAAATTTTGCAGTTGAAATTATAAAAGTATTTCCCTCTCAATTGATTTTTCGTCAATACACGGGATATATGATAACGAATGTGTAAACATGGATGGACAAGATTTCATTCTGTTTGTATCATTCGCAGATATTAAATATATTTATATGTGTGTAAAAATATACATAAATACATGTATATATATTTGCCCATATATAATGATTGGTGGACAGAGTTTGATATTGACCAGAGCGTTAATGGACTGTAATTATGTAAGCTCAAATATTGCTTCAATTAAACATTGTTGCGGTAGAAAGCTACCAATATTTACCTTGTACATTGTGGACATGGTATTCAGTGCGTGTAATTAGTCCAATGTGCACATATATAAACGAATTATCCTCGATTGACACTTAATTTTACTTTTCACCAATTTTCTCTCTCCTACCGCTCGTCAACAAACAAAACTATAAATTATCCAAATTCACTATCCTCAAACATGCATTTTATTATTTTATTATGCATCAATATAAATAAAATAATAATTTTAGTAATATTATTATTTATCAGGATGAATGAACTTACAGGTGAGGATGACAAGACACGAGTTATTTTTAAATACGAAACGTTTGAGAAAGACAACCGAATAAGAGCTCATACTCTGTGTACACGTCTGTGTGAATTATATATGCACTTGTACTCTCGAGTAAGGTGGTACCAACTGTAATTAGTGCGAACGTATCGTAATTAGAGAAAATACCATGTTTAATTGCTAATTGAGTTTCTGGCCGATGCGAGAGATCTAATTTTAATCACCTAATTACGTGACTACAGGCTGCAGGCTCCGGACAGCCGCCAACCCTCGGGAACAGGGCGCACGACTGTAAAATCGTCGAGTGCTGCGGGTTTCCCGCCAGTTGGCTGAGTAACGTACAGATGAAAAGTGGAAAGGGGGGCTGGTTATACATATAAGGACTAGTTGATTTGTCAGAATGAAAATACTTGATAAAATACAACCGTAATTATTTCCAATTGTACATATTTTTTTTTTTTTTCTCTGATATTGCAGTATTTTGTCTTTTTATAATATATAAAATTAATTTTCAGAAGTACATCATCATTAAATATATATTTCGTGGATATTTGAAGAGCTACAAGCGTAAATACAATTTGAAATTACATGTCAGAACATTTATGCGAATGAGAAATATATTTATATAAAATATATCACGCTCAACTCACTCTCTATTACCCTCTCTTCCTACCTTACACTTCTCACTCCATAATTCAAAATACTGATTACAAATTTCATGTAAACGCCAATCTAATATACTCATATATAAACAGAGTATATCCAATTTTCGAATCACTTTGAAAATATATAAATATCGTAACTATCCACGCTAATCTTATTCTATGTACAATGAAGCCGTTGAAGCAAAAAATAAATTTTCAATATTTTTCCATGCAAAAAGCTGTATTTATTGTAAATCATGATTACGTACGGTATAAATTATTCATGATATTTTGCAACTGTGCAAAGTGTATTATATGCGGTTAAAAAAAAATTGCCAACGAAATAATGTGGAAAAAAAAATTAAAGAAAAAAAAAAAAACAAAAAAAAAACAGAAATGAAGAAATAAATAGAAAAGTAAGAAAAAAGTCATTCGCCTTATTGTATAGTAGTGAGACTCTGACTCAAAGGCTTAGCTTTGTACTAGAGCGACAGGAAAAAAGTATAGGGGGTGGGTATGACGAAGGTTATAACTATCCCGCGTGTACAATTCCCACATACACACACATACATATATATATATATGTGCTATATAGCTGTTCCAAAGAAGTAAAGGACAGAAATACACCTTTAGCTTTACCTCGTTCATTTTTATCCCCTAAAGCAATTTTAGCATTGTTTTAAAATAGTACTTAACAGGGTCATTGTATTATGCATGCGGCCCCTCTCTAGTCGAGAGGCAACGCTGTGTGAGAACACTTGATTTCTCGCGCACGTGAGTCTCGCTCTATTGTTAACAGAGCGCAGAAGGGCGGACTCCTACTTACTACTACTACTACTACTACTACTACTACTACCACCACTACTACTAGTATTTTTCTATACTAAAATATATGTCCGAGATTTTTAACAGGGTCTACATTTTCCCCCTTTTTTAAATGATTTTACATGATTAAATGTAAGAGCGGAAGTTGAATTATTATTATCATTATTATTATTATTAATATTTTTTTTTTTTTTTTTTTTTTTTATGGATAAAACAAAAATATTCTTTGGAACGGCATATTTTTTATTTCATATGTACACTGTCCAATTTAAAATGTAGCATCAAACATATAACCTATATAAATATATAAATCATTAACAAAAGACTGGGAAGAAAGAAGATAAAAAATGAATAAATAAAATAATGGAAAAAAAATTGCTGTGAGCGATGCCTGCGGTCGCACACCTAAGAATCCACTTGAAAGATAAAGCTTCATGTGCATATACTTATCATGTATACGTAAATACATATATGTATATATATTTCTTGTTCGTTTATTGTTCTGTACATATGAAGAGCTGACAAAATATTGTCACGTGTGTTTAATAAAATGAGAGCAGAATTTTTTTTTAATTATATTTTTTCAATGAAATAAAATATTATTTTGACAATTGATAAAATATAATTTGTATTGATGAATATTATTGAAAAAATTATTTTGTAATAGAAATTCACTTGAAATATTGTAAATGACTATTTCAAGTAATTTTCCAACGAGATAATAGAAAGAATATCTCGTTACCGCATGATTATATTGGATTTTCAAATCCCCAATTTTCTCTTTCTCTCTGATTATTTTTTCTTTTTTGATTTTTCGTCTTCGTCTTCTTTTTTTTTTCTTGTTGTCTTTTTTTTTTTTTTTTTTTTTCATCAAACTATATACATACACATACACACGCGACAATTCCAAAGCAACGACGTTAAGTACCGGCGTGGTCGTGAGGGTGCGCATGGCCAAAGGCACTGGAACGACTCTCTCATGTTCATTGTTCACAGTCAATCCCCCCTTTATGTTTTTTCCTCTCACTCTTGGTCGCTATCTCTACTACGCTCAACCCCTCATCATCATCGCATGTACACACTGAATATATCTTTTTCTTTCTCTTTTTCTCCCTTTCTCTCGACTCGTCTTGTGTCGACTCAGTGACTTGGAGAGGGTCTCATTTTCATTAAGAATTAAAGTTGATGGCCAAGTAGATAAAATAAAATATATATAATAATAATAATAATAATAATAATAATAATCACTAGCCTTTTCTATTCAATGTAAACTCTCGATTTTCCCCACCAATTATTTCGTCGTTTGTACATGTAAAAAATTTTTTTTTGCAATCTCCTGGTTAAATTACTCTTCTCACGAATTTTCATCCCACGATATTTTTTCGAAAAATATTCAATTACGACAATTTAATTAATTGAATATTTTATATTATACTTGTAAATTTATACATAATTGTAATAAATATTTTCATACTTATATATTATATATTGCCACATGGGATTGAAAATAATTATAATCACAATTATATTGATTAATTAATTAATCATCAATCACACCATTACTGAAATTAATGTGAACTAAATATATATAGTATAGTAGTTATTATACACTATATGGTATCATCAATATTTCATTACATTTTGATATCTAGTCAATTTGATGATTACTATGGGGTAGGCAAATAGTTGATATGCTCTTTAAACGTGCAAATTATATTTACAATTAATTATTAATATCGTGTAAAAATTATATCTGAGAAAATAAACGAATATATTTGTATTGTATATATACGTGTGTTGCAAATGAGAGAGAAATTTGATAAATATACCGATATAGTTGAGTGTACGGTTGATAATGCGTACAAGTGTTAAGATATATGAGTTATGTTTCCGTTTACTATGTATTTACCATTGCCAATGCATTTTACCGTTAAATTGTCCCAAACACCAAACAACATTAATTATAATATGAATGATCAAATCTGCTTTATCTCGTTTTACTCTCTCCCTCTCTCTCTCTCTCTCTCTCTCGCCACCTCTTCTTCAATGTATTCATATGCATAAATTCATTGAAAATTTAATTTTCATAATAAGAATTTTATAATGTTCATACACAATATAATACATAATGTAATAATATGCTTGTTATTGAAAAAAAAAAAAAAAAAAAAAACATTATCTATTCGTCAATTTATATATTATTAAACTTAATAAGTGTATACAAAATTATTTTATTCTGAATGTCATAGTCAATTGTAATGTGTATATTTAAATATATATATATACAATGAAAGACGGATGAATGTTACACGTTTAATAAGCCATATATATACGATTGTCTGTTAGATTTGTTGTACAAGATTATATACGGCTATTTTGTGCCACTTGTACTTATTAGGGGTGATATCCATTGAGATATGAGAGATACAACGACTATTATGAGTGTGACCATATGAATCTACAATCTCTTGAATGCCACCATTTACCATTAAGTATATTATCATTATCCTATCATTACTATATTTACTCTTGCGCACCAGTTATATCCAAAGGCCCGCGCAAGTGTCAACTCGCATGAAACTTCTTCGTGTATGGATGCGTCCGAGTTATTCACCAAAGTGGACCATCATTACTATATTATTCCATTTGATTTTTATACTATAAAATATTATTGGCGCTTCACGTCTCACCAATAAAATTATCTCATTTTATTTCGTTGTATTTAAATAAATTATTTATTATTATTATAATATTAATTCAATATAAATCAGAATAATTATTGAATACAAGTTATTTCAAAATATAGACATATATACACATATACACGATATGTAAGATGGAAAAAAAAAAAAAAAATAATAATTTCCTGTTTAATTCACTACCCTTTGCCTATTTAATCACGAGGGGACAATACATATGTATTGCTCAGACCCTCTCATTTATATACAATTTCAAATACCTTGGGGTTGTACAAGTCGTCGGAATGGCACGTAGAAAAAAAAATATATATATAATACAAAATAATAATTCAATAATCTTGGCAAATTTTTATATCACGCTCGTGCGATTTAATTAAATGTCAAAATAGATTTTATTATTTACAATCACAACTGCGCAACCCGAGTTCGAATGTTGACTAGAGATTTTAATCCAAACCCGCTACACTTGTGTATATATGCATGTGTGGTTGGAGTATTTGTAAATTCAGTATGAAGAAATGAAAGGAGAAAGAGGACATGTTGTGGTAACTGGCGTTGCACATCGTATACATAAAACAATAAATAGATGTGGTTGATTTTCAACGAGTTCACATTGTGTCGACAAATGGAAACTTTCGATTAAATATTTTGTACTTTTATTTTTTTTTATTATTTTTTTTTTTTTCCCTTCAATTTTTTATCGTTGTATCATGAAAAATTATTTTACATTATATATACAATATTGAAATGCCCGAGTAATAAAATTGAGAAAGGTGAGTGTACGTAGGAAAATATTTTTATATATGCATCAGGGAAAAAAGCTATTTATTGTAAAAAAAAAAATTTCTTTTTTTTTTCCATGAAACTTATGATTATTTATTAGATTGTCGACGCTTTTTGGTCTTTCTCTCTTCCATTTATTTATTCATTATTATTATTATTATCATTATTATTATTATTATTTTTTTTTTTTGTTCTCCCTATATATACATTGATGAGAGAGTCTCCACACTATTCCCGGCGCTATTGACGTGCAACCAGATCGAAAAATCGAATGTTGGGCGTCGCCATTTCTGATTGAATCCAAGCTTGAAGCTTATATTTTGTCATTCATCGGCGCCGTTGGGATATAACGCTCGAAAATAATAATAATAAAAAAAATTAAAAAAATAAAAAAATGCACGATCGACACACAGGAGTGAGAGTAGCAACCAAGAGAATCAGTTGCCTCTTCATGGTCGTGTGCATGTATGTATATTATCTATGCGTGTGTATATATATATACGTGGGCTATTTGCCAACGTAAATTTGGAAATCCAAATTTTTTTAAAGGCTCTTTTCCACATTCGCTTCACTTCTACATCGATGCATTCACATATCTCATTCACATACATCCAAAACTCGACATCACATGTGTGTATTCAGTGTTGGATATTAAAATTTTAAAAGTAAAATCTATTTATTAGCAATTCTTTTTTTTTTAATTTTTTTAATTTTTTATTTTTTTGATACCTAGGATAATATGAAGTAAAAATCAATTAAATGGATTTTTTTTTTTTCATACATCAAGTAAATATTGACTTGTACACAAAAAGTGAAAAATTTCATGTATTATATATACCATCAAAAATTTTAAAAGCACCGTAACGTATTCATATATGTATGTATAATGAAGTTTTACACTGTATAAAGATAAAAATGTAAATAATGGAAAATGAAAAAAAATAAAAAAAAATAAAAAAATTAATTAAATAAACTCTCAAAGAATGTGATGTCAAAAGCATTCCATGTCATTGAATAATTGTAAAATTAAAAAGTATGTGAAAATCGTCACTTCCACAAATATAAATATAAATATATTATATCATATATATATATATATAAGTGAGAAAAAAGTATTGCTCGCCAAGCGACGAGAACGCGAAATTCGTGATATAGAGAATAGCGATAGAAAGCGTGAGTGCGTACATGGAAAACGTGTGTTCATGAAATATACGTGTAAATATATGAAAACGGGGTTATTTTGTGAATATACAACGCGATTTTTATTATTTTATTTATCTTTATCTTTTTTTTTTTTTTTTTTTTTTTTTTTTAACCAAAATACGTTTTATCATAGAGTACTTTGTTCACGAGACATCACAATTTTTTAGTTTTTCCCTCCCTCTTTACTCTGCCAAATAAATGTGTTCCACTAAAAAATAATATTTAACGTTAAAATTTATAATACGTGTGTGAATTGTAAACAAGTATATATTTACTCTGTGTTCATCCATAACAATTTATATATACAACAGTTAAATATAATTTTTTCACTGATGAAAAAAAAAAAATTTTTGACACTTGAATTCTTAAAAAAAAAAAAACGAAAAAATGTATATATATATATATATATATATATCGTTTGAATTTTTTTCTCATCATATTTTTCCTTCAATTTATAAATATAATTTTATATAGAGACATGGCATGTTCATTTTATGTAATTTCACTTAACAATATTCATTTACATTGCATTCAAATGCAACATAACTTTACATAGATATATAAATATATACACAGTTGATGTTTATATACGCACGTGAATTCCATTTGCAAGACGACTGATACATATTTATGTATATATATGTAGAAAATGTTGAAGTTTGTGGCCTGCGTATATGTGCATACATACATATATTTTAACGTGCATGAATATATTTAGGTATGGGCTTGGTTGGATACTATATAAACTTGATATATACACACACTGGCTACTTGAAGACATCCATGAGATGTATATATATGAAGAAACAAAAAAAAACATGAAAAATAAGATAGAAAAAGAGAGAGAGAGAGAGAGAGAAAGAAATGATGGCATATAAAAATATATATTGGGTTCGAGCATTGAATTTTTCATTTGCCCATCGTAACGGTCAACATTTAAATGAGGCGATTTTGATCGATATTACATTAGAATATCACGTGGTTTTAGAATCCGATTATATATACGTTAAAGTGAAAGAGCAATGTTAAATTTGTGTGTGTGTGTGTGTGTGTGTGTGTGTGTATATATATACACATATATAAGGGGTATTGAGTTATATTCTATATGTATATGAAGAGATGGGAAATGAGACGTTTGCGATGGAAAATTTTCGAGGGAGATTTTGCGTGGATATAATGGGCACAAGAAGTAGGGACATTTATATAAGGGTGAGTATTACGTTTTGTCTCCTTCTCTCCTCTATTTTCCCCTCTTTCTCATTCATCCTCTCTTCTTATACTCATGATACGTGGGTAGATGGGTCTCGACTGGGTTTATGGGGTGTCGAGTAATGCTTCCTTTTCTCGTATCCTGCTGCGAATGACCAAACTCTATTCACCATCACCCATTTCATATTTGAAAATATTCGACGAAAATGAAATAGAGCAAAGGATTGGAAAATAAAGAAGGAAGACAAAAACTTGAATGATTTTCATCCATTATATCAAATTCTTCATGTATATGTTGTGAGTGTGTGTATATAAATATATTTAAATATATTTAAATGTATTATATTTATATGATTGATTAAAATTTTTCCATTATTCATCACTGATAATTTATTTTTGAAATAAACTTTTTTTTTTATTTATTCATTCGCTACTCCAATAAAAATAATATCTTCATCAAAGTAGAATAATTAAACTTTCAATATGCTGAGTAAAAATTTTCAGAACAAAGGGATCAATAAATAAATATGTATATATATATGTATCTGTATAGATAAAGTTAGTTTCATAGAACACTAACGACTTTTTACCAAATATCGTTGGCAAACATCAGCACGTCGTGACAAAAAAAAAAAAAAAATATGACCCAGGGTAGTCCGTTGATCCTGGTGACAATTCTCACACACTGTACATTTGTTTTTTTTTTTTTTTTTTCTTTTTTTTACTAGCAAAATCGATTCAACACAATGCGAAAATTGTCAGCGACTCTCGTATAGCAATCCTCCTCTCTCTTCCCCTTTTCCTCTCTCTTCCTCTCTCTTTCTCTCATTGGCCTTTTTATGGAAGCAGTACGTCAATTGTAGTTTTTCTCGTGCAGAGTAACGAGCAAAGGTACACCTAGTTAACGTTACTTAGTTGATTACCATTCCAATCGACGCGAATGGCCTCGCAATCAGCATGGTAGAGTTGGATTGACAACAGTGTATATGCATCCAATGGTATTTTATTATTCAATAACACATTAACGTTTTATGTGACAAAAATTATTATATATTTAAGTGTCTCCCGAAATATTTAATATTTAATTTTATGAATAATTTTCAATATAAATCTTAAATTAAAACTATTAAATTATTTATTTAAATGCCGGTAATACAAATAAATTAACAGTACATATTCAATATTACGAATGTATTGAACGATTGTTATTCAACATATTATTCAATAAAATTATTGAACAGATGAATTAGAAAAAAATACTTTGGGTAACATGGAATACTCTTACATACATCTTATATATATATATATAAATTTTTTTTTTTCTTATCAAAAAACGAACTACTGTAATATAAACGATGCGAAATACATTGAAGCGCAATAATTTGACGAATCTCATACCTTCCACTTGGCTGAAGATTCGTTTCCCCAATATTCAAGATGACCAACGGACGAACCGGATGGTGACAGTGCCGCTTCGTCGCCGCCTCAAGCCATATTAGATCGAGAAGTTTCATATTGCAATGCACACATGTACATTCATACATGTATATATTCATATAGAGCTACCATCTCGATGAACATCTTATATTAGGAATATAAACGTTGAGTGATTTACGCTTCCGTTCATCTTGTATTAAATAGTCAGTTATACGCTTGGATAAATACAGTCATCATCATTCAATCATAGACACAATACTTTTATTATTCATCTTTTTCGGATTTTTTTTTTTTTCTTTTTTTTTCTTATTCATTAAAATATAAAGGAAAATGTGCGTGTCTACCAGTGGTTTTAAATTCCTTTCAAGTTTGTTATAGGTGCACGCGTGCTCACTATATTTGCACGCTTAAATTTAAAATAAAATACAATAAAATCGGATAAAAAAAAAAAAAAATAGATACAAAAAACAACAAAAAAAAATGACGAAAGCAACAAAAAAAATCATTTGCACGGTAATTCGAAGCCTGGATTTTAGTCGATAAAAGGATGCACACACGCCGCCGCAGTGCATATACAGAGAGAAGAAACAAATGAACAAATTCGCGTTTCAGAATAATGCCCTGGCAATCCCATCTACCTGGGATACCTCCTGCCACCCCCCTTCGCCCTCTTTTCGACCCCTTTCACCCTCTCTCGTTGTCCCATCGCCCCACGCGTGTCGCGACGTACTCCCTCCCTTTTGTCCTCGACCAACGTCACTACGACCACCCCCTACGTGTCCCCTTTCCCGTCACCTTCATCTCCACATATATACTCGGCAACCCCTCAACCCTTCTTTATTTTTTTATTATTATTATTATTATTACTATTATTATTTTTTTTTTTTTTCATTCTGTCCTATCAATTGATCAGGTTTCAAATTTCCGCGTCCATCCAAGCCGCGCCCACCCCTCCAATTCTCCTTTCGCTACTCTCGCGCGCGTTTTATCCGAAGGCCCGCCTGTCCCTCTCTGTTTAATTAAAAGGACACATTAAATTATTTTTTCAATTGAACCTCCTCTCAACCCCACTTCAGTCCCCTCCTATTGTTACTTGCAGACTGCTGATTCTATCCAATCTTGCAGTAGTCCAGTCTCTGTGTATTACTCTCCTTCTTTCGTGTGCTTTTTTTCCCCATTTACTTTCCACATATATATATTATATATATTACGTATGTGTCCACATCACCTCATGTGCAATCCCTAGTCACCCCCAACATGGTTTTATTTATCGAACAAAATTATTTTTCTTCATCAAATTAATATATATTTGAATATAGATATACAAGAAAAATATTATATGAAAAATAAAAAAAAGATAAATGGATATTTTTAAAAATATACGAAATTAAATGAAAATAAAATAGTAATAATGAAGCTAAAGTTGGTTTGTGACTATAATTTTTTTTCTTTTTTTTTTTTTGAACTTGGGATCTGCAGAAAGATAACTCTATAATAGCTGAGAAAATCACTTTGGTGTGGTAACTTTTGCAAAGCAGACTTTTCATTAAGATTACTGTATATATAATTAGGATGAGTGGGTGGTGGTGGTGGTGGTAGTAGTAGTGGGAGTGATGACGGTGGCATTGGTGGCAATAGAATAAAGAAGGTGAAGTGGTGAGGACAAGAGTATGAGTTTGGCTATTGTCCAAGCGTAGTCGTAGTGTAGAGTACTGCAGTGAACGAAAAGAGGGAGAGAGAGAGAGCGAGAGAAGCGATGCTGGCTGGCTAACCTTTATTTCTCCTCTTTTGTTTTATATGCATGTATATATACGTAGTTGGGCAAGGGCATCCGGTATACGACGACATCTCAACCGCGCGTGGCTACATCACTAATTCGGAAAAGCTAATTAAAACTTGACTCGTCTCCATCTACATGTATTCTATATATATGTATAAACGTATATTATTCTTTGAGTTATTCTTTTTGACGCGGTTTTTCTCTATTATCATTATTCACTACTTTCTCAGAGAATGTATAAAAAATTTAAGGAAAATTTCCCAACTTGAGAGTTCCACATGAACGGAAATATATATATATATTTTTTTTTTTTTCGAAATCTTGTAATTGTTGAATAAAAAAAAAAAATTTTTTTTTTTAATACAACTATAGGCTTCATTTTCCCGCAGGAATTGTGTTTGTATTCTACGGGATGTACGTCCTGGATCAATACTATTCGGAATTATCCAAACAAATTATCGATAGAGCAAAAAATAAAAATAAAAATGAAAAATTGGAGGAAAAAAAAAAAAAATGCGTGTACCAGGGCTTTTCTCTGTGTAAGTATATATATGTATATAATCGAGGGTGTGCTACATCACGCGTAGGGACGGTAGCGGGGAACGCATTAAAAAATAAAAAATAGCTGTACATTTTTCAGGCATTAACGTGTATGCATGTGGGTGTGAGTGGTTCACCGGTGCGAGAGGCGAGTATTGAGAGGGTGTACAAAAAAAAAAGGATGGGTTTTTATGTGCATTTATATAGATATATACGTTAGTGTGCCCGAGTAGTTGAGAGGGGAATATGGGACGATGTATACCTCCACACCAGCCTCCAAAACGTCCACGTATAGCAGGAGAGAAAAGAATATATATATATATATATATATTTGTATGTGCATGTCTCCAGCGATTCGTATTTGTTTCTGTTTCCCACTCCCTCTTCATCTCTCGCTTTGTATAAAGCCTCGGAAAGCCAATTCACAAGCGTATATAGTTCGTGTGTTTAGTGCAATTTTTCAAAATTAACTAATGTTTGACAGGCGAGCCATACACGACACCATGAGTTTACCTTCGCTGTATAGTTGCGCGTAGTTCGTTGATTTGTATAAACCCGAAAAAAATATTTTTTCATGTGTGTATATATATGTGAGTAATTGTATGTGTACATCCAGGATGTTGAGATTAATTTTTTTTTTTTTTTTTTTCTTTCTTTTTCTACACACAATAGATGGATATATGGAAAAAAATGGTCGTAATATTGGCTAAAGGATTTTTATTGGATAATAATATATTTTTGCCGTGTATTGTTGCGTAAAGTATTTTAAAAAATACTGGAATAAATATTAGGGTATAATTAAAATTTTCACAGTATCAGGACTTGATTATTATTGATAGAATGAAATAGTATTCACTGCTAATGAATAGAGGATGGTGGTTCACTTTTCGTCAAGCATTTTCGAGCATGACCAGGCTCAAAAAATTACATCGACTGGAGTTTATTTGTCCGGAAATGGCGGTGCCCTCGGGGAGATAAGAGGGGCGCTTGTGCTTGCACCATCATAGATATAGAGGTGTGTTGGGGTAGGAAAAAAAAGAGGGAGTGTTGTGTATAGGTTGAGTATATATGTGAGTGTGTAGAATAAAAAAAATGAAAAAAAAAAAATAAATAAATAAATAAATAAATAAAAGAAAAAAAAAAGTGGGAGATGCAGTGGGAGAAAGCGAGAGACATTGGTGCGGCAATATATGGATGGATGAGAGAAAAGAGAGAGAATGTAGGTAGCAACCCCAACACCCCCGGCCCACTGCTTGATGTATCGCGTATTATTTGTGTGTTGCGTTCGTTGCTGCAATGCGCGCTTTTTTTCGCTCCCACCGCCTATTATTTATTAGCACTAACGTGCAATTGTATTGATCTGCAATACACCACCCACCCAACGTACAATACCGCCCATTCAACCACCCACCCCTATTTTTTTTTCGCTCCCGAATACCTCACCCTCAATATATTGGGCCACCCCTCACCGCGTATTGCCACACAGACCACCCCCTTACTACTGCCCACTCTGCGATTTTTTTTTACACCCATTCGGAGAACGCATTCGGACTTTTGCCGGGAGATTGTAGTCACGCGCATGTATCGGTTTTGTCGACACGGGTTTCGGGTCGATCGAGCCTAAATAATTATCTGTCAACTCTTTTCTCATCATCATCATCATCATCATCATCATCATCATCCATACATCTTATTATACTTACTAACTATTTGTCATATGTCTATCTGCAATCTTAATTTATACTACAGAATAAATAATAATCAATGTATTTTGAGGAATGCCAAGTGATTGATGAAAATATCACACTCAAAGCTAACAATGATCTGGTGATTGAATTCATATCATCGCGATATTTATTTAAATATATATATATATAAATAATATAACGATATGAATTCACTGTATGGAAATACGTTAAATGCTCATGGGGTTATCAAACTAAATCCCGCACGTTCTCACGCTGACCATTGGTGGCACCTATTATACCGTCATCATAACGATATAACGCGGGGAATCAACAGGACAACGCAATACCACACATATACACACACTAACACATTTAGTCAGTGTCCCGCATGGTGTGATACAATAGCATTCAACAAACACACTTGCACACATTTATATGTTGTGTCATTGTATGTGTGTATGTATCCTTTATATCGTTGCAATGACCTTCACTAAATATAAATAAATATACTCTGACAAAATTTATATATACATATACAATAGATATATATATATAGAATATTTTGTATATGGATATATGTATATGTGTGTATTCCCTTTCACCATCCCTGCCCTGCAAATAAAAAGGGAGAGGTTAAAATTCTCTCTACAATACATTGCACATTTATGTACACTTGTGTATGTGCAATTCGTTGGAGACCGCGTGGGTTTCGGCATGCGTCGCGATTTGCGCGTTGATATAACCAAATGATTGAGTAAATGATTCCGCACAACGTTTCGCGAGTAATTGAGTGGTGCCAAACACCCACGTTGTTGACCATTGGCGCGATGACTGTTGGCGCGCGCGGGTACTCCACACTCACCACGTAGTAGTCACGAACATCGTGCAACAGACCGAGTCAATACATAAATATATACATGTTTCTATACATATATATAATGTCGTCAATTGTTTCACGATAATTTGTATATTTTTCTATTTTCAATTGATGCGAGTATTCATTCTATTATTCATTTCAAATTCTAATAATAATATTAATTATTAATTATGTAAACAGTGGATTTTTTTTTTTTTTTTTTTTTAATTGAAGACACTGAAGACAATTACATCAATTAATATTCTATACATGAATATTAATTGAAATTCATCAAAATAATCTTGATAAATAACAATAAAAATATTCATAAAATTCCAATTATTATTATTATTTTTTTTTTTTTTCAACGAAATAAATTATTAAATTTTATTTTTTCATAAAACATAAAAATATATATATATTTATCTATACTCAAATTATATTTATTTCCTAACACCATAAAGAAGAGACTAAAAGTTTGAAAACCGTTTATGTATATAATTGTGCTTTACCGGTCGTCAAAAAGCTCATGTGATGCTGTATATATATGTGTGTGTGTGTGTGTTAGTATCAATGAACATGCTGGGGAGTCATGATTTGGTGTGCGTGGCACGCGCGCCCCACGGCAATGACGAGTCATCCATGGTAGAACACTTCGATATCGCGCGTTCGTTGATCACCACTCTCGTGCCACGTCCATTCCATATATGTACACATAAGCACTGTATATGTGTTCATATATTGATACTGTTCGCACCTATACATGAATTCCCAAGCTCCATCAGTGGTTGCTTCATTGTATACATACACATTTATATATGTACTGTTTACGCTGGTATTGGTGGCGTCATGATTCCGGTTGCGCTTGTTTGCGTGCCGTTGCGGTTGGGTGTTGGCAAATTTGCGTGGCCACAGGGATATGTTTTCGTTTCCAATGATTTATACCACTAAAAGTGTTAGTCCATATATGTGAGGGCGTGTTTGTATTTATGTAGAATGAGAGTATATTGCATGACACGATGCGTGCTCCCAAATGCTATTTAACGCGGTACACATTGAAAATTGTTGATATTGTTTTTATTCATATGTGTATGTGTGAGTATATGTATGAGTATCGATGACTGTTTGCATCAATTTTTTTTTTTTTTTTTGTATTTTCAAGTGTGTGATGATATTCCCTATATGATGTATACGTAAAAATAAATGATAATTTTCGCGTACTATTTAATTATAAATATTTATTGATTAATTTATATATATATATATATATATATGAACAATTAAATTATTTATATATTACATCGAGTCAATTTACGGCTGGCCAATTTTTCCATTATTAATTCAATTTAATGACTGTTAATATCAGTGAGGTAAAAATTATTAATCAATTTTAGTTGAGGTCTGTAATTACTAAATGTATTGTGTAAATTGATGACGCTATCGGGCAATTATTTACTGGACAATTATATGATTAAAGTCATATGAATAATAATAGCTAAGAAAAAAATTTTAAATTATAAATAATAAAATTTAATAAAATCGAAAAATTATTTGACGTATTATTCAATAATTTTCTTATTTTTATATCAACATTATAAATTATTGTATTGCTCAAATCCAAGTGAACAATATGTTGAATAGATGTTACACGGACGAAAAAACATTTTAAAGCCAATAAAATATATCCGGTTACATACAGAAAGTGTAGAGAAAATAAAATAAAAAATAAAATCAACGGCAAGATAAAATGAAAAAAATAAATAAATAAATAAATAAAAACGTTAAATTGAATTTGAACTGGTATAGAAATAGGGTTTGTAATTTTAAAAACAATGGACGCAAAAGTACAATGAGGTTAAATGAGATAGGGGGATAATGATATATATGTATATGTCGGGATGTGAAAGAGGTAGGATTGAGAGAAAATAAAGTAGGGATGAAATCCTATATTGAACAAAGGGAAAGGAGAATATAGTTGGTCAGACAGTTTCTAGTGATAAACTCAAACGATCGACGTGCTCAATCACACACTACTTCCAATGGATCATTTGTCTGACCCAATGCATTCTACATCTACTAGGTGAATAAATTTAATTGTTTGAGAAAAGAAAAAAAAAAAAAGTATATAGATTATATAATTTTTGAGTATGTACGTGTATGTACGTGTGTGATAAAATATAAATGAACGAATGAATGAATGAATAAATTTAAAAATATGATAAAGTAAGTTGGTTTGTACTCATCACTAGTGACTCCTATCGATTGTTGGTCTAATTGTGTTACTGTGAATGTCCGATTCACCCTTCGGACCTCGGACGCTACGAGAGACAAGCCAAAATACAACTGCCGTGAATTGTGTATGTGTCCATGTGTGATGAATAAAAAGAATGGTTTGCATATTTTTTTTAACGTCGACAGGGAAAACCTAGAAATTCATGTACCATTTGTGTGAATACAGAATGCATCAACGACTAAATGATTTATCTTTGTAGAATTTATATTACTCTATTTAATTTATTTCCTTTTATTTATTTATTCATTTATTTATTATTATTTATTTATTTTATTTTATTTTATTTTGATGTGAAGTTTATGAGTAAGTTGGTTAAGTACTCATGTCCATGTGCACGTATTATAAATTTTAATTGATTCAACTGTAACAATATTGATAATTAAAATTTTACTTCATTATATAAAGTATTGCGCAATGTGATATTATTCAAATAATTTATATACACTTTATTCACAAATATATAATAAATGATTATGTATTACACAAAATCGTCCGACCTAAATGAAATTGATGAAAAAAAAAAAAATATATAAAAATAATAATAATAATACAACCATTTTTTTTTCTCATAATTTTTCATCATTCATAAATAAACATCAAGATTTGTATATTAATTACATAAAAAATTCATAATTTTTTTTAGAAGAAAAATGTCACACATTTTCACGTACGAGGAGCATACGTCATGAAGTGACTCAACCCAAAAGTAAATTATACATCGAGACGGTGTGATATAATAAAGTACTCCATATGTATGAGAGAAAGAGGAAGAATGAAAGGAAAAGTGAGTTGTAGATGCGGAGATAAAGATAGTTGGGTTACTTGATGGGTCGCGCATGCACACATATCCCTGTGTAGAGGTATAATATTCCTATTTGAATATACGCTCGCAGACTTATCATATCACGGTCTCCTTTCTGCTCAACTCCTTCATCTTATTCGTCTTGCTTGCTGCATTTTAATTAATTTAAAAGAAGAAGAAAACAATTAATACGGACTCAAGATATATTCAAAAAGCAAGAAGAAAAAAATGAAGAAGAAAAAAAAATGTGAATATATGGATAAAGAAATATATAAAGTGTGAAAATTCTAAATGCAACAGCAACAAACAACGATGCATCATGAAAAACTTTGCGAGTGCCACACGTTATATACAGATTCATACAGACAATTATTGTGCGGGTGGCTTAGTTACGCGTGGAATACCCCACACAGATATACCGAGGAACGAGGGTAGAATTATATTGGTAGTGGGGTAAGGGTGGGGTGATAGGAGTAGAAATGAGTAAGGGGTTACCGAGGCAAACTGACGAAGAGAAGTGGATGATAGTGGATAGTGAAGGAGGGTAGAGAAGAGCAGAGGAGAGTATCAGAGGATGGTGGTGAGGGGTTGAAGCATCAAAAGCAATGTTTGGTGGCGCTATAATGAAATGAATTTATGCAGAGCCGTAATGCCTGAATATTTAGCGACCCTCTTCTGGTTCTGTTCGTGGCCTGGCCAGGCCATCACCAAGGGTCGTCGCGACTATACTGCGTTCGCAGTAAATTTACGAAAACCCAGACGCCAAGTGATGGTGGTGGTGGTGGTGGAAATTCGGAGTGGGAGATAATACATAAATGCACGGAATGGTCAAACACATATGTGTCTATATTGTTGCCGAATTTTATGGTAACGAGAAAAAACAAAGAAAAACAAACAAATAAATAAATAAAGTAATAACAATACAAAGGCTTGTGTATATGTGTGTTTGCAATGATACATTTTATTGAATTTGTCTTTGTTTATTATTATTATTTATACTTAAAAAAAAAAAATTTTGAAAAAAAAAATTCTAATTTAATAAAAAAAACATGAAAATTAATACTCTATACGCTCTTGAGCATTATGAACTTCTAAATTATTGACGTCGGAGAATTCATACTGTGCGATTATCGGTCTCACAAGTGATTTATTCTGTCTATCCATCACTATCTATGTATACCTTCATATATATCCATAGTTTCGCAGTTATTTCTTAATGAGTTTCATAGTTTAATTTATGCCGTCGATCGGTCCACACATACACAAATAATCACAAATTCAAGCTTAAATATTGAATGAAAATAAATTTTAAAAATTGAAAAAACAAATAAATCATCGTCTGTATTTTATTGGATGAAAATTTTTTAGCACACAAAGCTATTAATTTAATTATTGCCCAGTATTATTGCACAATCAATATAACTGGAATGGGTTTCTTATTCATCTCTCATAAGACGATGTGGTGAGAATCTTCATAACGATACGATCTTCTTCGCATATTTCCATGTAATTGTTCATCATCTTCGTATATATGTGCACATGTATGTGTACATATATTAATACCTAAGATGCACGCGAGAACCCGAAATATTTTAATCATGGCTAATTGGCGAGTAATAATGGAGTTCCAAGCTCCCAAGGGCTCGCAAACACAGAACGGATAAGGGGATGGGTATACTCATACACACAGAGCTTGGCAATGGGTCGCGAAGCTCTTTCGCATTCTCACCGGAAGCGGTCATAAATGAGGAGTTGTTCACGAGGTACCAAAGTTTTACCGAGAAAAAAATATATATTAAGAAAAAATATAGATATACGAATGAAGTTTAATCTATTGATAATTTTTTTTTTTTTTTCTATTATTCCTTCATTACTATTTCAGCTATAATCAAAAAAAAAAAAAAAAAAAAAAAAAGAAAAGCCTGCTGTATCATTTGAACTATGAATATTCAAGAAATGAAATAAAATATTTTGATTATTTATTCAATAATATTTCATTGAAATAGTTAAATTATATTCGCAACTTTATCATTGCATACATAAATCATTTTACAGATAACATACCTGAGCTTTCTTATACACTTACACGACAGCAACTTCCTCCCTTTATAATTTTACAAACGGAATTATGACGGATTTAAATAGCCCACTTTATACAATACTCTTTATATATATATATATATATTGTTTCTGAATAATATTTCAATAACTCAACAACTATTAGTTTATAATCAACACGTCCAGTTTATCCAATTTTCCCACCGTGCATGAATATATATTCATCGTGGTGTTACTTGTACAATGCTTTTCGCATCGAGTAGACGATCTAGGAGAGGGTGGTGAAAGCAGAAAAAAAAAAAAAAAAAAAAAAAAGAGAGAGGGTTGTATGTGATGATGCACGCCCCTTTCTTTTGAATATTACTATGTCTAAGCGTGGAGAAACATGCAAGCGGCATCAAAGAACCCTCGTATTATCTACTTATCGTATTATATTCCCGCCTTGGAGTGGTTCATTTTTTTTTTCTTCTTCCTTTTCTCCAGAATATCATTAAGAAATAATTTTTTTTTTTTTTTTTTCTTATAAATACAACTTCAAATAAATTAACATTGGACAAAAACTTTTAATTATAAATAATAAATTCATCGATATATGTAAAACTTTGATAGGGCTTTGTTGTAGGAGGGTAGAAAAAAAAAACACAGTTGGTTCGATCGTTGGAATCGTAGCGTAGTTTGTAATGAAAGGTGAACAGAATTGGACCCCCTAGTGCCAAAGCACCAAGTGAATATAATTAGAGGATTGAGGGGGCGATTGGGCGAATGCAAAGAGGAGTGAGAGGAGTGAGAGGAGTGAGAGGAACGAGAAGTAAAATGGAGATTGACGAGAGGGGGAGAGATAAAAGTAGGAGAGGTTACAGTGATGGGAGTCGCGAATGAGTACAACGATAGCGCGAACATTCACAATGATGGGATGAGGATGACGTAATCAAAGGGTGGACCAACGTATATATAATGTTGACTGTGGATAAAGGGACTTTGGGGGAAGGGATAAAAGGTTGAGGGGGCCCGTGGAATGGGATGAATTGCTGGGTGGATGAGGGGGAGATGTGAGTGTACGATCCTAGTGAATATAGCTCACCACGGGGTACAACTGTACACAGAGAGAATGGCACAAAAAGGATGAGTGGCAAGGGAAAATACTGAGAGAGAGAGAGAGAGAGGGAGGAAGAGAGAAAGAGAGAGACGTGAGGTTGGAGGCGTCTCTCGCAAATTATCATTCGGATGGCGAGTGAAGGTCTGACTGAACTGGACTAGCAACAACTTGATACTGTCGTCCACCAGCATCAGTCCAGACCCTGTAGTTTTGTCATTAGTTCAATAGCATCCGCGTGCACTCTATGCAATGGAGTATGTGTGTGTGTAGATACATATATGTATAGACGACGACATTGAGGATGCTTGGGATGTTGGATTATTGGCTAGGATTGGGTGCAATGGAACGGCACTTGAATGCAAATGGTTTTGAAATTCCATTCGTACTGTGCCGTTGAGTTAATTTTGTAGCGATTGTACGAACATCGACGGATATACGGCACAACAACGATCTATCGTATTGATGTGGAAACCATACGACACAAAAACCAAAGTATCGCGAGTGCTACAAGATCCATCTGTACTTTATCTTTACAAATATTAAGAGATTATCGTGTTGAATGTATTTATATTGGCCAATTGCCATTCAATGAAAATTTATAATGCACTATCAACATATCAACGCTACATAACATTCATCTTCGGTGTTCTAAAAATCTCAAACATAAATTATTTTTTAAAATATTTGTAGGTCACATTATTGGATAAAATAACGATTTATTAGCACCAGAAAAACAAAAATATTCATCTATTTTTTTTATTACGAATAAATAAAGATATATAAATTCAGATATGTATTTAAAAGTTATTTATAGTGGTAAAAATTCGTGTTTGTCAGGCATTTTGATATAGAAAAGAGAGAGAGAGAGAGAGAAAGAGAGAAAGGTGAATGAAGATAAAAGAGGATCTGCTAGCGAATGTGAGAAACGATATTCCTACGTATCATTCGTTACACTTTGGCATATATTATTTATAAACCATATCCGTATATCTCTTCATATTCATGCACTTTTGCGCTCACATTTCGTCTGTACACACATATACACTCGTAATTTTGTATATTTATATATATATATATATATATATGTATGTGTGTCGTGCAGCAAAGGTATTGACTGTAATAAGCGATGGCGCCTGCATAATTACCGTGGGGGCGTCGCGACGTCGTTTGGCCAACAATAATCCATCGCAGTTATACGTGTTTATATACATATGTATATATACATTACGTGTTTATATATATACATATATAAAGTTACGTAATACTTTTTCATGCCGCTAGCAAACCGACGTGAAAATTATAACGATAAATTTATCTCTTAAATTCACATGGCCCCGAGTATATTTTTGCTACACACAGTGATATACATTTGCCATCCGTACATATAAACATAGCACTGAGACAAAAAAAAAAATATATATATATATATGTATCTATGTATATGTATAATGTACACTTGAGATAGAAAAATGGGTGCAAATGTTCACGGGAACGATTTCAAATATTGCGAAAGACAGTGAGAATACCATTAAAATTCCATTATGATCAACTTCCGAATTGCACCGTATGCACACCGCTACCCGCTTATATATAATATACATATATATTTATATATATATGTATACACATTGGCTATTATGCATATAGTGATACAGGAAGAGATAGAGAGAGCCCAAAAGCGTTACACACAACGAGACGACGTATCATCCGTTTGCCTTTCTCGATGAAATTGGATCCGTTCGGCTGAAGGTGAAATTTATGTGCATCAATTTTGGCGCTCGCAAGCGCGCGCATCGACGACGGCAAACGAGGGAAAAAATAATGAAAAAAAAAAAAAAAAAAAAAAAAAAAAAAAAGTAAATAAAATAAAAATCAAAAAAGAAAAAAGAATGAAAAAATACAAAAATATTCAAGAGCATAATTTTAAAGCCCGGGCGATGCGATTTTTTTTTTTACTCCGTCATTTTCGACGATATCCAATCGCGCAATGCCCTGGCATCGGTGAAAAGAGGGGCCACCACCGCACCGCCACTGCCACCACCGACGCACGTATATGCATTTCCCAATATATATACGAGCGTGATTTTTTTTTTTTTTTTTTTTTTTTTATCCAAAGCGATGCAAATATTGAATGCTTTTTTCTAATTCAAGAATTCAATCAACGAGCTTTTAAAAAAATCCGACTATATATATAGGAATTGATATCTGACAACGGACGTTATGATTGATATTTTCTGCATTAAAATAAAGAAAAAAATGTGAAAACTAATAATTTATATCGTAAATGACGATGATCATCATAAAATTAATTCAACGAATATATACGTACACTATTGAGTATGATTAGAACGAGAACGAATAGAAAGAAAAAGAAAAAAAAAAAAAAAAAAACGGTGTAATATATTTAATTGTATAATGTAAATATATCATGGACTTACATACATCATCCAAATGCATAGGCGTGTACTACCGACGCTCTTTCATTCCATTATCGTTCTAATACTATTGATTTTAATGCTCTTAGCATAATGAGGACTACGATATAATCACATGAATCCACAGACAGTAGGGAATAATTTTAGAATAAAACTGTCAAAATTATTATTCGCCTGGAGGGATCAAGTTACAATCAGTTTATGATAAATTTATCAATTCAATCTTCATTTTGAATAGATTTTTTTATATAAAAAAATGATGAAAAATCATTTGTTATTGATGAAAAAATATTTAAATAAATTTTCTCACAATATATAAAATGTTATAAATATAATAAAATTATATAAGTTAATATTAATTTCATCGCATAAATATCAATTAGAATGTCAGTACTTGTGAGAAATAAATGTGAGATGAAATCAACACAAGTGAATTTATATATGGATAAGTTTATTCTATTCACACGGTTATCCAAGTAAGATATTAATTGATTACATTATATATAGATTACATTTTGTAATAATTGTCATGCTGTAGACGTATAATATTAGATAAGTAATTATTATAAAAATTGTCTACTAGTATTTGAAAATAATTTCTGTATGTAGGGCAATACTCTCACGGCGACAGCAATAACGGAGAAATTTAATTGACATATAATTCACCTGTTTATTATACAGTATTCATCGTATATCGACACGAATTAAAAATATTAGATTTCACTGAATTGCAGTGCTGACATTAAAATCTATTGAATATTCTGATAGTAATGAATTAGCCCAGAGGATAAGAATATACGTTGTATATATATATATATATATATATATATATATATATAACACGTGACAATTGACAGTTTAATATATTGCAAAATTTTCCAACTCTTTTATAAATATTATTTAAACTGTTCATTTACACTTTTTACATAAAATCTCATTATTTTTTTTTTTTTTTTTTTTTTTTTTTTTTTACATAGCCAACTTGTGTCAAATTTTCTTCACAATAACGACACAATTACTCTAGTAGCATTCACGTAGATGAATGCATCGCTCAGTTATTCAACCAACCCCTGTGGGCTTCATTATTGATTCGTCAAAAAAATATTCAATGTCCGCACGCGTGGTTCGCGATTGCAAATCTGTCGGAAGTGAGAGAGAACGAATGAGAGTGAATGAGACTGTGAGCGAGAGAATTATCAAGAGCCGACATATACGCTTATCGTGAAGAAAAAAGTACAATACAAAAATAAAATTTAATAAAAAAACGAAAAAATAACCAAAATTATTTTATCTTTGTCATTTTTTTTTTATTATTGTACTTTACTGTACGCTCCAAGACTCAAATTCAATTTATAATTTGACAGAAGCCCATCGATTTTAAAGTGAATTATTTTTCTGTTGTATTGCTCCACATATTGCTTGAAGAATAAAATTTATTTTTATAAATTATAATGAAAAAACGAAAGGCTTTTTTGCATGTATGTATTTTTTGATTTTTTTGTATATGAATATTATATTGTTATTGGGGAAAAAATATTAAAACAATATTCCCCAATTCTATATTTAATACCACATAATTAATTAAAAATCATATAAAATATGCATAATAAATTAATTTAATAAAATTAATAAAATGAACAAAAATGAACAAAAAAAATTTTTTTTAAAAATAAATAAATAAATAATAATAATAATAATAAATAGTAATAATAAAGCAAAAAAAAAAGTTATTACTTATAGTGATGATGTACGATCACGAGAAATGATAAGATGGACTTGAGTTCCGCTCTCTGTACTTTCAATCAAGCGTCCAATTCACGACTGTGAATGAGCCAATTAATAAGACGACGTAAATATTATTCTACATCTATCTGAAGTCTGTTTATATATTCGTGCAGTCATTACAATTTATAAATAACTTGATTACATACTCATTTATGTACTCTAATATAAATGAAATTCTCGATAATATTGTTTATCAGAAAATACACCCTCTAATATATGTATATATTTGTCATTCTCTCATTCATAATAATTCTTCACCATTATAAATTTATTTATGTATTAGTTTTTCACGATAACTTTATTCGCTGTAAGATTATCAACTCACACGTATACACTGGAAATATTTGGAATAAAGGACAAGCAAGTATAATTGCGGGTTTTATGTGTGTGTGAGCGTGTGTGTGTCTATAAGTGAGAGGGGTCCTGGACACTACTCTCTCGCTATACTACATCATTATGTACACTCTCTTTCTATCGTTACTATGGTTACCAATACGCACAGTGGTTGCGGTAAATCCTCGACCCTAAAGAGGGGAACTCCCTCAGTGAAATGGTCAGCCAAGTATCGCATTTGACTTTACAACAACTGATTCCATATACATATATGTTTATATACCGATTGTTATGTTTATATATATCAAGCCTCTATAATTAAAAATACTTTCAATCTCCCTCGTATATTTATATATATATATATATATATTCAAATATTTTTATACTTAAGATTTTCGATTTTTATTGATTATCGGTGTTTATATGAAAATACTTTATCACGTTTATACTCCACAGGTGTTTGAAGCAGTACACTACGATTTAAGGTGTGACAATTTTTTATTCTACTCATATTATTCGTATATAGAATTATTAATCAGTAGTTATCAAAAGAAAAAAAAAAAAATTATTTATTTAAATATTTATTTATATTATGTTTTCAAGGAAAATACTGAGTTGAGCGTAAAAGCAAAAACCAGTAGGTTCACTGCAGCCCAGTGAGTTCAATGATGTTGCTATGTAAAAGCGATGAAGAGTATTTTCGCTTGGGCCACATTTTCATCCATAATATATAATCATTTGACAACTCTTACTCAAAAATTTTTATCCTTATTTTTTCTAATAAATTTAATTGAAATAATCATTTTTTTTTTTTTTTTTGGACATCCATTAACAAACAATAAAAATAAAAAATGAAAACCTGATGTATGAGTTAATCTATTGTATAATACACTGTTGCAAGAGTGAATAAACGCAATGAACTATTACTTTGTTTTTTATTTGGTATTTATTTATTTATTCATTTATTATTATTATTATTATTATTATTTTTTTTTTATGTACATCGTAGATGGTCGATGAGCACAAGCTGTAAAACTTATTGTTCGTCACTTTTTTTACAACCATCACCGCGTATATATGTAAATTAAGGAAAAATAATTTTTATTTATTTATTTGTTATTATTATTTTTTTTTCTCTTTTCATATTTTTATTATCACTTCCCCATAGTCACACACGTGTCTACGTATTTTTTTGTTTATTTGTATATGCATAGATTTTTTATTGTTTATTTTTCTTATGAAAATATAATTATTTACATATACGTTTCACATCGATTTTTTTATCTTTTGATATAATATTATTGTTGACTCATGAGAAGAATAAAATTGATCAAGATTTTTATTAGAATTTTTTTTTTTTTTAATTTTATGAAGGAATTTTAAATTGTAGCATTCAGTCGATTGCTGCATTCACGATTACCATGAAAGAAAGAAAAAATATATATTTACACTCACATACAAGTTGATACATAGAAAAAAAAGGGTGGAGGGAAGGGGAATGCCCAGTCCAATCTGTATGCTTCTCTCTGTCGATGCTTTGTATACCTACAATTGCGTGTGTGTGTGTGTGTGTCCGTATATGGAGATGGCCGGAGCGTGTATATATATCTATATATATGTATAGAAACATTGAGCAGGGGTCTACGAATCGATAAAAATGCATCCCAGCCCATAGGCGTCAGCCAAAAGAGGAGCAAACGATGAAAAAAAATTTTATACGAGCGTGGGGTTAATGTGCTGATCATGTCATATCGCCCGCGCGCAGCAACAGTGGCGGCAGCATTCAAACTCAGTTAATCTATGCAATCGTATTTCTATGTACACCCAATATTTTTAATCCAAGAAAATCCATAATATACACAAATCGATGTTCATCTAAATAGTATAAGTAATAGAAATTAATTTTTCATTTGACTATATTTAAGAGAAAATATTTTTTCACACCTGAAATTCAACAAAAACAAAAAATTATATATATATTTTAAAAAATTGCATTGTTTTTCTGTATTTGTGCACTAAATTATAGAAAAATATTTATTTAAGCGGATAAGTGGTACGCAATGTCACTGTAATGTTTCCCCTGTTCTTCAGTCAAAAGTTTATATCCTCGTTGCATGTGTGTTACGATTTCATCCGAGGTTTTGGAGGCATTGTCGATGTAATGATATTTCCATCCAATTCGAATTCTCTCTGTCCCCCATCTACAGCATCACCAACACACCAACTGTATTCCTCTTCTCTCTATATACTCCCTACTCCAATGTGAAAGTGGTGGCGCACCCTCTCACCATCGTCTCGTGCATCCCTACCTACCACCACCACCATCACCCCCGTTACCCCATTCTGCCTGTCCACCCTACCGTACTCGTGGGTGGCACGTCGCTCACTACGTCATCTGTCCCCTCGACCAATCGACGGGCAGATCGCATTTTTTTCCTGCATCGGGAAAAAAAAATTTGAACAAAAAAAGATGTAAAAAAAAAAAAAAAAAAAAGAAAAAAAAAAAGATTGAAGAGAGAGAACACGAAGCCCCGGTATTACTCCCCGCGTGCCCGTGGACCAATCGCCATACGTAAAGAGGCATTTTTTATGGGTGCCGCTTGCGCGACCGCCCGCTCGGTTTGTGTGATAAAAATTGACCTAAGTTTTTTTTTTTATTCCACGCCCGACTATAACTGCCTAACATTAAAAAAGATGGGCTGTGTACGGGCGAGTGCAGAACACTTTGGTGATGAGGGACGGGGACAATGCGCGGGAGCATCAACGGAAGTTAGAAGAGGTGGTTGAGGTGGGTGAGCTGGTAGAGAAAGAGGATGGCAGTACAGGGGATGCAACGATGCACACAATGCGGTATCAGAGGGGCCAGTGGGTGAGTGATAAAAAGAGACATAGTTGTACCATGAGTTAAAGTGCGAGTGAGATGTAAATCAAATTTAAAAAACAAAAAAAAACAAAAAAAAAGAAGCAAAAAAAGACATGCTCGTGTGAATAAATGTATGTATGTATCCACATATATATATGCAGAGAGAGAGAGAGAGCAAGATAGGAAGGAGAGAGATGAGAAAAAAAGAAAAAATAGGGGTAGTAGCTCTCACGTGTGGATGGGCCAGGAGGGGATTGTCGGGGAAGGGTGAAGGCGCAAAATAATGCGCATAAAATGTAGCGTATTTATCATGAAGATAAAATAATGTGCTCGACTTTCAGGCGACCGACGTTGTTGTGTATATCGTCACTGTACGTATGTGTATGGATGTGTATATATAATCTACCCTGAAATTTGAAACACCATTATACACACATACACACACACACACACACACATATATATACTCGATATATATGATGCGTGTGTATATGTCCGTGAACGGGATACTTTGCGTCCCTTCTTGCAATTCTACAAACATATATATATATATATATATATATTTAAATGTGGCATGTATAGGTGCAAGTATGCGATGGAGTATTGAAAAAAAAAAAAAAAAAAAAAAAAATCGTTTATATTACCCAACAAATTTTTACTTCACCATCAGTAGATATTTTTTTGTGCAACTTTCAATTCACTAATGTTATGACAGTATGACAATAATATTCACAAGTGTGACATTTAAAATGACATTTAAAAATTAATATTTTTATATAAATAAGAGAGAGAGAGAGAGAGAGAGAGAGAAGGGAAAAGTGTGAGAGTAAGGGAGTGAGGGAGAGATAAATAGATAATGTGTTATGAAATTGCCAATAAAATTACAAACTACAAATTTTCATTTGTACAATATTTGTGAGTCCCTCAATCTCTGGCACCCTCGATATTTCGTCAATGAAAAGGAAATTGACATTAATGTATCAGAAAATTTACAGAGTCCTTCAATCTCATAACCCCCAATATAAATACGGTAAAACGCGTAATGTCTAGGTATGTGTTTACTCATTCTTCTCTTTTCTCTGCTACACATATATCCTGCATCATACTTTGGCCATCATCATAACGAATAAAAGGAGCATGAGCAAAATGATCTTGAATATTTTTTACAATTTCCATCACTCGAAAATTCACTTTTGGTAAATTGATTTATCTGTAACATAAAACATAAAAATTTCCAACAATCATCAAACACTGGGCATCTTATCAATTTTTATTTTTTATTTTTCTTCGACGATAAGGTAGAAAAAAAAAAAAAAAACGACTCATCCAATATTATCTTGCCTATATAATAACATGTTTGGTCTACTTCTATTTCCAGTCTTTGACCATATTGTCGTTTTTTTCTTTTTTCGAGAGTGACTCAATCGTTTTGCACAATGAACGAAAGAGGAAAGTAAAATCGACGAGGAAAATGATAAAGAGAAAGAGTGAGGCTTAAAGGGAGAGAAGATGGAGTGAGAAACTGGCGGTTCACCCTTCGGTAATTCGATCACAAGCCAATCACATCCGGTAGAAGAGGGTTCAATCTATATACATGTGAATGTACGTATAGAAAATTGATGATAGAATGTAAGAGAGGAAGAGAGAGAGAGAGAGATAGAGAAAATGAGATAAAGGGTACACATCTTATAAATAATATTGTCATCCACTTAAATAATATAAAAAAAAAAAAAATATAAAAATAAAATCTACAGCGAATAGACTCACTGAAACACAATAAATTGAGGATGTTGAAAATTTTGTTATCTTTGTTAGTATTTAATTATTTTTGCGAATATGAATGAAAACAAAAAAAAAATAATAAAAAGAGCGAGAATAAATTTTTGTATAAACTGTAACCCCATAACCACACACGTGTCATAAATAGTCTTGCTGTATTATTATCTTTCACGGAAAAGGTGGCAAGTATCACAAACGCGTGTCCAAATAATGCTTTTCATTTCCGTAATATTTTTCAAGTTATCGCGTATACTAAAACTAAACAAAAAAATGAATAAATAAAAACAACGAAACAAATTTATGTCTCTTAATAAAGCTTTTTGTATTTGAAAATTTTATTACGGATGTACATATATAAATGTTTAAAATATTCCCAACAAAAAAATGTAAAAATGTCTCATATTACATTTTTTTTTGTTTTTTTTTTTTTTTTTTTTTTTTTGGTACTATTGCACTATATCAATTTATCAATAATATTTTTTAATTTTTTACTTTTGACAAAACTAGTGAATTGGAAATTTTATTTTGAATTTCATATGAGTGATTGATATATGGCATTGACATGATAAATTTGCCTTTGGCTATAATTATATATTTTTTTGTTTGTTCATATATTTCAATAAATATAATATGTATACTATTTTTGTCTTTTATCACAATGTATTTATACTAAAATCTGTTGAATAAAAACATTAGATGATCAATTTTTTTTATTTATACTCACATGTATAAAATTTTTATATAATATATACAAATGGCATATAATTGGAAAACAAAAGTACGGTCGAATAATATGCGCGTTTGGTAGCAATACGAAAAGAGTATATACCCATATATAATATAGATCTCCGTTTGAAATAAGCCCCTCTTTAACTTGTACCTAGTTGCTTGCTTTTGAATATTCATCGTCATTTTTTTATTTATTTTTTTATTTTTATTAGCTCAGTCACCTTGCCCCCTCTCTTATCGTATCTGCAATTCCCCTTACCTCCTCGCCCATCTCTTCCCAACAACCAAAACATCTTTATTCATTGCCTTTCCAAAGATATAATTGAGTAATTATTTATAATATATCTCGAATATGCATGCTTCACTTCTCTGACTGAATACATTAATGCCTACTACTACTACTACTACTACTACTACTACTACTACTACTAGCAATGGTACGTACTACCATCACCACCCCCATCCCTATTCACTCCCACTCATTCCACCCCTGTGACAGTCGCCTAAACGTTACCTCTTGTTGAGAGTTTGGTTTCTAGTATTTGACTTATTCAGTAACTCTTATTTCCTGAATAAAAATAAAATCTCATATTTATTATTTATTTTTTTTTTTTATATAAAATTATTTAAATTAATATTTCATATTGATAATGCAATTATTGAAAAAAAAAAAAAAAAAAAAAATGTTAAAAAATAGTGATTGTAAAAAAATAAATAAAGAAATAATTAATATTTTATAAATCTCGATTTATTTGTTTGTTTGTTTTTTTTTTTTTTTTTTTTTTTCTCTTTCACTTATTTGATATTTGCATTAGAGATGTAAATAACTGTTTTTCTTATATTGATAAAAAATATAACGAGGTATCTGTCGCGTGTATGAATGCCGTTAAGTCTGACGAGTTTAGCCTCGATGTACCGCGATGGCGCGCAGCACCATACCTCCTCATTTTCTCTTTACATTCTGCTATTTATCAGTGTTACATAGTAAAACCCTATACTCGAACGCCAATTTTATTACTGAGAAATAATTGTTGGGTACCAACGTATATTATTGCGTGGGGCGAGAGCTCAAACGGCGCGGCAAATAGTTGTAGTCATGAATTTTTTTTGTTCTCTTTTTCCTGTCAATAATAATGTGTAAAGTAAAGACATTAAATAAGTATATGCGGATAAAAATATATATTTAAATTTATATCCATTAGAAAATTTCATATATATATATATTGATAACGAAAAATATTTAAATCAACGTGTATATGTGTTATATCCCACAATTTACGATACTAAATCAACGCCATATATACTTTGAGATTTAAAAAAATTCCCTGATTTACAATATACACACAATACTATGTGTATACACGCATATGTATGTATATATATGTGTGTGTGTATGCGTGTGCGTTTGACCATTGTATAACTTCAACGAGATTTATATTGTCGCGCCTCTCGTAGCGTCGAAATCACGACACTTTTTCTGTCTACCGAGACGCTATTACTGCGCGACAATCTATATACACTCTCGTTCCCTCGCACGTGTTCTCGCAAACAGTTTTGTTTACCACCAACTAAATAACGAATGATAAACTTTTTATTTACCATCTCCTAAGCGTATTTTATCCGAATATAAATTTTTTTCATTTTTTTTTTTTTTTTTTCATCGTTAAATTAAATTTATCCACATGAAATTTATCGATTGAGTATCGAAGAAGCTGAGCGAAGGACAGAAACGGGAAAAAAAAAAAAAAAAATACAGATTCAAGTGAATTAAAGCCGTAATTAATTGTGGGAAATAAAAAAAAATTAATAAATAAATAAATAAATAAGTAACTAAGTAAAAGTTAAAAACGGTTATTTTCTCAAGTCACGCATACGCATATGTATTGTGACGGAGAGTGAGATAAGTTAATGAAATCGTTGATAGTTTGTTTCTCCCAACCTTTCATCGTTATTCCTATGTATATAACTTTTTTCAAAACAAAAAAAAATATCCTGCGTGCATACATCAACCATATAAATTTTATTCTCTCATTTTTCAAATTTCAAGTTTTAATTAAGTTATCAATTTACGTTCTATATTGCCCCGCATAAAGTGAATTATTTATTTATTTATTTATTTATTTATTTATTATTATTATTTTTTTCATTTCAATTATTATTTTATTCTCATTTACAACTCAAGTAAGTGAACATTTATATGACGTGTCACGTTCGCAAACTCAGTAATAAATTACCAGTATTTTTACAAAATAAACAATACGATATTTTTACATTAAACGTGAACCTCCGTTTAAATACATGTAAAAAATAATCACTCTATTTACTCATTTATTTATTTATTTATTTATTTATTTATATTAATCAATTTAAAATAAATATATAAGACATACTACTATATATGTACATAAATGAGTACTTTAAATGAATTAATGGAAGGAATTGTTGAATGAATCGAGTTGTATGATGCTGATACAATTCAAGGTAAATGCCAAATGATTACACACATCTCGAGAGAAGAAGAGATAAAAAGGAAGAAGAAGAGGCGAGAGACGAGTTACGAATGAGAAGCAAAGAAGCATCTCAAGTCAACTGTGAGTTGATTGTAAGTTATATGCAGCGTTGTTGCTTTATATCCCCAATGCAACCTTTCTCTTCTCGTAAACTTATTCCCCTCACTCTTTTGTTTCCTCTGTCTTCTCCACATCCCCACTTTCTCATCGCATTCACTGTTCTACCCATCTATATACACACACATACACATAACTATATTTAAAGTATTTTAATAGCTTCCAATTTCGTATATAACAATGTGTTTTCCAATTCAAAAGCTATACGTTTGTATTTTATTTGTTATTTTTCAATTGGCGAATTAATCCGAATATAAAAGTAAATACGTGGAAATAAATATTTACACCAAGTGAATGTTATTCTTCAAGTTAAACGACACTTGCTTGGACAAACAACGCAAAGTTTTCAATAGGAAAATGTTGGGAAAGATCTTTTGGAGAGGTGGTGGATAAGGAGAAGAAGAAGGAAGAGGTTGAGTTGTTGGCTGATGGCCATAATCTGCGAGGGTTGCTTCAGCTACGGGGGATGAAACATTTTGGATGATGGTGGCACCGTGGTACCCGGATGTTAACTTATAATAACAGAAGTTGGCGGGAGAGTTGGATGACTGGTCAGTGGCTAGTGAAACTGAGGGATGAGTCGTCGCCAAGTGTCCAGTGAAGAGAACATTGTTCATATATATATATACATATATATGGATAGTAGTGTGGTAGAAGACGATGCAAAAGGGAGTACACACGTCTCATGGACACTCACCTTCGCTCACCATCTCACTAAACTCTACTTGCATTTACTTGATAAATATATTGGATGAAAACCTCGTCCAACTTTGGTATATAAATTCAAAATTTATAATTTAAATAGAATATCCTTGAAAATATATTCACATATAATCGAGAAATCCATAAAGTCATTTTCAATAATTAATATATAATAAAATTATTTTCAATCATAATTTTGCATTATAATGCATGATGATTAAATTTAATTATGAATCAATTGATAACTCAATGTATTATATACGGGGGACAAATGTATATAAAAAATTTTTGAATGCATTCACAATACGTGAATACGTGTATGCAGCAGTGATTTTATCTTGGTATTGAGAGTGCACATGAATAATGTTGATCGTAAAGCATTCATTGCAGTGAACAATTAACTTACGTTTGTTTATATATACAGTGAATGTATATAGAGTGTGCGGTATGTAGTAGCAAACACACACCTCACACATCCTACACCAAGTATGAGTGCGTTACAATTATTATATATATTTATATAATGTATGTGTGTGTATGTGTATATGTATGCATGTATGTATATATGGGTATATAATACGTGCGGTGAAAACATTTAGTTGCAAAGGCATCGTCGTCTCGAACAATTTGCCCAGCGGCAAATATCTCGTTAAGTGACAATCAGAGGCGGTGAATTGAAATACTGCCCGAGTTGGAACACTCTTAGTCTTGAAACTCGACCTCCGTGTCGTCTCGTCTCACATCATTAAAAAAATTCAACAACCACACATATACCTATCCACATCCGTCTAACTATATACATCTACGTATGTGTATTGCACACTTTCGTAATTATATTTTGTGCTGACGAACTTATAACTCTGCATACAACGAATATTAATAATTGACATGAAGTATAGATGTATTGCATATGCGAGGGTGTATATCATTATATATATATATTGGTGTGAGTATATTGGGTATTATTAATATCGATACAGTCAATTAATTATCGTGAGAATATTAATGAGTCTCAACGCACGATATATATTATACAATATAACTTGTGTAATGTACTTTGATGTTTAACAGAAAAATATTAGTATCATGAAAAAAAAAATATATATATATATATATATATACGTGAACATATTTATCGAATGAAAAATGCATAAATTTATCAATTGAATTTTTTTTTTTTTTTTTTTTCTTTATTAAATTGAGAAATTAAAATTGAAATTCATTTCTATTTATATTCATTAAAAAATTTTTTTTGTTTCACTTAAACATGCGAGAAGTGACGGTGATTAAGATGATTGAAGTTGGAAATTTTAATGTTTGTGTATATATATTTGATGTCAAATCCAATCAAAATTGACGATAGAGCACAATTTATAAATTTTTTTTTTTTCTCTCTTTAAAATTGTCCAAAGACGTTTTATGGGAAAAAATGAAAGTTTAATGCTGCGATTGGCAAGTACGCATTTCCATCGGGGCCATGCATCACTCACAAATTCACCCCGGTAGCCCTCGGGTGATGTCTGAAGTCAGGCTGTTATTACCCGTTATATCCGAATATGTTATGAGCGCGCGCGCATAATGAAGTGGCTCCTGGCATTTTATTTCATCCCTGAGACCGGTCTTTCCCACCGTTATTTCAATGTATATAAATATATTTATGTATATATTTGCGCGAGTAATCACTCGTTCATCCACGTGATAGGGTATTGGCTACTGGGCGTGGATGTAAATCTTCGTACTCTGATAAAAAAATAAATCATCGTGAAAAATATCATAGCAATTAATTCTTTATATTCATTTTTTATTTATTTTTCGCGAGCTCGTATATAAAATAATGTATCGATTAATTTTTCTGTATAATATATACGTACATTTGTCCACATTATCCACAAATTTTTTTTATTGCTTGAAAGTTTTGCTATTTTCAAAGTTACAGAGAGACAATTTCAAATAATTATATGTAAAATTTGGCTTTGTTGTTTTTTTTTTATTGTCAATATTGTATAAAAAAAAAAAAAAAAAAAAAATTGGCTCGAGAGAGCGTCAATTTCTAGAATGAGTGGCACATGTATTCGCGTGCAAAAAAAAAAAAATGAAAGAGCAGGAGAGAGTTATAGTGGAAGTGGAAGTGAAGAATGAAGGGAGGCAATAAAATTGAAAAAGTCGCGCGTCGTTGGATCGTCATTGCCCGTGGCCATTCGAAGGACTGCACGTCGCGTCATTAAGGGCACAATTAAAAATGGTCTCGTAATAAAATCGCGCATTAACGTAACGAATGCCTTGGTCGTACCTCATCTCGTGGGCTCTGACGACGTTACGCTGCTGTATTTATTGCCACCGCAATTGGGAACCAGTCCAACTCAAACGTCCCAATGTTCTCTCGTATGAAGATGGTTACTTCATACACATATATGTGAGTGTCTGCATGTATATCGACACATTCACCAGTGTACCCTGCATAATTAGCACATCGTCACGACATCCACTTCTTTGTCCCGTACATATGAACAATTCTCATTTACAAAGGATACATTGACATACGTGGTGGTCGCAAATATTTTCCTACCATAAATAAAATTTAATCACACAATAAAAAGTTTCATCAATATTATTATATCAATTAAATTTGTCAAGAACAAAATTGTCGCAGAATGTATTTCTGTTTTTTTTTTTTTTTTTTTTCCTTCATCTACATTAAATATTTTTTGGACCATCATTATATTGTGAGTTCGTTAAATTTTAATTCTTTTTCATCCTTAAAATAAAACAATATCATTAATTTTTTTTTTTTTTTTTTTTTTTCAATTAATTATTGTACATCAACTATATTTTCATATAAATACATGACAAGTGAGTTGTTGACCGTTAAAATCAAAATCAGATACACTGGTGAATCAGACGTGTGTGTGTGTGTGCGCGCGCGTTAAAAAAAATGGGATAATTAAAATATACTCTGATTACTGCATTATATCGTAAAAATTCATACATATCTCACATACATATTCACGTATAAGTATGTATATATCAATATATTATATGTGCACATATATGATGCACCGCTCGGTTTGCGGTCGGCACTATTGTATACGATATAATGAAGAATTATCGCCGCATAAGACGACGGGGGTTGGCAGCAACTCTCCACTCGTTAGTGAATCTAAACCGTAAAAATCATCACAAACAAGTATGTATGGTATATACCTTGGTACTCGGAGCAATAAGCAACTGTTGCAATATTTCATAATTTATATATTAACGTGAAAGCGGGAGGAAAAAAAAAAATTTTTTTTTAATTACACGCACTATATATATTTATATATTTATATTTTTCATCAATTATTTGGAAATACACGTATAAGTTTATAGTATAGTTGGGTGTGTGTGAGTGTGTGTGCCTACGCGGTGGTGGTAAGCTCTTGAATTTATGAATTTAACTCCGATCCACTGCCAAATACTTTGAATCACACACAAACATTTATGTACATATAAGTATATACGCATTAGGGACAGTATTTTAGCGGTACTTTTAATTTCACCGTGATCGTAAATATTTCGACGCTTCGAGCTGGAGGCGCAAAGCGGACAAGAAACAGGCGGATCGGACAACCCAAGTATATTTGCATATTTTAATGAGCCACCAGGGCAATACGCAACGCCGCAAGCTTCATGTGTATATATACACATGAATCGTTTTGCCAATGTCATCCTAGAACTCAAATTATACACATACGTTTTATTACAATTGTCTAAATTAAATTTTATATTTCATTTTTTTTTTTTTTTTCTTTTTTTACAGAAAAAAAAAATAATAAATAATCATAATAAAATTATAAATAATTTAATTGGAGTAAATATATACTTTGTTCATAACCGATATATAATGGAAATTTATATTTATAGATGTATCCAGGACATTCACGTGTGCAAGTTGTAAAGTGTAAAGTGGCGAGGTGCAAAATAAAAAATTTACTCCTTTCTTTATACTTGACAATTGCCGCGGCGATGATGTAGAGAAAATATACTGAATTCATAGGACGTTAATTATAATTAGTAACAGGAAAATTAGTAATTAACACTTGAGGGTGATCGGTGTGGTGTTGAATATCCGCTCGATCGCCCATCCATACATACACACTTATGCACAAACATTCGTATTTATATACATACACATACACACATATATATACACACCCTTTTCTGCATGTTATAACTTTGTATGTAGCAATGCGTACCTCTATATATGATTAAATGCACATTTATATAGGTGTTAGTTGAGAATGTGCATGGGGATATATAATAATCCCCGTATATACATATATTCAACGTGTATATAAAGTATTATATGTTATATGCGGCAATGTGTATATACGTATGTGGAAAGAAGAAGTATATCGGTAGCACAAGTGAGTGTATATGTGTGTACGAGGTAGAAAGAGTGAGACAGAAAAGGCCACGGTGCGAGGCGCAGCAAGTCACTCCGATTTATAACCCAGATAATAATTGCCGACCGAACTTAATATTCATGAGCCAATCGGATTTGCGACTCGTGGGACGAGAATAATTCTACCTACCCTACCTCGATACTTTTCTCACATCTCTATATATATATATATATATATATATGTTAGTGTATGTGTGAGTAGAAAGTATATGTACCGCGTATATCACTTGTGCATTAAGTCAATGTACGTGAAAAATAATTGAAATGAAAAAGAAAAAAATAAATAAAATTGAGTGGAAAAGAAATTAATTAAATATCAGATATATAAATTTTTTCTTTTCATTATACAAATAAAATTTTAATGTATTATTAATGTTTGATATTAAATATATGTTTATGTTTATGCAGGCAAATGATTGGATGTATTTCTTTTTGTATTGTAACTAACTCCGACTCTTTTACAGTGCGTCATCATATACATTTGCATTTTATTTTTTATTGTCCGAGTAAATTTACAGAGAGAGAAAGAGACACACACACACATACACATATAGGAAGAATGAAATAGTGAGATAGAGAGAAAAGTTCAACACATACACCACATAGTTCATCGTCAATTGCACTTTGTTGGTATATATGGAAAATGCACAAATACTTTTTTCCTCGTTTCCACACTCATATATAAACATTCAAAACTACATCTGCCAAATTACTGGAAGTGCAAGCGGTTTTTTAAGTTTCAACTAATAGAAAAAAATTATTGTCCTGAACGTACACATATTCAACTACACAGTTGGCATTGTAATATATGTATAGTTCCACTAAACAATCGAGCTTGAGAGAAACAAAGTGATGCAATGAATGTGACAAGGGTCGCTATACACAACGATATACCAGTAAAACTAGTAGGGGATGAGGTTGAACTGCATTTTGATTCATTATTTTTATTCCAACGCGCTTTACTGCGTGTTACCGTTTACGTTCCTTCACGTGCGTGGCCTCTCGTGTACATCCCAGTAGTAATATATAATGTACACTGCATTCATGGCATTTTCATACTTGGCTTCAACAGATTTACACATTTTTCCTTCCCCTTCTGTGACTGTCCGTCACTAGATATAATCCACAAAGCGATAAAAATACAAGATGGCACTCCACTTTATTTTTTTTTTTTTATGATAATTATATGTAGAAAATAGATCTATATCTATACACAGATATTTAGGACGAGTAAACAAAAAAAGTTTTGGCAGATAGTAGACATAAGTGTGTGTGTGTGTGTGTGTGTGTGTGTGCGTATGAGTGGATGTATGGAGAGAAATACGATGAAAATTGCAAGAGGCGCGACCAGCGAAATGCATTTAACAAGGACAGACACTGATTTAATTTGAAAAAATTGACAGAACAGTGCTGGCGAAAAACGGTGCCACACGAAAAAAACGTTATATAGCAACAGTAGTAGTAGTGGTGGTGGTAGTAGTATACTGGGTAGAGCTTGAGTATAGCGCCGTCCAGCATTGATTAACTTTCGACAATGTCAAATCGTAGAGGACGTGGTGGCCACGTTTTTTAACTCATTTGTCTGCATTTCAGGCACGACTGGCGCAACTACCCATTCAATGTTATCCCATATATATACATTAACACATGTGTATGCTATTGTAATAAAATATAAATTTAGATATATTGAATTTTATAACAAAATTCTAAATTGCACACATTAATATACACACACATATATATATATATATATATTTTTTTTTTCCGGAGAAATTTTTTGTTTTTCCAACGATGTATTTTTTTTCGTTCACAAAATCAATGGTAAATGCTCATAAAGTTTTATCACAAACTCCCAAACCTTTTGTTAAATTGTCATTTCAAATATATATATACATATATATGTATATACCTACATAACTTAATTGCACAATTTTTTTTTGTTTTTCGTTACATATGCACAGTGTGTGTTTACATGTAGCCTGTTTGAAATAATTCAATTATTTAGCTCACATATTGCCAATGGATGTGCCAAAGTTTCGGAGAATTTTTTTTTTTCTTTTTTTCCTCAATCATTCTGTATTTCACTTATGTTTTTTTCACATATATATATATATACATATACATGATGTGTGACGTGAAGGTCCAGACCACATCGTGAATGTTTGGTCCATAAAAAAGATGCAGTAGCGTTGGTGCGCGAGCGTAAATATGCTACAGAAAATATTGTCTACTTCGGTAAACTACAATATGCATGATAACGAAGTTTGTTATAGTTTATTCCCAAAATATAATTATACGAGATGCTCTCTAATGCAACCATCCACTCATGTCTCGTTCCTTTTTCCCATACACCTTCTCACGTGTCTCTTCACGATCGCAATTTATTTACGTAGAAAAAAAAAAAAAAAAAAAAACAAAAAAATTATATTGATAAATAAATGAAAAAATATTTTTCATTTGGCTCCGACACTTGGTAATATTTTACTTGGGTTTTGTAAACAGAGTAAACGGAATAAAATACAAGGATCCAGTAGAAATATCGCTATAGACATAATATCATTTAATTGCTATTTTAAACGATTAAATATATGAAATAGATATAATAGAGTGCAGATATGTATGGGTAAGTATGTGATGGCAAGCGAAAAACGCGGTGAAAGATGTAGGCTCAATATAAAAGGGGAATACAAGAGTTGAGAAGGCTGCACGGATGATTAACCCTCTCCTCTCTCCTCCTGTTGCCATTCTCACTCCTCCCTCACTATCATCCGAGACAGTAATTTTTCATGTCCGATCATAAATTACAGGAGGACTATATATATATATATATATATATGTACGCTCGTGCTATCTTCGCATGCGAGATGGCCGCGCGAGTGCGTTTGTCGAGTTACGAGAAAATTTTTTTCGAGCCAGTATTATAATTAGCTATGTTAATTATGCATTAATTTATTATCTTGCTGGGGCGACGTTTTAATTATAATTCTTAGTCAAGGGCCCTGAGGCAGGGGCAACTTGAAAAGTAGTTTGGTAGTTTCAAGCTACTTTATAACTTTTTATTTATTTTTCATCTTATTATTATTATTATAATTATTATTATTTTTTTTTTTTCCTTCTCCAAGATGATATCTGACTAATAATTTTTTTCATTCTTTCAATTTCTCTTTCGTTTTATTATCACATTTATTATTCATTTATATATTTTACTTTTATTATATATTAATAATATTATGTTTAAATACAAAGTTTTTTTAGTGAGTTCAATATAATTAGTAAGTAAATACAATATAAATTTTATATATTATAGTTATATTATGTAGATGAAAATTAATTTTGACATATCGACTTTAGTACATTTTGGCCATATAATTGACTATTTATGGATATTCAAGTATATGTACATTTACTGAGATTTATCATTTAATTAATTCAAGAATGACAGCAAACTGCATTGGTAACTCTTGTCATATTACGTAAAGTCTCAATATATGCACAATGCTTTACACATATACGTTAAAAGCATTTTACTGTTTTGCCAATGTTTTTTTATTAATGTAAAATTACGACGAATCAATATTTAAATATGTTCGAATAGTATACTATTGTGCAGTAAATGCAAACGATTATATTGTTCAAATATTTTGACCGCTTGTCCCGACACTCCATTACACTATTTCATTTATTTATTATATTCTATTTTCCAATGACATCACTTATGGAATTTACCAATAAAAAATTTTTTCTCTTCATCCCATTTTATACATGTCTATATATATATACATGAATTTTCCTTCATTATTATTCCACATAAATTTTCATTGTAACACTCAATTTTGTCAAGTTTCAAAGTTCATTGTATTATTATTATTATTTTTTTTTTCTCTTTTTGTCTTTTTCCAAAGACAAGAAATGACTCTAAAAATGAGAAGAGAAAAAAAAAAAAAAAAAAAAAAAAAAAAGGCCAGTTGGATTTCAATTTGAGGAACAAAGTAAAGTAGTAGAGAAAGACTATGGAAGACTTTTGCTGGAGTTAATAACGATTTGAGTAGCCGGGACGTAATGCTAATGTACAATTTGCAATTCTTTTTGCGCTACTCCTCCCTACTGCGCACCCACGACTATCTATATATACACTTTACTTTCTTTCCTTCCTTGTCCCACCATATTTATTTCTTTCTTATACCCACGGATGGAACGAAGAGTACACTGATGTGGTTGGGATTTCTTACTAACTAACGCCCGTACGACGCCTCTTGATTACAAATTGCTTATTATTCTTGGGCTACTGGACGTGTGTGCGCGCGCGCACGCACACCTCCAATATTTGGTACTCTCAACTGTAATTTTCGATGCATAATTTATGGTCAATTTAATAAGCCGCAAAAGAAGCATGAGAATAAAAAATAGAGAATGAAAAAAAGAAAAAAAAAAATATCAAAAATATTTTTAATTTAAAATAAAAAGGAGAGAAACGATGATGAAACTAGGTATTATTTTTAATTATCTACTAGCAAAAAAATAAAAAATAAGAAATGAATAAATAAAAAAAGAAGTGTCCTATATAGATCGTTCCACTATCGTCCCTCTTGACGTTTGTACGCTCTCTCATTACCCTCTCCTGCTTATAGACATCGTTATGGTGAACACCAGCTCACCCTCCAATCATCTTGTCATTCTCAAAGATTCTTGAGATTCATGGCCAAGGGCACTTTTGCACGATCGATCTCACTGAGAAATCAACTCAACCATAATTTACCTCAATTCTCAATCCATATTTGCTCATATCTTGTATATCTCACATATAGAAATCCCATCATTCTCACATTAATATCTCAATCGTTTTATTTTTTATAATATTTATATGTTATATGTAGACACAAATAAACATTATATTTCATTGGAATTTTTTTTTTTTTTTTTTTTTTTTTCAATTTTTATATTTTACCCACAAGGCCAATTCGGAATTTGTTCAAAACGATAAAATATATCAACACACGTAAACGCGCTACGGGAAAAAAACTGAAAAAAAAAAAAAAAAAAAAAAAAAAAAAACCCTCGCCCCTGCCATCATTCGCCCGCGCCTCATTCTGGTACTTGTTTTTTTTTTCTCTTGCGCGCTATTCGTTCACTTGAATTTATACTCTCTTTCTCTCGTTCACATCGTGAATTCTGCGTCGCATGGCTCACGGATTCCATCATTTTTTTGTCGACGTTACACTTTTATTTTCATTCCGCCTCACGTTTTTCGGTTGTGCGTCGTGGGATATAGAAACAAAAAAATAAATAAAATAATAATAAAAAGATAAAATAAATAAAATGTGCGCGACCATACACAATTGATGGATGAACGACACTCTATATACACTATATATGTATATAAAAGCGTGTATTGGGTAGAGACGTGTTCACGTTTTAGTTGGTGGCAAGAACCCACATTTGCGATCGTGTAAATGTTCCATGGGCAGTTACACGTTGCTCGTCAAGCACGCGGTATTGCCTTTTACAGCGAATGTATGTGTGTGTGTGTGTGTGTGTGTGAGAGAGAGAAAAAGTATTAAAAAAGCGTATATAAATAATGTTCGGTAGAGGTGTATTATATACAAAGTAAAGAAACGACTCCGTTCAACTTCTCTCTTCACATAAATTACCAATGGGTTATACTTGAATCTCATTTTTCTATTATTTAATAAAAAATAGATGAGAGAAAATTATCGTAAATACAATAGTCCAGGTAAAAAAATTTTTTTAAATATATACGCATATATTAATAGATACTACAGTCACGCACGTTACATCACATACATGTATATCACTGTGTTGGTTTATTTTCTATTTTATTTTTATTTATTTATCTTTTTTCTTTTTCTTTTTTTTTGTTTCTTTTTTTGTTCACGCACGAATCGGCCATTCTTTTGTGCACCACGAACGCACGTTTATTGGTATTGGTAGTGTCTATACTGTTTCATCCGCGACTCTGCTTGTGTAAATGTGAGGGTGTAATTTTTTTTTTTGTTTATTTTTTTTTCAACTCTTTCGCCCCTGCATATACTCGCTTTGTCTCTCCCCGTTACCCTCTTGGTCTGACTCTCGTAGTTATATATGTTTCTCCCACTCTTCTGCGTGTGTCCCCAAAAAACTCTGGTACACAGAATTCTCCCCGCGACTCTCTTTTCCCTGTATTTGCAATGCGCCCTATCCACCCACCGGCATTCGTATGCGTGGCTTCGATGGGTATTGATATATTATTCCCAATAGTTCGTGTTCTTTTTTTTTCCTCGCCACTCCCGGGGTTTTTTTCAATTATAATTCTTTTTCGTATCCAATCAATCATTAGTATTTCCATTGTCCTTCGGTATTTTCATTCGGCGTTGCGCTTCGAACTACCCATTGCCTCACTATATATACACCATATAAACATATATATATGTGAAAATACAATAATACACGTATAGATATATTTATGTATGTATGCAAAAAGAGAAAGACATGAGGGTGGTAAGCGGCAATGTGAAAGAGTTGGTATTGAAGTAGGAGGCAGAGGAGGTGAGAGACAATATATATATATATATATGTGTATGTGTGTACGAGTATGGAATTTTGGACCGTGTGGTGCCACTGCGTTGTGTGTACATTCCTGTTACTGATGGCCACGCCACCGATTCGTTAATGCGATTGAATATTAATTTTCACTTTGTTTTCAAAACCCCCATCGCTTGTCGTATACGCCTCAACGCGGCTTTTCCGAGCTTTTACAATTCCGAGATGGCCACATATATGTGATAATGTAAGCGCAATGGTATATTTCAATATATTATATGTTTGGCGATGTCCATTTTTTTAGATTAATCAAAGGTAAGATCTGTGAATAATTATATTTGAGATAGAATATATTTAAATATAATAAAAAATATTGTAGTGAAAATTTTACCGTTTAATATCGTAAGTTTAGAGTGTGGTATTACTGATGGTTGTTTCAACACCTAAAAATTTCCTGGCACTTTTCACCTTTTTTTTTTTTCCTTTTTTTCTCCCTTGCCATCACACCGAGCCACTTAATAAAACATGCTCTCGAGCTTTTCTGCTCTCCGGACCATCTACTCTTCGTGCCAACGGAGCACGAGTTGCCGCTATAATACTATATATATACAGTGTATATATACACACTCTCTTCGCCTCTTATTTTTTCTCACACAACTCTCAACATTTCCACCACACCCATCACTCCCACTACTTTTTCATACTCTTTCTCTCGTTGTGTGTTATCACACGCCTCAACACCTCACTATACCATCGCGTCACCACCATTGCCATCCTTCTCGTCACGCACACACTTTGATTTTATTTAAAATACCATACAATTTTACTCCTGACGATTTTCCATCTTCACCTCCGCTGCCACCCTTGACTCGTTCAATTGGTGTGAGTTGAACGTGCACACATTCACGTCACCTCTAGTGGCGTCGTTTTTGCCTCTTAGTTTTACATCTACCTCCGTGGCCAATGGATAACGTATATATATATAAATAGTTACAGAAATAATGTCGTATATATGGAGGTAATGCTCGGTGCCTCAAAGCCACCCTCAGTATCCACTGCCACTCTCAAAGTTTCAAACTATACTTAACCCCGAGACAACTAGATAAATGTCTTTCGAATTTCTCACTCGTTTGATAACTATTCAACGCAATTTCAAACCATCAACTTTCAATTTAGTTTAACAATATTATGTATATATTTATAGTGATAAAAAAAAAAAAAAAAAAAAAAAAAAAATTAATCTAGTATGTAGAATGAAAGAAAAATTAAATAAATTGGTGAATAATAAACAAAAAAAATTATTTTAATAACAGAAAACCATTTTAATCCGTATATAAAATGTATATAAATAAATTGTGATTATTATTTATATGAATATATATTTTTTATATGTATAAATTTTGACTTTACATTTTTATATGACATGTCTTTGAATAGAGTTGTAATTAATATGAACTTTCATCGTGACAAATTGAACAGGCCAATATATTATTTTATCTCTCATGCATTCGTACATTTGTATATAGAGAAATTGATGTAGAAAATGTACGTGAAAGTGACATTGCTATATATGACGATCTATCTCATATATAAATATATATTTATTTGTGTATAGAAGATTTTTGGTATCTATACAAGCCACGTAACTGGTTGCTGATTAATTTTGAATGATTGACACCGCAAAAACACATTAAAACTGCGAATGAGTGTACTGCAGAGGCAAATGTGAAAATTCAGTTGTTGGAAATCAAGTAACCACAGAGTAAATGGCCTTTAAGCCACATACTCGTGTTCATTGTGTATTTCTCTTACCCCTCGACGTCTCCACATCTTTGGCTATTTGGTAACCCATCGAAATATTGCAATGGAGAATAAATATTTGGTTGACGGTATAGTTACTCGACTGTTTTGCAATGATTCGTGGTTTTCTGTTGGTTTTTTTCTAATGGTTTTTATTTTTGTACTTAATTCTACATTTATTCTTCACAATGCAATTAAATTTTTTTATAACACAATCAACAATACCATTTTAATGTCTGTACAAAGTGTAAATGTAAGTGTAAGTATAAGTTACTATGAAAAAAAAATATGCGAAAAAAAAAAAAAAAAAAAAAAAAAAAAAAATCTTTGGAAAGAGAAAGGAGAAAAAACAGAATCTCTTTAAATATCAATGGTCACTTCTTAATTGGACAGATGTCCTTGATCGTTTTGTTAGCCATTTTTTTTATATATACTCGTAAAACCAAAAGACACTTCGATTTCACGTAATAAATACATCACATTGTTAGAAAGATGCGAATACGATCCAGATACATTTTGATCTTTTGTTCACCCCGAAATATATATCGGAGATTTTGTATCTCCCTCTTTTCCCCATGACATTCTCTGGGTGACGTTGTAGTTGGGTATAACCGCGGCACGTTCACCGCAAAGCGATTTTACCAAATTGGCCGAACGCAATGAACTCCCGCGAATACCTTTTGGTATGTATATTGAAAATTTACTCATTCGCAACATGTCATATAAAACAATCGATTACGGCTATACTTCACATATGTTGTATGCATGACAACACTCCATATCTATATATAATGGAAAATTGAATATGAGAATGACGAAAAAATTTTTGACAAAAAAAATTTGGAGAATTATTTATTTGATAAATTGTACACTGTATTTATATATATAAATATATGAATACGGGCGTGTACTCCACTTTCTACATCAGCCAATCACAATGCACCAAGAACTATAATGTATTCAAATGTAAGCGGTAGCAGTGTTTATGTCTTGACATTGCAAATTGTAGCGGCTACGCCATAACTTATAGTAATTGCTTCGAGCCATAGTAATTATTTATACTCTTGATATAGCGCGCGAAGGGCCATATAGCCACTCTCTTTGCTACAACTACTTGCTTACTTGTGGTTTTACTTATGTTATATGTATGATCCTTGTGTCTCCTGCTAAAAGGCTTTATCATTCTCTTTTATTTATTTATTTATTTATTTGCGTTTTTATTTTTTTTTTTCGCTCACTTATTTTGTCCTTTTGGACTTGACCTCATGGTATTGCCAATAATCCGATGCCAACCTCACCGTTCTATCCTCGAAAAATTTATTATTTTTCTTTTTTTCCCTCGATTTTCACGCCGTCATTTTCATCCTCTTCTATCTTGTAAATATCAAAAATAAATTATTATATGTATTTATGTATGAAATTATTCTTAAAAACTTAACAAAGCTCAAGAAACTTTTGATTAATTATTATAATTAAATTTGAATGCGTAACGAAATTGGAAAATATGTTATATTTAATTGAATTGAATAGGTATTTTCATTTATTCATGGTGAATTTGAATGAGTCAATGCATAAATATTTTTTTAAATTTTCAAATAAAGGACAAGAAAATAAAGCATGTGAGGAGATGTATACTCGTTGTCTCGTGGCTCCGTCTGTTGAATCACCATCGAAGTTTCAAATACCAAATATACAATTCAGTATGCACAACCGTCGATACGAATATTCGATTCAAACATTTAAAAAAATCACGTCAAACATATCATTGTGATAAATTCAAAAAACATTACCATTATTAATTGATGCATTACGATTTAATTAATAATTCATAAGATTTTAATATTGATTCATGGAATTGCAATATAATAAAAAAATTAATTAAATAAAATAAAAAATATAAATAATATTACAAATGATATATATATCTATATATACGTACAGGAGTTGCAATGCGAATTGACGCGCGCAATATATTTCTCACACTGCAATTCACGTAGCTTAGTCGATAAATCAGTTAGTATACGTTTTAGCACTGGGTGAATGCGCGCCAGTAGTTTTCACGTGTAACAGGTGGTTGAAATTCTTGTTCTCTGCATCTTTTTTATTTCTTTTATCGGAGTGGGGTAAAGGAAAAAAAGAGCAATCTAGACCGCAAAGTCGGGCACGTTTAACACCTCTTAAAATAACTACATAAAAGACTTTCCGTAGTAGAATTGGAAATAAAAAAAAAAGAAAGATTAAATAAAAAATTTTAAAAAATTGGATAACAATTTTTATTTTTGTCTTTTATTTAAAAAGTACTTTACTATGTTCAATATCGATCCATTATATTTATTATTTATCACAAACATTTAATACGATGCAAGTATGGATAAACTCACCATGAAAAAATTCAGTAAAAAAAAAATTGATAGAATACAAAGTCAATCATTATATACAATATTATATATTATTATTAATAATGTAATTATTAAAGCTCACAGTTCAATTCAGTTATGTACAGGTGTATATCTAATTTTATATATATATATATATATATATACTTTGGAAGTCATTTTCACAACTGTCCATATTAATTGATAATTTTCTACAAATAATTATGTTATTTACTATTATTCTCATAATTCTATTGAGCAAACTGATCATGAATTTACGTATTCTCTTGGTAAATTATTAAATTAATTTAAAATGTATGAATGAAAAATTTAATCACTCATATCAAACCACATTACCGAACAATTAAAAAATTTTTAAATTAAAAAATATATATCTTAATAATATTAATATCATATAAAAAAATATTAATCAAGGAAAAATTAATCAATTCGGGCGTTGGAAAATAAAAAAAAAATCAACTTTCAATGTGGCGAATTACACTAGACTAAAATGCCTATAAATTTATATTATTGAAATAACAATCACCACGGTCTCCACATATCTCTATTAGATTGTGATGATCCTGCTCCACTGTCTGCAGGACCCTGACTATTTGCAGGTCGTTCATTTGAAATTTTTGCGTCAACAAAAGAATAGGAATTTCCAGACGCATCGTCAACCGTGACAGTACTACTGTGCAATTCCCTGATATTTTTCAATGCACTACTACTATTAGAATTCGTAGTGACGGGGATATTAACAGTTGAACTTGCGACTTCATGATACTTTGTTCTCTTATCTGAAATAGCAAGAAGTCCATCGGAATGGTGACGTTTCAAATTCTCTTTTTTTGAGAGAATTGGTGTTCGATTATAAGCTTTGTCAGTAATTACTGACAGTGGTTGACGTAAATTTAACATTTTTGATCCATTTATAACTGATTCTGATGGCCTATCGTGACTAATAGAAACTTCCCGACGTCCACAATAATTTATTTCACTTTTTGGTTCAACAAAAACATTTATCGATGATTTTAAATGATCACTCGTAGAACTTATTTGTGCTTTTTGTGTTTCAGATGATGAAAAATTCTTTGATGGTCCCGAGCTTTGATCAGGCACTTTGAATCTGTGCTGCTCTTGTTGTTGATTATGAGAATTATTATTATAATTATTATTAATATTATTGTTATTGCTATTGTTATTTGGTGAATCAGTTTGTCGACAATGTGATTCAGAATTGTGACATTCTTCACCAAAACTTGATGTTGACGTTGATGGACTTATTAATGGACTGTGAGATCGATGTACGGCTGTGAATGCCGATGATGAACCAATTCTTGATGAGTTTTCCGTTGTTGATGGAAAGAATGGAAAATTAGCTGAAATACCAGCTGATTGTGGTACAAGCAGTGCTAATTCACCAGTGGATAATCTACTTGGAATTAATTGTACACCACTGGGAATTTGTATTCTGGCACTGGCATTATTATTCTCATCGCCACTATTAAAGTCCGCGTGAAAGCCCACTTTTACTTCCGGAAACACTCGTTCCGGCATGTATGGTACAAAATGACTGTAGAATGGTGCCATCTGCTGCAAATTATTCACACAGCTATTCAGATGTGATACTAAACGCTGTTTTACCGATCCATCGACATTCTCCAGGTGACTAACATAGCGAGAAACTTCGGTTGCACACTCAGAGAATCCTGTGCGAAACTTGGTCAATACTGCAGGATCTGTTGCAACTGCAGTGCCCAGTTTTTGACGTTGTACTGCCTGCAAATGCTTCACAGTCATTTCTAAAATATCGGCTTTTTCTAGTTTCGAGTGTCGAGAAGGCTGAAAAAAAAAAACAAACAAAATAATGATAAAGGAATATATTGACATGACGCAAATCATTCCCATGAAATCATATGATTATAATAATAATAATAATGATGATAATAAAAAAAAATAAAAAATAAACAAGTCATAGAAATATTGCATAAGAGAAACAGATAATCTTTAAAGCGCCCTTGTATATAGCGAAGATAAATTCTATGTAATACATAAATATAACATTTATAAAAGATGAATGAAATCTATCGTGGGAACCCGTTAGCTTTCAAGGACCCATCGGTTTTTTTTTTTTTTTTTTTTTTTTTTCTTCAATTTATCGAAGAAACTGGTCCATTCTAGAGGAGAAAAAAAAAAAAAAAAAAAAAAAACAAGAAAAGAAATGAAAAAGAAAAAAAAATCAGGTTATTCTTTAAATTCCCGAAACCTGAACAGCCCTTTGGCCGCCAATAGGCGATTCAGCGTGCGTGTGAGTGTATATATAGACATAGACCATATACTGAGATATTCTATTGTGCGTGATCCTCTCTCGCTGGTCTTAGCAATCCAAAACGTTAGCCTGACGTTGCGAGCTCAACATTCGTATATATATATTTTAACATTGGGTTCCTCTTTCTCGCGATCACCTTGACAATAGGCGTGGGAGTCGGGGCTCGTCTCGGTTACACACGCCGCTTTGAGTTAAAGAGTTACACTGTGTGGGAACCTGCGTTGGTTTTCATTCATTCTCATGTATATACGTATAGTAGTAGCTAGTTGTATGTATATGTATATTAAATGTATATTCGTGTAGATAAATACACTGTCCATCGTTTCATATAATCGCATGACTTTGTCCTATATTTTTGGTGATTTTCTCGGACTGTGGCTGATGCAATTAACCCCGCGGTTTCCGGTCTAGCTTCGGAGAAAATTAACACCCTTTTGCGTAATTGTAGAAACTCGATATAATTAATATGATAAAATAAATGGTGGACTAAAAAGCTGTATAATTAATTTTTTTTTTCTTTATTCAATTATTTCGACGATTCACGAGTAGAAAAATTTGAAAAAAAAAATTTTTTTTTTTTAATACTGTCATATCTGCCAATATGATTTTTTTTTTTTTTTTTGTTTTCCTTCGTTATTCAGGTATATGTAAAATAATTTGACAAGGCCCGCTTTGCGAAGTGGATGGATTATTCGAGATGATAAAAAACCTGTAACTTGAGATGGTATATTTTTTTTCTGCTTTTTTTTTTTCTTTAAAAAAAAAAATAATTACTTATAAGGTTCCCACGAGGGCGGGGGTGGGATAGCGAGAGAAGGGCGTTACATGCAAACCAGGCAAATGGAAGAATGGACAGACACTAAAGAGAGCAGGTAGCGGAAGTCATCTTCATGTGTATAGAAGTGAACCCTCGAGTTTTGCGGTATTTGTGTGTATATATATATATATACTTAAATATATATATTTGAGGTGCTTGAGAAGTTAATCATATGTAAGAAATTATCTATATATATATCAATATAACTACAGGATTGATTTCTTTTTTTTTTTTTGGTCTGAATAGTAAATATACAATTATAATTACGATACATTATTGTAATAGTTTAGTGAATATCATTTGAATGTAGAAATTTTATTGGGAATATTATTTAACATGAGAGAGAATTTATTTGAGGCGCATAAAATTCCCACGAGTTATATAATTAAAATTATCAAAACAAAAACAGAGGGTCAGCATACCAATAACAATAATTTTTATGATCGTATACGATTGTTACCGGATGCACGAAGGGATTTAATTTATTTAAGCCCCTAATCGTCAATTACGTGATCAAATATTTTCGACTTTCGATTCCATTCTAAATATAGTGTCTATACGTATAATAATTTACACAATACCGATACTTCTACAACTTTGAATATACATAAATATTCACGTTTAAATAAAAACAAAAGAAAAGTGAGACTTACATCTTTTTTCATTGCTTCTAATATAAGACTTTTCAATTCGTCAAGGCATTGATTTATTCTAGCACGTCTTCTTTTCTCCATAATTGGCTTATTGCTCTAAAAATAAATGAAAAATTAATCAATCAATTATATAAAAATGATTTATCCTGAATCAAATGAACTATATATATTTTCATACTCTTCTTAATTCGGCCTTGGACATTCCGGATTGACCCTGAGATTCGAATTCGTCATCACTGCCTGACATTTTGTTTTTACAATAATCCACCATTTAATAGAAATAATCCAAATATATTCACTCACAGTCAAGTACTTGGGGTTTTTACAATTTTTTAAATTTAATTGAATTATTCATTAATAAAAAAAAAACACGTTTGCATAAACCACAAACACAATTATTCGTATTTATAAATGAATAAAAAAAAAAAAGAAAAATTAATCAATTTTTCGTTCGAGTTATAATTATTAATAAGTTTAAAAAATAAAAATAAAATACACTATTTATTCAGTGTGGTAAAATTAATTAGAAATTACTGCGGACGTACCGAACAGAACAGTGTCAGAGGGTAACTGTTTGACGTTTCCGAATTCGAAGACCGCATGCCGATACAACGAAGAATATTTGGAGTGGGGAAACCAATTTCTTTGGGGAGAGGGAAGAGTAGATTGCTTTGAGGTGGGGAGGCTTAACACGCCTCGGACCTGTTGATGTGTGGGAATTTACGCTACGGCCTATTGGAATATACTCGAGCTACTCAACACACGTGTACATATTTATATATATATATATTCTCATATATAAAATAATGGGATATAATTCAACATAAGGTCCTAGTGGTATGACGAAGAGGGGATGGGGAGAGATGGGGGGGGGGGGGGGGGACAAAAAAATATATTTATAATTTTCAAACAGAAAACGACTTTGAGTGAAAAAAAAAAAAAAATTTATTAATTTATTAAGTTTTTTTTTGTTTAATTATTTTCACGTGTACTTGTGTGTTGTTTACGCACGTCATAAGTGTGACTGGCGCGCGAGACATGATTCACTCGAGTGCACGTACCTAACATAATTCGTGCGAGCACTACGTGTACTGTATTTATATCTTGATTCATATTTTTTACAGTCGAAACAATAAAAAAGGTTTCACTTTAATCGTGTGTAAAAGTTAAAGACACCCTTTTTTTTTCTTTTTTTTTTTTTCGTCGTATGCTTGTGTATTTTTTTAACCTATACCTGCCGTGACCACTCTCGTATTTCAACCGCTTTGGCCGTTAATGTTTCAGATCATAAAAAATAATCCTCCGTAAAGTTGAAAAATTTGTCATAAGGTCATGGAACATATACTTTGAGCAAGAATATTGTATTGGTATTCTGTTGACAAAATCACTTACTACCTAATTTCAAAAGTAGAGGCTAGTGGCGGCCCGCAATAAAGAGATAAATTTTTATAGCCAACGATTATTGTAGACTGTGAAAACTTTTACGTTAAATCTATATTTAATTTTTTTGTGTAGCTTACACATTTTACTCCAATACTTGACGTAGTGTTTTTTTTTTTTTTTTTTTTTTTTTTATTTCTTTTGTTCTCCAAGTATGATTTATTGTTTATTTTTATATTTTTGATTTTGTATATTTTCCTCAGTTGACTCGCACACGTGTGTGCACTCATGTTTTCACATAATCATCTGAGATAATCTTATATGATTTTTATATTCAGAATTTCTGCTTTGTTTGAAATTATAATAATTATTATTATTATTATATTTATTTATAGAACTTCAAGTGGTATTTGTGTGGGGATTAAATATCAAAAATTTTTATTTATTTGTCTGATAATAATTTCAACTCCAAGTTAAATAGTTCAATTGTTTGACATCTCATACTTCTATTGAATTTCATAGATTATTATCAAATATCCCCAAAAGAATAGGGTGTACGAATCAATTTAATCTCACTGTGTGAATTTGCAATTCACAATTTATTTATTATTCGATTTATTTTATTATTTATGATTATCCCCTCTGAAAGCAGATGGATATTGAAATTGAGCAGACATCCAATCATAATGACGATCTTATTCGACTATCAAATTTCACTTTAGGTATACCGCATAATAATATTTGTCACGTGGAGAGTTAGTTGGAAAATATGAGTGATAAGTATTTGAAATATAATTTGGATTTTCCCTAATCTTGGAAAAACCTTGAAACACGCATGCAGTTCACTAATGGTCATTTAAGACGTCGATCGATATGTTCTTTTGAGTTTTCTGAAGAAGGATGGAATTGTCCTGCCATAACAACTTAGTTTATGGTTTTATTTTGGGTATGCATTAGTTGTATAGTGCATAGTAAACCTATAATGTCCCACGTCAAATTGCATCTTTGTCCCTGAAACTGGTATTACGTATATAAATACATGAAGACATTACGTGTAAACATAACTATTAGTAAAAAATATTCTCGCAAAGGGAAAAAAAAAAAAGAAAAAAAAATGTGTTTATTTGAGATTTAAGTAAATTATTATTTGTCAATGATGATGATAATGATAATGATGATGATGATGATGATGATGATGATGATGAAACAAAATAAAATTATTGTGCAATATATTTATGAAAAATTATATTTACTAGAGAAATTTCTCATGATATAAAGAATTTCGTCTTCCATGAATAATATATGGGGGAGCTGTCATAACGGAAGGCGTCCGGTCAGATGTCGCGACCTTCTCATTAACCCGAACGAGAAGGAATAGAAAGAAGATGTATAGTATTTATTCTACAGCATATATTGAGAAGGTTCATGGTGCGTAGTATGCTTGACCACAAGCATCTCAAGAGACGAGAGAATTATATATATATATATAAGTATATGAGGAGAAGATAAAGGCAAAAGCCTCTGGATTTCGAACGCCCATCCCTCACGCTTCATCTTTTTCTCATATATACTTCTTTTACTTTGCCATGGCTTTAAAAACGTCGGAAGATGCACCTGCATTGGGCACCCACGCTTTTCACTGTGTTAGATACATATATACATTTAAATCCTGGGATCGATATGTTCCTTCATGCACGAGAGAGGAAGGAAACGCTATCCTCCCGAATCTCCAATCTCCACTTCCGTGCTCTTTTTTCTTTTCTTTTCTTTTTCTTTCCTCTCTCTTACTCCCTTTTCCTCTTTTTTTTTTTTTTTTTTTTTTTTTTTTTCAACCTTCATTTCATTCAATTCCCACGTCCATGTATACACGCAATATTTTTAGATGCTCTTTTATAATATAAATATAACTCATTTTAAGGGGTGGATTTTATACATACTGTTCAAGTTCACGTAAAAAGAGAAAGAGAAAAAAAAAAATAGCGTATAAAAAAAAACGTCATTCATAACATCTGGATATGAACCCGCGTGGTAGTTCATAATTATAGAAAAATAAATAGCCGAAAAAAAATCACCCCTACAATATCACTATGCGTGGGTGGGGTGCATATACTTCCTTGCAGTGGATGGTATTAATAAATTATGAAATATTTATTATGCTTTTATCTATTTGAATGAAACAAATCAGGTCAATATATCAAGATGTATAAACTATATGGAACCAGCATAAAGTGAATATATAATAAAGGTCGTGTGCTGGACACACGTATTTGGAAATACTCACAATAAAATTGTTTCCTTCAGATGTAATAAAATAATTGTCATTACAATGTGTCCCTTTCGATATCTTAATCCCAAGAATTTAAAAATTATATTACCTATCCCATAAAAGTCCCAACAACAATAATATATAAAAATTTATTATTTCAACATATGTTAATAATTTGTGACATTGATGCTACAACGTGGTAACAGCCGTTTCAACTACAGCTTATAGTTTATACAGACGTCAATTGCGTAAAAACGTATCCCCTTCCGGAATATATGGTCCTTGGCATCCTCACTTCCTTGCAAAGTTTCTCGTACATAGAGGAAAGAATCACCTGGCGACCATTCCCACGTTTCAACAATTCACGTAATACATATAATTGTTTATTCACCCTTTGGCCTCTATTTTTATATGCAGAAAATTTCCGCGACAATCTTTGAGTGATGCTTAGTTGAATATAAGAAAAATGTAAACCAACCCGTCTCGTCTTTGTTCTATACACACATATATACATTCGTATATACACGTGTATATAATATATAATTTGACCGCTGGAGTAGGAGTATTCGCGTGGCTGACACACGAGGGACTCACGGTCTATACATACACATATTACCTATGTATATACTCGTATGTAAACATGTATAAAGGAAGAGAATTATAAAGTTGGGACTCAAGGGATTTTTTCACATTATTATTATTATTAATTTTTTTTTACTGATATAAAAACAAAAAATAAAACAAAGAGAAAATTTTTTATTTACATAAAAATTTCGAAAAATTTATGTGAACGAAAGACTTTTAAGTAACTATTATTATTATTATTTATTTATTTATTTATTTATAATTTTTTTTTTTTTTGTTTTTTTTTTTTTCATCTCAAAAATCGTGGGAGGTTTTTCACGGGGCATTATGGAAACTCTATATATTTAGTTACACCAAGTATATAAGAAAAGGAGAAGAAAAATTTATTTAGGCCCACCCAAGTATCCTTTTTGGAGAATCCTGTTGGGCACAAACGTTTACAGTGAGTATATATTATATCGATTGAATTATCATGATTTTATACCTGGAATAAATATTTGTTTATTGAATTTCTTATAAATTAAAATTATGAATTTATATGGATGTACATAAAAAATTATCGTTTGAAAATTTTTATATGAAAAAAAAAAAAAAATTAAATATAAAATACAAATAAATCTAAATGAGTATATTATCAATGTTGGTAATCTAATAGTTTTTTTTTTTTTTTTTTTTTTAAATGTGAATTGCTTGGCGAGTCGATTCAGTATGGTCTAGTTCATATTTATTTTTATGTATATATAATCGGTGTTGGGGGTGAACGGAGCTGTCCGCAGGTCCGTAAAAATCATTTGGCGGCTGATCTTTGGGTAACACAATCTGTTTAGTCTCCGTCACTCCAGAATGGACCTATGGTTTATTTTACTCCGTGGGATATATATTCAACAAGATATATGTATATACGTAGGTAGTATAAGCAGTACATAATGTTCGTTTAGTTGTTTTTCACTGAAGAAACGATGTGATTAACGTTAGCCCTAAACTCCTCATTTTGTTATTCAATTGCTTTCTTCATTGCCATTAAAACTTTATGTATACATGAACAAACGTGCACAAGACCTAAAGAGGGTGAATGGGGTTAGAAATGCAATATAGTCACTGTATATAAACAATTTAATATATATCTATAAAATTTCACGTGGTCGAATGGTCGACACATGGTCGTGATTAATGCAAATTCATTCCGACGACACTTGGAGAAGAAAAATAAAAAAATAAATAATAATAAAATTGTTGATCACGTGAACGAATCCAGTTCTGAAGGTGTTATATATACACATACATAAATATAGTTTTGATACAAGTGTGTTTCTGCGCTTGTTGTGTGCCCAGTTCCATTTTCGGGAGTGCGTATTCCTCCCCTCTCGTTCCTCTCTGCTAAACTCACGAGGTACCCGTGCGCGATAGTGATTCTGTTAATGTTGTGAAGCGCGATACCTAGCAGGTTGGACAGCAGCGTAGTCGGTTCGGGACTCGCATTAAACGTATAGTTGTTGGGCCAAACTCACAATCACCCTACGTCGCGCCGCTGTGAAGCGACCATCGAGGAGCTTGGCTAGTAAGCAAGCACGCTGGTGAGAACACACGGCACTACACGTTCCCACCATCGTCTCGGCTGTCTTCGTATACTCTTCGGCATCAATCGACAAGACCCCTTCCACGGGTTGCACACGTACACACACGCACACACACGCACACACACGCACACACACGCAATTCAAACATTGCGGCACTTGAAAGAACACATCAGTAGCTCTGGCGAGTGTACGACGAAGTGGGGATATAAAGACGATCCACGTGTGCACTACACGCATTCCCTTACTCGTTTCAATTCAATTGAGTTCACTCTCTTTATTATTATTAGCGAATGAAAGAGAGGCAAACAAAGAAAAATGTAATATTCATCAAAGTATTCGTTTATTTATGAAAAATTTTTTACTCCTCGGGTAATTTGACAAATTATCGAATTCCAGTTTCCGATAATCCGCTTGATATTTACGACAGTGTGTGTATATATATAGGTTTATGTAAATATCCCGAAGAAGTACATCGTACAGATACATTTGCTCAGAGGGACGTGAATAGTTATACGTAGTGAGTAAAATTTGTCACTTACCGCAGGCAATAATAGTACGAAGGAACCGGCTGCGAGCTCAAAACTCATATATATGTATAATAACAGAGTGTGAGAACTTTTCTCATCGCTAAACGTCACATTTTTGCATTGAAATTCTGTATAGTTTATATATGTATATATGCATGGAACGGTTAGAAATTATAATCGATAAAAGTTGACCACACTCATACGTGAATACATCGACATTCATAATTTATTTTAAAATTATTATTATTATTTATTTTATTTTTAATATTTTTTTTACTAACATACTCGGACATTTATTTTTACATATATTTACTCAGTATACAATGCAATGTATATATGACAAATCAGCAAAGTTTGTATCATATACCACGAATTTATTTGTAGGGTGATCAAACAATATAAAAGTCACACACATTTTGTACACTCTACACGGACATATGGGGGATCTTTCTTTACGGTATACACACATATACATATTGGCTTTCTTCCTCAATCTCGCTTAAGGGGTCTTCATTCAATCTCGGTGGAATAAAAATTCCGGCACGCGCCGCAATCGCCACCTGCCACACAATTTATTAATATCTGTGGAAAAAAAAAAAAAAAAAAAAAAAAAAAGTCTCAAATTTTTTATTCAACCAATTGAAATATTATTAATCATAATTAGAAAAATTCGATATAGAATGGTTTAAGAGTTATCAGGCAATAAAAATATTCTATCGTATGAAAAAATTTAAAAAAAAAAAAAAAAATGCAAAATTGATTTTATTTTCGACATTTATCCACATGCTTTACTTATTTTCATCAATACTTCAATGTACATTTATACACATATACACAAACACACAGACAGTATAATATAAATATTGGTGGAAGACATAAAAAAGAAGTCTTTCCACGCGTCATAAAGAAATCGTCCCCCCCTCTCCCTCTCCCTCCCTACCCTCTCTTTTTGGTACGTGTATTGAAGAGACCACGACCGCATGCGAGTGTCAGTGTATATGGATGGTATAAGGCAACAACGGAGAAAGGACAATACGAATATTGCGTTAGATGTTTTTCTTACAAAACGAAAGTGGGGAGAGTTGGCACGCGACCAACACGTCACCTGCCTCTACTATATATATATATATATATATATGTATAACGATTGTGAATAGTTTTATAGTATAATACATATACGTATATAGTTGTGGTGAGGAAGAGGGGGGAGACTCTTCATCGATTTTTTTATATAATAAATGCAGCTGTATCGTTATGCCTCGTGAATTGCTTATCGAATTGAGTCGTCTTCAAGACATATGGTGAAAACGTTGAGATTCTTATTCTATATATATGTATAATTTTTATAATAACATTTTTGTAATCACTTCTACCTGTGTATATAATTAAGTGTGGGAAATGCGTAACGATTTTACTCATCAGCAATTATACCATTGAAAATATTTAATTTTTAAATAAATTAAATACTTGAATATATTAAAAATTTTATATTTTTTTATTACATATTTTTAACTCTGTGAAAAAATTCAGGTGGAATATTATATGACAATCCGAATTTTGACGCGTGCCTCTTTCTCACGTGTGCATATGTGATATTCCCCTTGTCCTTCTTCTTTATATATTTTTTTTCTTTTTTTCTTTTTTTTCCTACTCAGCAAACAAGCGTCACGCTGACGATTCCAAGTAACCGATTCTCTCCATAGAATCTGATGCGTGTGACTCGTTGATAAAAGATTGTGTAGCCTATACTGCCACGAGGATAAATCCGATAGAATTCGGAGTCACCCTCCGAAATTCGTGGGCCACCCTTATAAAATTCTTTTGCATCACCCCAACTCTCTTTTTTTGCCTCCTGCAAAACAAAATATAATGGAACCCCACGAAGTCTCGACGTTACTTCTGAGCTAGCTTTTACTCTTCATCGCATCTACAGTTGACGTGTGTATGCTCCTGACGTCACACAAGCATATGCAAGTATCGTCACAGTGGGGCACAGAGTGCACGGGAATTTATGTAGATATATATATATATATATATATATATATGTGTGTGTGTGTGTGTGTTTATGTGAATGATGTTTTAAAAAATAAAGGATCCCTTCCATATAGGGCATAATATGAGACGTAATGATTTCTTCGCCAGGCCCATGACAAACCAACAACTTGGGGTAGAGAAAAAGAAAGAACAAGAGAAAGAGAGAGAGACAAGAAAATGGAATAATGAATAGGGAAGAAATATTTTCATTGGGGCTTGTGTGCAACTCGGAAATTTTTCGCGTGTACCTGAATTACGTCACACATATGATAGAGCCGTGAGAAAATATCAATTTATATAGGTACACAAGCAGATGGGAATTTATTGGCAGATGTCACACGACACATTTTTCCTATTTAATAAATTCATGATAGATCATTATTTTGATTTTTTATAAGTTAACAATTTTTTTTTTTAAATTCAGCACATGTATAAAATAGCTATCAAGTTAAAACAATAAGCAAATGATCAAAGATGAATGTGAGTATACGATGTGTGTATAAAATGATACAGTAAGATTGGATCTACTGTCGTGGAAACCATCACTTGAATTTAATTTACTTGGACATAAACACACGTAAACGACTATATGGAATTTACATAGGACTTAGGTATATACAACAACACGTCTGATAGTTAATTAGAATGAAATTACATTCTGTGTTGTGGGTATCATCATGCGACAAAGCGCCGCTCGACCATGGAAAACATAAATGGCAGGTAACCCACGCCCCAGGTGCGGCTTTACAGTAACCCATCAGCAACCACTGACGACATATGTTTGATTATGGTGTTATCATTGTGGGAAAATTTCTATTTCAACGCACACGTATGCAGTATAGTGAGTTCTGTTACGTATAAATCAAGTATGCAACTTGAATATTGATATGACGATGAATATATTGCACTGTCATAAGATTCATTGACATTAATCAATTAAATTATCCGTATTATAAATATTATTATTATTTTTATTTATTTTTTTATTTATTTTTTTTTCTTGTATTAATTTAATTTTTTAATTTTTTAATTTTTTTGTTTTGTCTTTTATAAATAAACAAAATGATTTGTTGTATTTATATATGTTGGACCACCGTGAGAATTGTGATGAGTTATCAGCATAATTCCCATGGATGCTTCAACACCTGGCAGAATATACCTTGAAACTTAAAAAGTTTTGTCGATAAACTGTACAGATCCGGTTTATAAGTGAGGGTAAAAATTGTGGATAGCACTGGACAATATTTTTACGTTGATAACGTCCGGTATGAAGCTGACGCACATGGTATATATGAGTTTGATCGTTGCTCATTGTGACAGATGTGCTTTTCAATATATAAACACGCATTATTATCAAATATAATATTTTATTAGTTGCATTCGCTATGGTAATGTGTTTGTGTGCAACATTGTATTATTATTTATTTTTTTTTTTTCGCGAATTCCACCTCAACTAAGGATAATTTAAAATTACACTTGTTCATGTTATGATAACAGGTGCATCCAGATAACTATAATTATATTCAATCTGTTCATACATTTGATTGAAAATTATTATAATTTTTATATAAAAATCTTTGATTTTTCATAAAATATTAATAATTTAATTTAATTTAAAATTTTACAAAAAATGAAATTTTTCATAATTTTTATACCACTCTTGAAAATGTAGAATGCTTTTTAATATACCAATAATAAATATTATATCAAGGCCGATAACTCTGTGATGATACTGTACCGACGCCTGGTATATCATCGCCGTGGATATCCAGTTGTCAAGTGCAAAGTATAGTCGGATCTGAAAATAAATTTTGGATTTGTTCCATCACATTTTGAAAGATGTCGTTGGTATTTAAATTATCGGTATTGATTGATTTTTTATTTGATTACAAGTCAATTAATAGGTAGTCAAAGTCTAGTTTACTCATTTATCAGATTTGATTAAATACTCAAATTTCATAAATTATTGATGTCATGTATTAATATGAATACAATATTATAATGTATACACGTATTTTCTAAGCATTAACTTAATATAAATTTTATAGAGAATTTGTATTTTTTAAAACCACCCAGAACGAAATTCTTGTGCGGTCGCAATAACCGATGACTATATAATAATGGACATTTGAGTAAACGCCCAACGCGATTACCCTGTAGTTTTGTTCAATTTTATATATATACATATATATATATATATAATATTGCAGAGGAATCTCAGGTCCATGATTCTCGTTAGTTGAATTTTACGATGGTACTCGCACGCAGCTATCATTTTTCATAATTGTCAAGTAGTTATGAACTGCGCCCGAGTTTGCTAAATTGGTTGAATTGTTCACGTTTAATTACATATAGCCAACTAAAATTGATTAACCCAACTCCACTAACATTCATATTTTTTCATTAAAATAAAAAATAAAGAAAATATTTCAAAATAAATTGCCAAGTGAATAAAATATTAATCATAAGCGTTTACGTTTATTTTACATTTTTTTATTTTTTTTATTTCATTTAAAATTAACATAATTTAAATATGTTAAAATCGTATATCTACACCGATTTAATTATTAGTAAAAAAAAAAAAAAAAAAAACACGAAAAAAAAATCGCTACTAAACAAATTATGTTAAATTATTTTTTCATTTTAACTAGACGAAATGGAAATAAAAAAAATTGAAAATGTTGAGTAGGCTCGTGAGTCAACCAGGCACGATTGTAGCTGGAGTGAGACGCGTGGGAGACATGAGTTCACGACTCCAGCCGAGCATTGCCGAGCCGAAGACGCGTGAACCACGTGTGCAAAGCGTGCCACGCGTGACTGCTTTCAACTTGTAGTGGGGATCGAGATATACTTGAAATAGTTATATGCTTGAATAGGCCATTAATATCACGGCATTACAATTGTATTTTAATATATTTTCAATTATATTTTTTGTTGAAAAAAAAAAAAAAAAAACAAAGAAACAAAATAAAAATTGTATTTATAGAAAAGAACCACACAAATAATAAATAAATATAAAGAATAAAATCAAATTGCAGAATGGTTTAATAACAACAATTGCAATGGAAAATTGCAGCTACGAAGCCCCGTGCGGTAATAGCTACGCGGACATTTAAACGCTCGAGTGCACATTGCGAGAAATGACCTTGTCGTATACGTTTTTTCCCGCAGTAAAAGTTAATTCAACTTTTTTTTTTTTTATTTGAAATTTTTTGTTGTTTCGCGACTCGGCGATTTGCGGACAACACCATGTGTCCGACGGTATTTTGATGAGGAGTCCCTGTGTACAATACATATACGCATTTACCGTCTCAATGCAATGGAATTACAATTTGAATTAGCTGTAAAAGCCACAGCTAATGATTCTTAAAGAGCAAAACATTATCGTGTATATATATATATAGTGTACAATATTACGTTGATCTTTGTACAGAACCGACTTTAATAAGCACCATCACATTACATACATTGTCCAGATAAAATAATATCAACTTCAATGTCTAGTCAAGTTAAGTTATTTTTATTATTATAAACCATTTCAAATAATTTTATACGTAATATGTGGCAAATAAATAAATAAATAAATAAATAAATAAATAAATATATATATATATTTTCATGGTCTTTTGTTTTCCTTCGATTTTTACACAAGACTATTCATCTTTTAACCTTTTTGATAGAGTGAGAGAGGGAGAAACGAGTGAATGTCTTCTCTCAGTAAGGCGGAACGACTTCTTAGAGGCCGTTGGGATTCATTTATTATTCAGATTTATAGCTACAGCCAAGAATTGACTCCCACAGATCGGCAGGTCTTTGCAAAGTTGCGCGGGAGCTCTCGCGAATGCACGATCCCCTCGCATGACTTCAAGCGTGTGCGCACGCGGAACCATCGGCTTTGAAAATTCGACGTTTTGCATACGACACGATCTCTGGCCCCGATTCGCATGAAACCTGCGCATAACAAGCCGCCATCTTCGGAGGTCTTGCGATCGTCGTCGCTTCATCGCTCCTTGGGGGCATGGGAGACCATGAATTTGAACATCGTCGTTACTCAACGCGGCTATACACAATAAAATTACTACGCGCGTTCAACTATATAATATCCATCAGTCCGACATTTTATATTCTCAATTTACATTTAATATTCTCCTGCTCTCAATTGAGAAGATTATAAAAATTTCTAACTAAAACCCTGGGCCATCGTTCACCTGCTTAAACTCCTTCAGTATATATATTTAAATTTATCTAAAAATTTATATTGAAAAGAGCGGTGTATATAACTCCATTATAATATACGTGTATGTGAATTTTTGGCAGGAGGGGTGGGGGTATAGCCACAACACCCGTGACATGGTCAATATATTGAATTGAAAGAACCACCCTGGATAGGGTGACGAAGCAAAGAGAGTATATAAGTGGATGGATGGACACTTGGCAGACAGTATCGGATTGATCTTAGCCAGTGAACCCAATTACCCAACCAACCACCAGATTTATTGTCCTTAACTGGAGCCCAAGGGACGTGAGCATTTCACTTGACCAAAAGAGATGCCACTCTCTCCCTTTCCCTCTCGTTGTTTCTTTACTTCTTTTATTTTTATTATATTATTTGTATTATTATTATTATTATTATTATTTTTATGTTTCTATTTTTTTTGTTTTTATTTATTTTTTTCTTTTGTTTTGACGTTTCAAAACGTGTGCCCGCGTGTTTGCAAATATATGCATATCAAGTGAAGAGAAGAACGTTTGTGGATGAACGCAGGTGGCTGTCACTAGAGGCAAACATTACTTTACCTCACTGCGATATACAGAAGTGGAAGAGGACACGAAAGCGCGTCTTTGGCTATACACCGCCTCCGACTGTCTTACATGTTGAAGGCACCCGCCATGAAATGCTAACTGACGCCTTAGAGGGCGCTGATTGAAGTATTTATTGCCTTTCCAATGTCCAAGTGCCCTCTACTGTTTCTGCCATTTGCTTTTATGCTCATGTAATGATCCGTTTTGCATGTGAACCTGTTTATATATTCGCGTTGTGTCGTTTTTTCTCGCTTCTGGTTATTTTTTTGAATATCTTTACCAACCAACTGGTACATTCATTCTCATATGTATATGTATTTATATACGTATACCATTCTAAATATCACATTTGTTTTTTTATAAAAAATTCCATTTTTACCTCATTTACATTTACATTTTAATATAATTAGATGTTTGCAACAATACTGATACCAATTTAATTTTTTTTTATGTCTTATGTATTTTTTTGGGCTTAAACGAATTTGTTATACTGATAACAATTATCCAACTTGAAAATGAAATAAAATCTGATGAGATCTCTTTTATTATTAAACAATAATAAATTCATTTTCAAAACAATTATAAATACATTTGTTGGGTGTTAATAGTTGGTTTGCTCTGAATTCTTGTGGATATATATATTATACGTCTCAATTAGGATGTTGGTTGTTAATTGGTGTAGTTTGTACGGAATGCGTGCGCGAGATCATCGTATACAGAAGAAGAGGATGATGGAGAATGATTCGCAAACGCAATTGCCTCTATATATATATATGGGCATATAGAGTGAAATATAAAGAAGGAGTAAAGGTCTTTTCAGCAAAGAGCAAAAGAGTAAGTAATTACTCTGGAATTAGAGCAGGTAATTTCAGTGTGCGAATTACGCGTGAAAAAATATAACAATAATAAATAAATAAATAAATAAATAAATGAAACCAGATATAACCCCATCATGTGCAAGAAATGTGAAATGTTTCGACGACATTTAAGTTGATGTGTGCTATTTACAGACCTTTACATGTATCATGTCGGTGACAATAAAAGATAATCGAGACAAATTTTTTCCTCTTACATATAAAATACGTTTGAAATAGATTGGAGTGAAATTAAAAAAAACAAAAATGTTTAATTTCTTTATAGTGCCGCAGGTGCTAACAAAATATATCCTTAATCGCGAAGGAGGATATCGTCGACGCGAAACGAGTAATTAACCTCCATAATTCTTTTCAGTCTCCACATATGAAAAACGAAAAGAAATAAATATAAAAATAAATAAATGAATAAATAGATCAATAAATAAATAAATAAATAAATAAATGAATAAATAAAAATGATAAATATGCTGCTGGAAATAGGATGATTATTTCTTGGAACTTTGATTCTTACGGTTAATCTTCATTCCAACCATTTCACACGCGGGCTTGATGAAATAATGCCAAGAGATCTATTTCAATCTGAGGCACACGATTGTAATACTATATATATTACCTACATATATACCTGAATATACCTATACATTTATATATATGTATATATAAAATGTACGTATACATTTCATTGTGCCCATTCCAATGACCAGACAATTAATTACTGAAAACGACCGATTGTCCTGATGGTGATCGAGTGACCAACTAACTAAATGCACATTTAATGACATCTTTACGCAATTAAGTCGGCGTTATTTGGATCGTGTGCCATTGGTTAAATATTGTGATATCGATAACAATCTTTGTAAAATAAATTGTACACGTCGATTTAAAAATATGTGTACTCGACTACTCGACTTTCATCCTTGACTTAAACTTTGAATTAAAATCCCTGCTATCCACAGAGAAACGACACCGACTACAAAACGAAATACGTAGCATTGCGCACAGTATGGAGAAAAGAAGGAGAGAGTACAATATACATGTGTCCGTATCTTATATATATATATATAAGATGGTCTCGAGAGATACGTATGTATTTTAGTAGATGTTAAACGGATAGCTTTGTATCTGCGCTTGAGATAAACATTATATTGGGCGATTATATACATATAAGATTGATGTGACGAAATTTATGTTGCGATTACCGTGAATAATTAGAGGATGAATTTAATTATATAATTACGCCCTTGGTGCCACACATATTTTATTATACATGAGGTTGTATATATACACCCATGTTTAATAAATAATTCCACTAAATTATCCATATTATTATTATTATTATTATTATTATTATATCAATTTTTTGTTAAATTTTTTTTTGTTTTATTTCTGGTTTCTATGCCATCATATTGTATATGTATATTCACCACTGTTTTTCATTGTCTTCGTATAGATGAAAAAATATGATAGAAATTTTTTAACAGGCATAATATGTTGGCAGATGCGTAATATATAAGGGGTCGTTAAAAAGAAATTTAGTCGAGGTTTCGAGGGGAAATATTGTATATTGCAAACAACATGATAATGGCGCGTGCCTTCGGGCAACAGCTAAAATTTTTTTTCTACTTCGAAATTCGCAAAATTGACAAAAAGTTGGAAAAAAAGGGTGAGAGATACCGCGGCAACATCGATTTACATTTTTATGCGTACGTCGAAAGCCTGGTATTTCACTCACTGTCCATTCAAAATTTCATTGACTGGATATAAGTATAGTACAGAATAATATTATATAGGCGGATCCTGAAAGCACCGAGTGGTCGCTATATATATAGTTCAGTTTCACTGCAACAACAATAAAAAAGAATTTCACTCACCCCGTCATTTTAAATTCATTAGGGGAATCGCAACGCAACTTAAACGATTAAGCCAACATGACGTCATGCTAAGAAAAAAAATTTCCTCTCGTTTGCAAGCATTAAAAATATTTTTTATTATTATTCTCCATTCATTAATTTTTTCCTTTATGCACTTTCCGATGTGAAACAAATAAGAGGAAAAAAAACGCCATGAAATTTTTGCTCATGCTATATATTTTTTTTCTGGCAAAATTGCTAAAGATGTGCAATGAAAAAAATGTGAAATATAAAAATAAAAAAATGTCTGTGAATTAAAAAGGTTGAAAAGTGAATGAAGAAGGAAGAAAAGATTGAAATAAAAAAGTGAGATGAAGTAGAAGTATAAAACGAAGACAACAAGGAAGAATAAGAAAAAGACGAAGAAAAAAAAAAAAAAAAAAAAAAAAAGAAAAAGATTAGGGAGGAACCGAAACGAGGTACCCAAGCGAGGTATCCATGATGACCCATGACCCAAGCGGTAACTCACCGCCCACGTTGCACCTGCCTTGATATCTCGTTGCTTTATTGGTTTATCGTAAAAACTTGAGAGCTTTATATCGAGGTGAGAGAGTTGAAATTTTACGCATGAACTTTAACCCGCCCGGACATCTTCTCAGCGGTTCATTCCATCTTCACACCTGCACACATATTTTCAAATATGTGATATCATCAATCTTTTAACATAATCCTAACTTATCCATTGTAATAATAATAATAAATAAATAAATAATTGAAGATACTTAATTAATTGTCCTATCGCTATTACTTGTATTTAAACAATGGAAATTAAAAATTATAGACGAAAAAAAAAAAAAAAATTACGTGACAACTTATTATTATACAGTGGTGTGTAGCCGACCGAAAGCTTTAGCATGAGCTTCCGGGCGAATGCCAGTCGACATTGAGTAAGGCATTATCGAATTTTAGATTCGACGCGGCCTCGCACCATTCTATGCCTTCAAGCGACCACATATATATGTTTGTAAATATTTTACGCGCAGATAATTTAATTTTCTGCTGAAATACCGCGCACCCTATATGTATAAATGTTTCGCTAAAGTGTCGGCATATACATCTATATAGATGCAGGATATGAAAAAGCGTATAATAATACTTAAACTGGGCATCTGCTTGCACTTTGTATATTCATATGATTTTTCAAGCCATCTCTTTCGATACGCTTTCATATATATTGTATGAATAATATATAATTGCAACTGGTCTTTGTATCAGTACGATAATTTTTCATAATTATTATTAGATTTTTCATCAAAATTCATCCATGAGAATTCCATCGATTCGTTCCATGATGAGCATTTGATTGAACAAATATCAGGAAAAAAGTGATTATTTTAAATTTATTTTCATTACAGTACAATTGAAAATATACTGTTTAGATGTTTAGTGACAAAATATATGATGAAGAAAGAAGTGGAATGCATATAGCAGAAGTGCGATTTACTTTGTATTTCTCGCATTGGCGCACGACCGGTTCGTAATAAATTGTGATACGCATGTGCGCGCCGTTAGTCTCACCTTGTTCGTATATCGTTTCTCTCTCGCATAAAATTAATTGAAAATTAAGCGCAGATGACACGTCACGGCTTGCATGCAACACAACTTTCTATGACATTATGAACCACACATCACACGTGAAAAAAATCATTTGACCTATACTATTTAGCTTATACAGGTATAGTCAAGTACCAGTATCTACTATAACTATGAATAATAATATATATTATTTTATTTCATAAGAAACAATAATAAAACATTATCTCATTTTCATATACCTATTATTCTTTCATGTATACATATATATAAATTTACAATGACTCATTCAATATAATTTTTAACATCCTTTAATATTGATTATATATATATATATAAATAAAAAAAAATATGAATGACGGGTTCCGGAGAGTGAAGTAATAAATTTATCGCGTGCAATCATAAACAATTTACAATATTTCTGCTGCTATAGTTATCATGATGGATGAATTTTTTAAATTATTTTATAATTGTGATGCACAGCCTTTAACACCAAGTCGAAGACGGATAATCGTTAGTCGTACTTAAAATTCGATTGTGAGCGCAATGGTCTATCATTAAATAATACTACTGCCAAGTATACCCATCAAGTGCAATTAAAATTTTATTGATGGACATTTTATTAAGTATATAGGATTGAGCTTCTCTTCACATTTATTTATTTGTTTATTTATTTATTTATTTATTTATTTATTTATTTATCTATTTATTTATTTACTCATTTATTATTGTGTTTTTGGTTATTTTACCTCTTATTAATTAGATGATTGCATCTACTGATTGGTGAATCGCGAGTTATAAATTACAAGGATAATTCAAAAGTGTCAATATTACTTTCTATATTTTTGACATCAGAAATCCATTGGCAGATATGTATTAAGCATGCAATTTTTTTTTGTTTTTGTTTACACTGTCATGTATATATATATATATATATATATATAAATCGTACAACCGTAAATGTAAAACCGGTCGTGGCAACAAACATTGGCGTTTTATTTCTCTTTCTCTCTAAAATTTCAACGAGTGTGCGGCCCATTTTTCAAAATCATAATTGCATTTTTTATTCTGCTGTCGTAGGCCCTGAAATTCGCATTGAGTGAAAAAAAAAAAAAAAAAAAAAAAAAAAAATCCGAGAATAAAAGTATTCGTATACAGAATATATATATGCACGAATGGCTCTCGTGTGGCCCCGCGAGGCAATCATCCATATTCATGTAGAATAAGGTGCAATTAAACTGTGCAAGGTGTCAGCTCCAAAAGAAGCATTAATCAACCGACAAAGCCACATTTGACGCACTAACTGCTGAAGATACTATTACATATATATATATATATTTGAGGCATCATAATAAGCCAGAATTAACGTACGCGGGATAAGTATTATAGGGAAAAAAAAAAAAAAAAAAAAATCAAAATAATACATTGAGTCGTGATTTTAGTTGTATAAATTGCACACTCTGTGCTATAGTAAAAATCAAATGATTTATATATGTGTACATATGTTTTTATTCAAGTAATTGTATTTTTTGAAATAAAATGCCGATAGAAAAAAAAAAAAAAAAAAAAAACTAAATATCACCAAATCGATTTTCAATTGACGATGTGCGTGCACAAAGTCAACCTAATTGATGTTGAATTTATTACGGTATAAATACCTCATTATGCGCGGCAATTCACCTTTGAATATAAAAAATATATGTATTATTTTTGTTTGACTCAAACTTAAACGGATACACTGCAAGTGGTCTCTTAATTTGTTCTCGGCATATTTTGTAAAATGATTGATAACATCCGCATTTTTGATTGCATATATAAATTGGCAAAAAGTAAGTTGGAATATATAATTGATATAAATCACAGATGCGATATGTCACGCAATCCCCTTTCTCTTATATACCACACAACAAATAACATTCATGATTTAATCAAAATAATATAATATACATAAATAAAATATTCACCGGGAATGCTTTTGAATAAATATATTTTTTTTGCTTATGTAAATAGATTTAAAAAGAAGAGGGATCAAGAGGCAGGAAGGTGATAAAAGTAATGCTAGATAATTAGAAAAAAAAAACGAAAAGTACAAAGATACTTGGAAAAATAACTGATGAATTGTAGCTTGAACTATTAAAATTTAATTATTAATAAAAAATAGTCTTAATTATGAAGGAGAAAGAGAATGAACTGGCCAATAGGATGTTTATAGCGATACAGACGGAGTGCGAGCGCAGATGAGAATTGTCCAAGCGGCATTCCAAAACATGTTTTTCTATATAGTATTATAGTGGAGAGTTGACTTGGCTAACGGGCGCGCGTATGCAAGAAGCATATAAGGGGAGGGAAAAGAGACTCTCCCTACGCTTTAATTTATTACTATCGCATACAGAAAGCCAGCTCGCGCGCACGCAGTCGGCAATTTTGAAAGCGAGTGAGCTCTTGGGACGTGCGCCTGCGCGCATATATGCCCACTGGGGTATATATATGGGCATATAGCCGCCAGGTGAAGGCAAAGGATTTTTGCGTGAAGATCGCTGCGCCCGCTTTAACCTTGCGCTCAGCCACTACATATATATCCTCGGTATAGGTTTGGAACGCCAAAAGAGATATAGTGCCGTTTATTTTTATGGCTGTACTATCCCATCATTTTTTTCCTCTTCTATTATTTTCTTCGGTCGAACGTTCTCACGATCATCCACTCATATATACCCAGATATTATACCTAAATAACAAATACTTTCTAAATACTCTGTAATATAATGATTCTACCGTGACAATGAGAAATGATTTTTGCAGATATATATTTTACGTATTCCTAGAGAATTTTGGCAATTAAGAGTTGCCTTCTCTCCTTCTCTCCTTTTCTCCTTTTTTTTCCTCTTCATCTTCTGATCACACCCACATATATTATACAATATAAATCTTATTTTGTGAATTAGCTTTAGACTTTTTTTTTATTTTTTTTTTTATCTGCTTCAATATAATAAAAGTATTTTGGCATTGTATATTTCAATAAGATCCATATAAATTGATTCGTAACGTCACGATCCATTGATGCAAATATGCCTTTTACAATTTTCATATTTTATTTTATTTTTATTTTATCATTTTTCTTTATAGATCACATGATTTTTGTTATAGAAAAGAAGAATTTACAATGATGTGTATTTAAATATGATCAAAGACTATTACTGAACAGCGCCGACAGTAAAAGGAACAGTGACATTGCATTTCCTATTCATTTTTACAAAAATGCCTGATGCAGTTGATACTTTTTATTTATTTAACCATATCATATTAAATTCAATGCGTACAAATATTTATTTGAACTAATTATATATTTTATATGATTGTTTCAATGATATTATTAAATTAAAAAAAAAATTTTTACTCTACTTGTACATAATTGAATTGTAAGTACACATACAAACGATAAGGATTATTTAAATTATTAAAAAATATATTTATATGATTTTTATTATCAATTGAAAAGTTATACTTTTTTTATAAGTATAAATAATTGTATGTGATTTTTTTTTTATTTGGTCTCAAGTCAATATAAAGATTACATTTATCGATTATATTGGTATATAATATCACAGTAGCGAACGTAAGATGATGAGAGTGTGGCAGTGGCATTCTCCATGCTACATAAACAACTATTTCTCTTCTTTGCATATGTTCACTCACCGTTTTTCTCTCATTCTGACTCGAGGGCAAAACGCAATATCGAAAGATGAGCTGACGTTCGCCACGCATATACCAGCTCGTTATCTAATGGCTAACTTATATATTTATATATAGTCATAATATAATGAATTGTATTAACCTGAGGCGAAAAACTGAAGAGACTCTGCCTCATTAAGCTCAATGTTATGCTCTACGCAGTAGCGAACTATTTGTAAATTGTTTTATACTTTTTTACCATGCGGAAGAACGGGCAAATTTTTAAATATATTTTTGTCATATGAAACATCTGGTAAACCCAAGTTGATTTGGTTTGATTTTGGTTCACCAGTATTAACTATATCTGACAGGTTTAAAGTCATTATTTTCAGTGCAAGAAAACCACTGAAATTTTCTGCATTTTTGTAAAACAGTCCAACGCCACTTAGTGGTGATGCTGGTGAAGTTTCGACTGGTTGGAGATCAAAAAATGGGACAGTAGATTGTCCCAAATCACTTTTAATATCTGACACTGTCATTCGAACATATGCCCGATTTAAACGATTCGGTTTGACATTTGAAGATTTCGTTGGTATATCTAAATTGTCCATATGTATATCAGATCTGCAAAGCAACACAGATATTTCATTTAATATTTCATCGTACAGTTTGCTATATGTAAATATTTCCCTATGAAATTATTGATAATTAATACCTCCATGGAATGTCAGGTGTTCCAATCCCCCCTGTTATTTCACGTACTGACAATTCAGGATGTGAATAAGTTGAGCCTGGTAATAGTTTACCCGTGGTTAAATTAAACCGAGTCATTCGTACAACAAGACTAATCGATTTCCCATAATGATCCGGTGGAATCAAATATGGCCGACGTATACTATACATATCAATGTAATGATAAAACATTACACCTAAATAAAATAATAATACATTATAAAAATATAATTTTTATATTCTATTACAATAGATTAATTGGATTTACCTGTAACAACCCATCCCGGTAACGCATATGCATCATCAATATTAATAAATCTTACGTGATCACTTTGCTGACTAAATAGTGCGTAATCAATTCCATGACCCTTCATTGGAGCTGTATCATAACCGATGGGGCCAACATCTTGCCATGCATCTTCTGATACATCACCTCCAGGCAAAAGTTTACCAACTTTTATCTGAGGATATATTATTTGTCCACTTTTAGAATTACTCGTCTTATTAAATTTTATACCAGTAACTACCCTATTGTAAACAAACAAATTTTTTTTTTTTTTTTTTATAATTTAACAATCCATATGTGGCAAAAAATATAATAAAAAATAACATAATCATAGATTGTACATATTTTTGGTAATATCAGCATTTTGGGGCAACAAACTAAATGAGTAACGGTATTTCACGTCGATTTCATAGTCCATACATCTACACATACACATGTCACATTTGTAAATAATCATGTCGAGATATGTATTGAAGTTGCCACAAATGCTTTCATATCCTCTATGCCCGTGACATTCACATAATGATCTTGCTGTTCCGGAAAAATTTTTCGAAACAAAATAAGCCCCATAATAATGAAGATGATTACTTTCATCTGTCTACAATACATTAAAAAATATATAATTAATTATCATTGGATTCGATAAGTAAATGATGTAATGACGTGTATTTATACTTTACCGGTCGGCATACGCGAATATTTCCAGTAGATTCGCATTTAATGCATTGTTGAGTATGTATATACGAACCATCAATTGTTTTTGATTTTTTTGGTGCAAACCTTGGACTGAACCAGTGGCACTCACCGTCACATTTTGTGGTATTTGTAGTCTCCTCTTCACGTAAAATAAGTAGATTATGGAATCTTTCAAATTCAAAAAAATTTTCATCTGAAAATACCACACATGATTAATTTTATACAATTTCATTAAAAAATTTATTGCATGAAGGATAATATAAAAATATCGTACCTCGTATATATTTTGATGGCTCACATCGACGAATTTCAGTCGAAACTTTTGCCATAGTTTCTTTTATCGTAATTAAATACCGTCTTATTCGATCAATTGAGTCTGTTTGTACTCCAGTGATCTCATTTGTAAAATTAGCTATATAAATATGTAATATTGATTGTATAACAATTTATTAATATAAATATAATTACGAATTTTTCATATTAAAAAATACCATTGTGGCACTTGGACTTTATAGCGTATGCAAGTATTAATGCTGTGAATGCTTTTTGTTCTGTGAAAGCTACGAGTTCATATAATTGATATATTTCTTGTTGTATTGACACTCCTCTATCACAACGATCATATGCTTTTTTCTGAAACAAAGGAAAGAAAAAAATATATATGAAATATACTTAACAATTGAATTATTTTCAATTCTTTTGGTTTGTTTTTTTTCTTTTTTTTTTTTTCTTTTTATGAGATATATGTACCTGATAATATTTCACTATAATACTAATGAAATTACTAAAATAAGATGGCATGCCTTTGGCTGATATTAATTGATCAGTTTTGCCAAGACTGTCTTGTATTTCATGTGAGCCATAAGATGTTGCCCTATCTGCAATGTTGCATATAGTTATGTTATTATATTTTCGTTGTATAGCATCCAATATAGATTTATGAATATTGTTAATTCTTGCTATATAATCTTGAGTAAGTTTTTCTTTTAATCGATCAAATTCAGCGTCATTTCTGAAATTTTCTCGTAAATCACTCAACATATGTTTTATATTACGTTCCAATCGATTTGCTATCAACTGTTGATCGCGCATGATGTTCTGTATACTTGAATGAATATTGTCAAGCTTCTGATCAGTTTTATCTGTGAATAATGTATAGAAATCAGCGCCTTCTAAAAAAATTGATGCCACATTATGAGCAAATTCTAAAACGTCCTTTATATCTTTATTGATGAAAGATGCTCCTTGTTCAATATTCACGATTATTAATATGAAATAAATTGCCGGAATGCTTCCGACTTTCATTTTGAAAATGATTAATTTGATACTAGAATTTTAGAAAAAAAAAAAAAAATGAATAATATTCATGAAACATGATAATTTTTAAACAAAAAAATACACATAAAGAATTATCTAAATATTTTACCTCAAATTAAAAATTTTTAGTGGCCGCAAATCAGTTGTCAACCAGAGTAATAAACTATTTTGATGAGAAACTCGAGCTTTTAAATATCACAAGACATTCTTGATAAAACAATCTTTTTTTTTTTTTTTTTTTTATCGTACATAAAAATTGATAAATTGGTCAAACAATAAAAATCTTCAGTATTGACAAAGAAAATGAAGGTTACAATAATTGATGATAATAATGAAATAATTTATCAATGAAGATAGTGTTAATAGGTTCGTATAACTTATTGATAGCACCCAAAAATATTATTGAAAAATTTTTTTGTTTTTTGGTTTCAAGTATATATTTGAAATGATAATAAAAATTTTGTAGTAAGCGCTTCATTGCTATTAATATCTGAAAATATTTTTTTTGAGAGGGAATACAGTATGCCTGAGAATATAATTTTTTTCGAGTTTATTTTTAATTGTTTTTGTTTTTTGTCAACACGATGATAGTAAAAAATGGGAATAATTGGAAACCAAGAAAAATGTATTTATAAAATGTATATAAATAAAAAAATTGGATGGTACAACATGAAAATAGGTGTATGTAAAATAAATGATCTTTTTTCGATTGAAACAAAAAAAAAAGTATTGTCACACTATCTTTTTGCAATATGTGAATATAGTAAATACATATATGTATATGTGTAAGTGTGTATGTGTGTATGTGGGCAGTGAAAGAGGAAATAGTAATAGCTAACGATGAGATTGGAGATAAGAACATGACAGCGGGGCGAGTGGAGACATGTGAAGAAAGCAAGTGAACTTTCCATGGTATACTCAATTCATTAATGTAACACGAGACATTTCTCTACCCTCGCTTTAACCATATAACTATACAGTATTTGTCAAGTAATTTCCAACCTTCTGGTGAGCGCAAGAAAATGTCAAGTTACACTATGCGTGGGCGATGCATACACGCTCGTAATTGTCGCGCAAAACAACAAAAATGAATTTAAATCAAACATTATTTTCATGCAGAATTTCTATTGCGCACCTGCAGATGTGCGCACACGGGTACATCTCTCCATTCTCGCAACCAATGAGAAAGCAAAAGACTGAGATGCATATAACGGTGTGTATAATAAATTATTATGATGCCCCACGGGACTCTAGTGTAAAGCAATTCGTGCCAGTACGAGATGCGTGCACACGCGCGTGGATACATAAGAATAAAGACGCCAAGATTGAAATTCGAAAGTCTCATTTTGCATAGCACGAGCGTTAAGCCCGTAGGTGTAGAGTGTGTCGAGCGGCTAAATCTTTCCACCTTCACGACTTATGAGACATTCTGTCTGATGGGTTATATTCGTGCCGAATGCACACGCGAATAAACATTCTCAAGGATATATCTGTATATTCACTCCAACTTCATATTCATAAATTATAAATTAAAATTATACTCATTCAATGTTGATAGCTTTATATATATATATATATAATGTGTGTTTTTTTTAAAGCTTTTTTCTCCTATTTTACAATGAGTGAACACATAATAACATCACAAATACATTTGAGATTTAATCCAATTTTTCATGGTCTCACGATTTTGAATATTTTGCAAATGGGTTATATTTTAAAGAAGTTTGCGCCTGCGCGCTTTCATGGTCAAATGGCAAAATTATTCGGACGAGAATCCTTTGGAGCAAAAGTAATAATCTAATAAATCGGCGAAACACGCTCCAACGCGTATTCATTCGATGCATCGTCTCTTTTTTTTTTTTTTTTTTTTTTTTTTTTTTTTTTTTTTACCACTGCCCTTTCTCCTTCTTTTTCTCGGTTTCTCATTCGATTATATTGGATTGCGGTGATGCCATTTACTACATATATAGGTATATACTCATCAGATACGCTTCGGTATTCTCGAATTCAATGTTTACGATTGACCGTGGACAAAATTTATGAAAATTATTCGTGACTACCCGCGATTTTACGTATTCATGGTCGAATATACGCGCGTGTACGGCCCTAAATTGTTGTCCGAATTCGGTTGTCCATTGTTTGTGCGGGATGTGAACAACAGTATATATAGTGGTATATAACTATATAGGGCCCAAATGTAACCGCCGTATCCGCATCATTTCCATGCGCGTTCTCAAGATTGACCAATAAACTTGGCCTGAATATGTCGAGCAAACCAAACGCAAACCATGAAGTTTGCAATACATAAGTGCACCAGCAGGTTTCTATATTGCCGCACAATCCGGAAGTTTCACTCTCATTCATTTCTTGAAAATTCACCGACGATCCAACTGCCAATTATCGACTGAAATTTAAAATATACACTGAATGTTTTTACAAAGTGGGTGCGTTATAAAATTCAATGAAATACACGCAACATTCAAATCGTCTTCTGGCTCAGTTGTTTATTTTATTTTATAATTTTCAATATCATTAATAATTATTTTAAATGTGATAAAAAATATATCATAAACAAAAATATTACAAAAAAAATAAATTTGGAATTTTTTAATATAGAATTAATTACTCACTCATTACTTATTTTATTTATTTCATGAAATTATATGGTAAAAATATGAAAATTTATGTGATAATACATATTGTATTATATTGTGCGTGATTCACACGCTTGCATCGTCTACATGCGAGTTTGAGTCCACCGCTAACAGATAACACTAATGATGCCCGCTGAGTTACGTGCAACCCGAGTCTACCAAGTATATACACACACATAACCGGCTCGTGTCCACATTTTTCTCACACACAAAAATCGCGCAAGCCATTTTTTTTTTTTTTTCTTTTTCACCTTTCTCTCTCGCCATTCACTATCTCCATCTCTTTACTTCTTTCTCGGTTTTCTTTGCCACCTGCTGCGATCAACAGTCATCCCTAAATTCTGAAAATCACCGACACGTTTATTCAATGTCAATTTGCATGTGTGACTCAAAAAAACGCAAACACTTTTCGTGATTCAGGATAGTTATAATTCACAACAAGACATATTTAATTTCATGTGACACATGTGCATACAGTAACATTCGCCATAATCTTCCAATTTCACATTATTTCTCCATAGCAAGAGTCTGTAATATATTTTATCTGATGCGACTAAATTACAATTTCAAATATGAATTTGTTGGTTTTTTTTTTTTTTTTTTTTTTTTTTCTTTTCTTACATTGCGTATCTGTATGCACATGGTATATGTATACATTTTATATCCATATATAATGATGTAATAAAAAAATATGTACATATATATTTATTTATTTAAGGAGTGATAATAAATAATTGAAAAATTCATAAAATATTTAAGGTATAATTATTTGAACATAAATAATAAGTATTATAATGAAATTAATCTTCATCACTCAAAGCGTTTAAATAGTTTTTCTCCAAAATCACCAATGGATACGAATTTTTAAATTTTTTTCATTTACGCTACATGTGAGTCATTTGCACCGCTGGAAATATAGTTTGAGTCGCATTTTAAAAGTGCACTCACAGCATGTATACGTATATAGGTATGATAGCCGGAACCTCTGAAAGTTTCCCGATTGCAACCGTGACACTAATTGAACGAAGAAGATAATGCTGCGAGAGCGCAGATCTCAGTGCAATGAAACGGCCTCATGTACTCTCACTTGGTGGCGTTCCCTCGGGAGCCAATCAGATGGGGCAGGGTGGACAGTGGAGAGTAGAGGCAAAAACGTGGATTTATGGCCGGCAGTCGGGCCCCAAACACATCACAGACCCCGTCACAGGGAGTCATGCGGGGACCACGCGCGAATGATTCTCCAACTGCGTACGGCGTTGTCGTAATTACTTTGCGACTATATAGTCCACGCATTGCCCATACATAATATTTTTATTCTTTCTTGTTTCTTGTTTGTTTTTTTATTTTTTTTATTCTTTTTTTATTATTTTTATTGTTATTTTTTTTTTTTTCCTCGGTAAATGTGCTAAGTATATGCCTTAATTGAATTTAACTTTACTTAATAGACTTCCCAGATGGTGTACCCACAAATGTATATGTGCAATCAGCACATTCACCGAGTAAATTTAATTCACCGCAATCATGTAGATATTTACAAATACCAAATGCACCATCTGCAAATACACAGTAATCATCAAATAAATTACAAGGAGAATTAAATATATAGTATCGTGAATAAAATACTTGGAGTTATTTAATCGAACAAAAGTGCGTATAAGTGAATAACTTTGGCAATCCAACCATCTTATAATTATATATATATATTTATTTTTATACTTTCACAAACACATCGAAGTTTTATCAAATTGTCATTTACAATTGAATTGTCCTTTTTTTTTTCTATTTTTTTTTTCTGTTTTTGTTCGTATAATTTTTCGCAATACATATCATAGAGTAGAGACTGTCTGCGGCTGTTGACGTCAAATTGACGGGTCATCCCCACCTCTGGCTTAAAGGCATAAATACGTTGAAAAAAAAAAAAATAATAATAAATAAATAAATAAATAAATAAATAAATAAATTTTCTACCTACCTGAAACACAGACTGAAAATACTTTTTTAGTTTTTGTAGATATAATAAAGTATCTTGGCGGATCGAATAACACTGCGGAGAACCCTCGTCACTATGTATACACATATACTTATACAAGTATGGGTGTATGTATATATAGGTATATACATTATCTTGATATCGAGTAGGCGTTCCCTGGAATTCAAATTAATAAAATTCATTTTCATAGTTCATTATTATATTTCATCATCCACTAGATTTTGCGTTTTTCTATTGAGCAAACTTCTCCATATGTTATTGGGCGGCAAAGCTATATACATAATAATAAAAAACTTATAAAATTTATGGACGTATGCATAATTATTTTATAATTATTTTTCAATACTTGATTCTCACGATTTACACTTGTAAACGGAAGCGACAAAGAAGTCCGGTTAGCATAATTGAAAACATTTTTCTTATTTTTTTTTTCTGCTTTAATTTGGTTTTTGTTTTTGTTTTTGTTTTTTTTTTCTTTTTTTCCCTTTATTTCTCTCAATCTTTCATTTTTTTTTTTTTTTTTTTTCAATTTTTTTCTCTTGTAAGTATTTTATTGCTTCACTCTCTTTCTCAGTTGATACACCAGATTGGCAAAGAATTATAGCACTAACCTGAGTCGTTCTTCTCGCAGTCGCCCTGGTGCTCATTACGCAGGCCACACGGGCCCAATTAAATTTCGGGGTCTGCAAACACGCGATCGTCAACCATTACGTGTTATAGGCATATCATGCAGTAAAAGTATCACACATTATAATAGTTCCGAAAATTTTTTAAATATATAAAAAAATATAACATTCACCATTTTTTTTTCTCTATTAAATTATAAAGTAGTAGTAAAATACAACCATTAAATAAAATAATATTTCTCCTTTTGACATCTCGATTACATTAAAAATCAAGATATATAAATGGTATTTTTTTTTTTTTTTTTTTTTTTTCTTTTTTTCATGAATGAATTTAGACACAATCGTTCCTGTACATTGTAGACTCCTATAAATTGTATCACATCAATTACTCTTTCACTTTTAATGTACGTGAGATGCTCATAATCTTGAATGTAGTTTCAATGTCAGGCGCGCATGTTATTTTTATTCCAATACAAACTTTTACGAATGAAATGTCTTTTTTATTTCACAGCTTTTCCATCTCTCTTGGGATTTCTATTGTCACATGACATCTGTGTACAAAATAGTATTATCGACACATTGAAAATTGACAAACATCATTGAAAATTGTTGAATATGTGACAAGTCTTGATTGCCTCATCACCAACCATTATAATTTTATTTATGTTGAGACACGTTTTATATATATACATATATATAAATATATTTTTTGTGTCTCACGAGATTTAATTTTGAAAGGATTTAAAACGCCGAATTCATCAAAGAAATGGACGAATTATATTTTTTATTGAAAGCCAGCAGGTCACGTTTCATACATAAAATATAATTGATAAATTTATTTTGTATTCTTATTAAATTTGAAAACCTGACCATTTACAGTTTTGTAAGATTTATTGTATATTTCAGAGCATTATACGATTAATAAAAAATAATAAAATGAAAAGAAAGAAATAATATTTATTTAATTTTAAGAAATTGATATTTGTAGGCGTAAAAGTTATTATTATTATTTTTTAACATTATAACAATCAATACAGCGAGTTAATTTTTTGCACGAAAAAAAAAAAAAAATTTTTTTTCATGATAATTTTCGGAGAATGTGAAACGTTGAATCGTGATGGTACGCTGCAAAATTGTACGTGAGCGTAGCCACACTTTATATATATATATATGTATACAATTGGTCGAGGTACACTTGATGCAGTACTTAAATTGCCAAATGGTCCGAAGAAAGATTTCACTGAAGAATCAGAATCATCAACTGCGCTTGCATTGCATCGACCAATTACGCACAAACTACTACATGTGACTTTTAATTGACTGAAAAAAAAATATTCCCTTGTATTTTAGCCACGTGTCTGGTGCTCATAAATTGAGTATATGAATACACGGGACAATTAAAATTAATAGCGTACTTTTTTTTTACTACAATTTTTTTTTTTTTTTTTTTTCATTTTTAGATGCACCTGCATTAATCAATTATTTTTACAAGTTATCTATTTCTGGAAATGGTATTGTATTGATTGTGGACAAACAAGAGAGGAAACATCTGATAAACATCAGTATACCTACTTATTAAACTACTACACAATTGTGGCGTGAATTCCAGATTAGAAAATTAACGGTTTGCCACGAGGATCGCAATGGCGTAATTAAAGGGATTAATTATGAGCCAGTCCAATAAAGTATAACTACATATATCCACATAACCCAAACTAATCCATGAAAATCCAAGCAATTTATGTGGATGCCCTAGAGCATTCTCCATTTTGTGGTGTGTTCAATATCCCATGAATTCCATCACGAAACCTGATGTCTGGCTAATCTATAGATAGTAGCTATAGCTGCAAGATATCGCACTATATATGTACTCGAATTTATAGATCATAATTTTAACTCACTATATTGACATACACTTGTGAATATGAATTAGCTACTATTTAATATTCTTCATAAATTATATATATATATATATATATACACACACACCTTTAAATGGTCTACCAGTTTATGAATAAATAAAATATATTTCAAGTATATATGTACTGTGAGTAAAAATATCTACAAATATTTAAGTAAAATCGTGATGTGAATTTTTTGGATAAAATTTTCTCACGTTGCATTGATAGAGGCTCCTGTACGATATTATATAAATCACTGTCACGATAAATAGAGGGCGGTGGTAGTTTCGATATATCTGGCCACTTGCCATATCCACCAATAAAACCTACATTAATTGGTCCTTAATAATCTCGTCATGAGGAGAAATCGCCCGCCAATCGTGACTATAACACACGCTATATTATTATCCACGACGATTTAATTACAAAATTAATGCCGTCTATTAATTGATACGTCGCTCTTGGTGGTTGTCGCATGGGTGGTTTAATGTTTCCAGCAAGCTTACACATAATATTTATATACTCAGCTTATATATTATTTATATACTCTACAATGTGGTGAGAATGAATTTAAATTTGGTAATATGCCAAGATTGGTGAGTATTATTGCCAATATGATACCGTGTCTTAGCTATAAATATATACATAATACCCCAAGTTTTACTCTATACAAGGTCATCAGAGAGTAAAATTTTTTTTATGACTAAAAATTTAATTGGGTTTAAAAGCGCGTCGAAGCGCTAAAGTTAATCTCGCCAGCATGTTTACGATCGCAAAAAACTATCGAGTGAAATTGGAGACGTA